>OY776674.1:148523940-149038864 GCA_963675555.1 Leptura quadrifasciata | reverse complement strand
TGTCGCCAATAATAGCCTCATTACTACGCGAAATTTGTGGTTGTTTCATAAATATCATATCATATAACTTAGGACTGCCAGAATACGTCCCCACCTTCTTAGTTCCACGCCACAATGTGATATTTCCATTAGAAAAGCGTATTTCAGCATTACCCATTTGTAGTTTTTCTGTATGGGGGTCTAAACGTACACCGTATATAGTATCATACCTAGCATTGTCGAATTTCAGATTTTCTAAATGTGTTTGCACTATATCACATTTTCCTTCTGCGCCACTAATAGAACTTTCTGAACATGGAGTGCTCATTAACGACGATCCCGGTGGTGTTTCCAAAAAATATTGTTGACTTGCATTTTTGTCACCATCTTCATCACTAGTTTCAGGTGTTGCTTTAAATGTACTAGTACTAGCTCTTGCACTTTCTATCGGTTGTGTTGGTTTCTGAGGTTGTGTTAGCGATTGGTTATGTGAAGCAGATGATATAACCTTTAATGGTTTTGTTATGGGTTCATAAATTTTTTCGAGTGTTAACTGATTCTCAACGTTTCTTCTCTTCACAGAGTTGAATTTTTTGCGCACTGAATCGGTGGCCTCAATCAATTCACGTTTCAGTCTTATTTCTTCTCTCATGTTTCTACCTATAGCACTACTGAGTTTATTCTCACCATTGTCATTCATGTCTAACAAATGCAGCCTCACTGCTGAAGTTATCCCGATGCTATCTGTAGACCAATTAAAATTTTAATTACAATACTTCATGGATATATGAAACTATCAAGTTCTTTGCGATATCTCCCTTCATTTACTTCTCTATCCTTGTCAATTACAAGAAACCCATATTTGTCTTTCCAGCACTCTGCACACATTTCTTGAAATTCTTTATAAGTCACATCCGGTGAGACATGGTCTGAGAAAATGTGGTGTAAATTCATATCATCCTGCTTAAAAATTGCTATGAAATTACTATTATCCCTTACCAACTGTTTAGGGACGCGGGAATACGTTTGTGCCAAATAGAAACAATCTACATGTTTATGACGCCCCATTGAGAAGTATGCTCGAATAACATCTTGCTTTTCACATATAACATCATCAAATATAAATATAGACTCAGGCTCAGCGTCGGATGGTTGCACTATTTCCGCGTTGTTACTGAAGGTGTAATATCCTAGCCCCGTAATCGGTGCTAATATATCGCGTAAATATTCATACTTGGGTTGATGTAAGGACTTTGAATATAAGTAAATGTTTGAAAAACGTAGCCCAAGTGGATGAGTAAGCAAAGTTATTAGTAAATTTGTTTTGCCACAACCACTTGGACCTATTAAGAGTCCGCGAATAGTTGAGGGAAGTAGCGGGCCATGGCGTGATTCGACTTGTAGTCCACACCCTACTTTTTCATCTAAATTATCTACAGCAAGTTTCTGTTTCTGCTTCACAATGCGCATCGTAGCACGGATGGATACTATATAAATAGATGTACGTATTGTGATTGTTATTTAAATGGTGTCAACCGAGAAGCACACACGTGAAAATCGTCGTGGTTTAAAGATTGGTAAGGGGGTAGTCAATTCTCTAATAAATAAGCTCCCATTTGAACTACACTTACCGGGAGGTTACCAGTATTGTGGTCCAGGCACCAAATTACAAAAAAGATTAGCCCGAGGTGATCCAGGCATAAACAAACTCGATGCTGCATGCAAGCAGCACGATATTGCATACGATCAAAACACCAGTAATTTAGCAGCCCGACACAAAGCAGACTATCAACTTGAACAAGCTGCCTGGAAACGAGTTAAATCAAAAGACGTAAGTTTCAAAGAAAAGGCCGCCGCGTGGTTAGTTACAACTATAATGAAGGGAAAGCAACGTCTTGGTATGGGTTGTACGTCAACAACACCCCGTACTACAAAGAAACGTATAATTAAAAAGAAAAACAAGAAAAAAACTAGAAATATAGCTTTTGGTGCTGGAATAGTACGTAAAGTACGTGATGACATACGTAAAGCCGGTGGTAAACGAAAAATCGCTAAGGACACAAAAAAAGTTACGCAAATTGCGCTTCAAGCAGCACGACGACACATGAGAGCAGCTGGTGGAAAACGTAATATTCGTACACCTAGGATAATACCAATACCGAAAGTGGGTGGAATTCTACCATTAATACCCATTTTTGCTGGATTATCAGCTTTGGGTAGTTTAGCTGGCACTGCTGCTGGTATAGCTAAAGCTGTAAATGATGTTAAAACGAGTAGAGAGGAATTAGCTGAAAAAAATCGCCATAATAGGCAGATGGAGGCGATTTCTATAGGAAAAAGTGGTAAAGGGCTATATTTAAAACCATATCGCAAAGGACTAGGACTTTATCTAAAACCACAAAGTTCAAAAAACTTCTAGATGCTCTACCCCGAAAACCTCTCACTAATATCGATCTTAAATATTATGCAGAGAAGATGAAAGTGCCCTATTTTCGGGGGATATTTATGCGGGACACTCTACCATATTCTGGACCACGTCATAATGAGTCGGCCATCATAAATCTAGACAGTATAAATGGCCCTGGAACACACTGGGTTGCATTTAAAAAACGTGGTAGTTTAGTCACATATTTCGATAGTTTTGGTGATTTACCCCCACCGACAGAATTAGTTTTATATCTGCGCAGAGGTTCAAAGTCGACCGACAAAATTTACTATAACTATGAACGCCAACAAAATTTTAACACAGTGTGGTGTGGTCATTTGTGTTTGAAGTTTCTCACTACAAAATAACTACAAACGCTTGTGAAATAACATCTGCAGACCTTGAAATGGATCGGGAAAGCATCAAGCAGATGGGTCAATCACTAATCGCATTCTCCCGTTTACGCAGTCTATTGAAGATGAGCAAACAACAACTGGCAAATATGCCTAAAGAAGTAATGATTGGATGTGCTGCACATGAAATTGCATTAGTATGGGACAAACTACCCCAGCATCTCCAGAATGATATTGATATTTTAAAATATCAATACTGTCAGGAACATTATCATGATGATGATGATGATGGCGGTGGTAGCAGTGTTGATGTTAATGATGGGCCGCCGCCTCGAAGAATATTTTGCTGCTACTGTAAAGTGCGCGATGTCAATGTTGCATCAAATAATGAGATACAAACGTCTCCGTCATCCAGCAAAAAACGAAAATTACACCACGATTATTGCTGTAGTTCACAATAAATTCATGAGAGAACACTAAATATCATCAGTCATGTCGTATACGTTCACTCTATCAAACCGATCTAGTGTGCTCAGTGCTGAGTTTTATCCTCCCATTGAATTAGATACTAATAGTCGATATGGGTTAGGATTAACAGGCTTCTATTCTTACAATTCTATATTCAATGTGGACGAAACCAACAATCGTTTTTGCTATCGAATTGGACCAAAAGTAGCCCCCACACTTATCCACATACCTTGCGGAGCCTATGAAATTGAAGAGATATATCGTGCAATACTGAAAGCTATGCCCGGTGATAAGAAAGAGGAAAAAGAAAAACTATTTCGACTGCGAGCGAACAACAATACGCTAAAGTGTGAGATTTGGTCAAAATATGGAATTGACTTTACACAAGCAAACTCTATTGGTAATTTATTGGGATTTGAATCGACTTATTTGCATCCAAACACTAATCATGAATCAACATTACCTGTTGATATTATGAAAGTAAGGATGATACGTGTAGATTGCAACATTATCTCTGGAGCATATCTGAATACCCTTAAATCCCATACCCTTTTCGAGTTCGACATAGACGTTGAACCAGGTTACAAACTTACCAGAGAGCCAGCGAACATCATATATTTGCCTGTTAGACCTGAAGGACGTCAGTTTATCGACAACATTACACTACGCATATTGGATGATAATGGAGATTTAATCAATTTTCGTGGTGAGAAGATTATCGTAAAGCTAGAATTGAAACAGTTTTAAAATCGCAAACACAATGGGTTTCCGATATAATCAACAACGATTAGCACACAATCGTTTCAATGTGATTGACGATAAAAAGACTAATGACTGCGGAAATCGACTCATTCAACGTGTAGAGCTTAAACGGTTAAGACATAACCTGCCAGCTAAAGATCGTGCATTTCTTCGATCCATCGGATTGAAACTGAGAGAAAAATAGTTAATAATGGTGACTTTTACATCTAGTGAAAAACTTGAGGTGTTCGAGGAACCTGTATTCGATCAGTCACTCGTTAGCTTACATGAGCATACATATAAACCACACGGTTCACCATATTATAGAAACTCTGATGAAGTACGCATTCCTGTCAATTTTCAGGACTTAATACTTGACATTACAGAGAGTTACATTTATATAGAAGGAAAATTTACCCCTAGTGATGTTACCAAGAAGTGTTATCTATCTAACAATGCGCTAGCTTTTCTCTTCGAAGAAATAAGATATGAAATGGGTGGTGAACAGGTCGCTGTCGTTAGGAAGCCTGGCATCACTACTACAATGAAAACTAGGGTGTCATATGGACAAACATCCCTCCCATCGCTACTAACTATAGGTTGGGGTCTCACCGAGAAAAAACAGGATATTTTAGATACTACCAGCCACGTTTTCAGCGGTAAACTCCCTCTTAAGTACCTCATGGGTTTTGCAGAAGATTATACCAAAGGTATTTTAAATACAAAACAGGAATTAATTTTAATTATAGCACGTTCCTTTAAAGACTCTTACATTGGAGAAGTTGATGCACAGTTAGAAATTAACAAAATCGAATGGAAGATAAGACATATTGTGCCTGAAGTTAGACAAAAGGTTAAACTATTAAAGAAAATTGATACGAGCAGTAATAATGCTAAAGTTAAAATGGCTTACCGTATGTGGGATCTCTATGAGCTACCCACTCTACGTGATACTGCTTCTGATATATGGGCTGTTAAAACCACTAACAGTCTTGAGAGACCTCGATACATCATTATCGGATTTCAAAACAATGGCAACTCTAGTGACAGAACCAAGGACGCCGCAAGTTTTATACATGCAGATATAAATAATATTCGGCTATATTTAAATGCCGAAGTATTTCCATATGAACGTTGGAATTTAAATTTCGATAAGAAACTCGACTCTGCAGCCTACTACGCCTATGAAAATTTCCAACGTAGTTATTACGATAAAGATATGAGTGAACCTATGATGGACCTTGGCGAATTCAGAAAAAATCCATTGTTTGTTATTGATTGCTCACACCAACCAGATGCAATGAAATCATCCACCGTCGATATAAAAATTGAATTTGAGACACGGAAGACGAAGTTTCCCGAACAAACTCGAGTATATGCACTTATACTTCACGATGCGTATTTAAGTTATAGCGCATTAGATGGTTCAGTTCAGTGTGGCATTGCTGGTGCTAAGTAACGAATACCTATTACCATGACGTCATTAGGTAGCCAATTTCCTACTTTGATAGTTGACTTGCAGGGGTTTCAATATAAAACAAATGATTTTACCGTTAAAGAATTAGCTGTTCTATGTTGTAACACTAATCAGCAAGCACACTATTTCTTCAAACCACCAAATCCTTTCTCATCACTAACCCAAGGCGAACAGACTCACTACCGATGGTTAGAAAACAACTACCATGGGGGCATAAAATGGAGTGATGGATATATTCAACTGTCAGAATTCCCACTAATACTTCATCGACTTTGTCAAAACGCTGTTAATAATTTTCGACGCAACGTATTGTCAGAGGATGTTATAATTGTATGCAAAGGCAAATTAAAGAAAAATGTTCTACAGCATCATCTAAAATGGAATAGAGTTATAGATCTAGATGACTTCTCACCCTGCATACCCAATCTAAAATCGTTAAAGGTACCAAGATGTATGGAACACACCCAACCAAAATATAGTCACTGCTCTCTTGCAAACGTTCACTTTCTTAACAAATGTATTATAGATTTAAATATAGAGTTAAAATAAATATCTTTAAATATGTTTATATTTAGGATTAATAATTAATATTTTTTAATGTATGTCACCAAAAATAATTATAAATAAATTAATGTATAATCTAATAATGTGTTTCATTTATTTCAATTTTAATTTTAAAAATAAAAACAACTATATTTCCATAATAATAATTTTATTACACCATTTACATATTAATATTATTAACAGAAGAATTACAATAAGTGATTAACTACTAATTGAGTTGTCTTCATCCTGTTCTTCATCAGATTGGTCGAGTTGATACTTTTCAATAATTTTCTTAGGTAAGTATTTTTCTATGTCACATAGGAAATGTTTTAAATTTATTTCCACTAGTTGCTCACAGAATTCTTCTAAATTCACAATACCACGAGAGAATTTACCACATAGTTGTGCACCTCTGTAATACCTCTCAGAATCCTCATTAAGCTGTTTAACTTTTTCAGCATCGAAGCAGTAATTCAGATCATAATTTATTGCATGGAGTCTATCCATACTTAAGTCGCCTAGTACAGAAGATAGTCTTTCAATTGCCGAATTAATGTCTTCTGCCCTTACCCAACGTTCTGCTGAATATTGCATCCACATTCTTGCCAGTTATAGTGAGGCTAGAAATTACATAAATAAAATTAGAACAAGTTATCAAATATATGATAAAACTACTTACATCTCTACTACTATTGTAGTGTATTTATAATATTTCAGTCTAAGTTATACTTTCACTATACCTTATTTATTGGTCTGATAATTTAAAGTATACAAATATTTTAAATAGTTTAAATCACGCAATAATTTCGAATTTTATTAGTGACCTTGATTTAGCACCGGTATAAATGGGTGAATTCTCTCCTAAATAAATCAACGCATATTTACCACTAGACGAATTTATTTCTTCTATAAAAGTTATATTTAATAGTTCAGCAATACGTTTAGGCAAAAATGATTTAAAGGTAGTACTTGTACTTTCATCAAATAAATGTACTAATATCGATTTTCCAAAACGTGTATTAAGCATTAACATTTTTTTAATGGCGTAAACCTTATTTAAAATTAACGATGAAATAGGTTTTTGGTCTAAAACTTCAGTATCTTTAATAATAAGTTCATTAAGGGCTAATAAATCGATATTGGTAGTCATATTTAAGTAGTTGAGTACAGTGAAAGAATTACTAACCAAGAAATATTACAGAACTTTGCTTACTTAAAATATTTCAGATCACAACACTATGCTCACTTATTAACTGTAGGTGAACCAGACTAAATATGATTTTGTTCTAATAGTCCGTGCTTTTTTTATAGAAAAAGTATACTACGTCACAAAATATAGAACCCCACCACATTTTACTGTGTACGTATTGAACTAATGTAATTTTAGAGGTCAAGTTGCGTGGCAAGGAGGAAGCTCCGTCCTTGCATTCTCTAATAGTGTTAGCCAAGGCCAAGGTCACCGCAAGTGATCGTTCTGGGTAACAGCAACACTGCGCCCTTGAAGTCGAAACGCACTGCGGCCGTCCAAGGTCAAGGTCACGGTATATGCTATGCGAACCTACGATGCCACCGTGGCCTTGAAGGAACGGACCACAGGTGCACGGTCAAGGTCAAGGTCAGTGGTGGGGGGAGACCGACCTACGGCTAACTTCCTCTACTACAGTTCCATTAAAAAAAATTCCATAGGAGCCCTACGGAAATGAAAATTAAATTCCGTTTTTTTTGAAAAAACCTAAAAATACTGGTACCTATCAGTAATTCAAACAACTATTTTTCTTCTTTACAGACAAGTCTACAACCTTCCTAATAATTTCCATAGCCTACTTAGTAATTTTCCTACATCGCATTCATCTGACGCGGCCATTTTGAAAAAATTAAAAAATTGTTCGATCTCACTTATTTTTTGGAATTTTTTATATCTGAAAAAACTGTTGCACTTAGAAATTTATGCTTAATAAGATACCATAAAAAATATAGTCATTCCATTTAAGAAAAAAAAGTTGATGTCACTTCCGGTTCAACCGGAAGTGATATTTTCATTCCTGTTAGTCTTATAGTAGCCCATTATTGTCTAATTCATGTGTACCAAAAGCCAAATTTTTAAATACAAAAACAACCAAAACATTGGGGGCGTACATTGACTCGTGGCCACACGGTATATAGGAAAGTATGGAGATCATGTAAAAAAAACGATTTTGAATGATTGATGAATTTACACATTTTCAGGTTCCATGAAGCCAAAAAAGTGGTTTTTAAAAAATGTCTGGCTGCTGTGTGTTGTCTGCCGTCTGTGGTCGAACCTAGAGCCTAACCTACTGAATCGATGTTGCTGAAATAGTGGACAGTTTGAAAGTATTTGTAAATTTTTCCACTTCTTTGACCATAACTAGACCAATATTCGTCATATAGAGATAAAGAAAAAAAACAAATTGTCGGTAATTATATTTTATATCGAAAAGCTGAAGTACAAATGATGCATCATTATTGAGTAAATCGCAAATAAACTATCAAAAAATAACCTTTTTCAAAATGGTGAAAAATTGCCAAATTTCCTAATTCGAATATCTCCTATTTTTTTACTAAAATCAATATGGCAGATATCTAAATGTCGGGCTTCAATAGTGATAATAATTGTTATACTTAATAATTTTCAGAGGAAAAAACGGATTTCGATAAAAATGCAAAATATAATTACAAGCGTTCCTCTTACTAGAGAGATTGAACACGTAATAAATAAATGCACATGGGAATATATCCAATATATATATTAAATACAATAATTTATTACACTTACATTTAATAGAAATTAGACAAATAAGCTTTGGGACAAAAGTATTTCAAATAAATATTAGCCAAACTTATAATATACATTTGTTTAGTTTACTATAAACATAAAACCTTTTTTTGCTAAGTATTTTTTTCTATTAAATCTCTACCGTACGTGATATGGTGGAACTGGTATCTGTGAATTACGACTATGTCTACAAGTTTTATTCATTGCTGTTTTAAACGTTTTTTCTTATCTTTTGGGTCGAGATGGTTGTTGCATGTTGTACAACATTTCCCAAACTGAGAAGAGGGTTTGCGAATTCTCTTGTTTGTCGTTTTAAAAGTACCTTTCTGTTGTTGGTCTACGGGAACACATTGAGAGTTTCTGCCGGTATTAGATATTTGTTCATTATCTAAAGAATATTTCTTCACACGTTTTCTAGGTTTGTTGCCACCTTTATTTTTTCCGAACTGACTGGACAACTGATGTTTTTCTTCCTTTAGTAGTGTTATCCTGGATTCCATTTGTAATATTAACGCATGAAGTTCTCCAAGAAGCGTAACATCCTTCTGCTGTTGTCGTTTTCTAGGTTTCCCTCCTTTACCGGGACGCTTATGTTTAATCTCCTGCTCCATTTCCTGTTTTTTACATGTTACTCTAGATGGCATTTTGATAACTTGACACTGATCTTAACACAAAAGCAATTATCACACTAGACACGTTGCTTGTTACAATCAGTTTGAAACTCGAGTGTTGAATGATATCTCGATATTTTAACGAGGTAAATATATCGGTAACAGGAGGGGGTAAAAATAGGCAATACTTGCATAGGGCGTGTTGACACTGTTAATTACCTATCTCCTATTTGCATAATCTTATTACATTTCAAAGTAATGTCGGGAGTAACCCTTATTATGAGAGAATTAGGGCGGTATTATTTACAATATATTTATTACACTTCAAGGGAACTATTGAATAGAACCACTTCCAGGGGTGGTAGAGAATCACTTGGGTATTCAGGAACGACCATTGAAATTTTCCTGTCGCTCTTAATTTCTGAGGTACAGCGTGATAAACTGATTTTGGTTTAAATTTATTTTGACCAGAACGTCGTTACTATTGATAGGATTTTGTTTCGGTTTTAGACACTTTATACACTTGTCACAGTTGATAGATTGCTATTATAATTTTTTTTTATTCCAGGGCCGGACTTTTTTAATTTGTTTTTCCATTTGCTGTAAAAAGGAGCACCCTGAATATATATTTTTAATATTCAGTTGCCAATTATAAAAGCCCATACCTCACCAAATAAAACCGTGTAATTATATTTTTTGTCTCACATTTATTGATTTTTTTTTACAAGTAATTGAATTTGACAAAATGGGGAATTTGAAGAAAAACTAAACCATTCATACCATGGGTATTTTTTGGGTCTCTAGTTACGAATCCGAAGTGAAAATAGAAAAATTCAAAATGGCGGACTTTAAGAATTAATTCCTGATTTATTCCGTTTCTATTCATTTTACTGAAAAATATGTAGAGTAAAATAGTGTTTAGAATGCCATTGCATACACCACGTTAACAAATAATTGTTTCTAAAAAAAATAATTTTGCAACTTAAATAAAGTCATATTAAATATCGTCAAACAAATGTCGGAAGTAATGCAAATTGTCAACTTGAGGGCTTTGGGGTCTCTGATTACGAATCCAAAATGAAAATTGGGTAATTAAAAATGGCGGATTTTAGAAATGAAATCGTGATTAACGCCGTTTCTATTAATGTTTCCGAAATACTTGATCTATCATGGCATTAATGTATATTAATTTAATTACATTAAATTTGCGTTTTAAAAATGTACTTTTCTACTACCATGTTCACCTACGAGGACGGAATGAAAGGGATAAGGACTAATATTTTTAAAATTGTATAGTTTTATGCATATGTATTCTAAACATTCTACAAAATTGACCTAAAATGAAATAAAATTGAAAATTCCGTATAAATTACATAAAGTTCTACCGATCTAAAAAATATATTCACCCCTTTGGTAGAAAAAGAAAATTTTTTTCCAAACGAAACTGTGCGCCTTTACGCCCGTTAACCACGATTTAAACTATTTTTTAAGGGATGCTCATTGTTATTGAAATTTTGATAAAAATAGACACTATTAGTAATATTTCCATATTTTCCCCCATCAATTTGTAGTAAAAATTTAGTAAAAATCTTATTTTTTGGGAGGTCACTCTATGTTCACCCCCAGTGAAGGGTTGAAACGATTAGGGTTAATTTTTTTGGTCAGTTCAACTTTATTAGTCCAATATTATGAAACTATAATAAAAAAATTTAAAAAGTTTTTATCGCAATTTTTGCAAGAAAAAGGGTCCTGACGCAGGTGGTTTTCCAACTGGGGGGTAGGGGGCGGGTGGTTAGGCGACAGTGTTAAATAATGTGGTTACCAAAATGGTGTATTCTTATATGAAATGGCATTCTAAATACTTTTTTACTCTCATATTTCTCAAAAAAATCAGTAGAACCGGCGTAAGTCAGGAACAATTTCTTAAAGTCCGCCATTTTAAGTCCTTCATTTTGAAATTTCCTATTAATTATCAGCGCATTTCCACATCAATGTCATTAACTTATTTTCTTCCTTTCCTAATTTTTTCAATCAACATATTTTTTTATTCTAAATATTTAAGCTATCGCATAACATTCTGAGTTATTGAATTGATTAATTAAAATTTTAAGCACTATAAAACACTGCGATCATTATTCCTATCCTCATACCGTCCAAACCTCCCCACCTGCCTAGCAGTTATCGCCCAACTTCCCTCCTTAACACCCTTTCCAAAGTGACTGAGAAAATGTTACTAAAAATCTTAAATAAAATAGTCAATAAAAAGAAATTACTGCCGCATATCCAATTCGGATTTCGGGAAGGTCACAGCACTACCCTGGCAGTGAGCAAGGTGGTGCAGGATAGGTTTAACGCGTATAACAAAAAAAAAACAATTTAATGCGTTGGCACTGATTGATATAACGAAAGCATACGATACTGTATGGATAAATAGATTGTTGTACAAGCTTAACAACTTATGCAACATCCCAGATTACATAGTTTCATTAATAAAAAGTTATATAATAGGTAGGAGCATAACTGTAAATATAAATGGAGCATTTGGAGTCTGGTCGATAGTCGAGTGGGTTAAGGCGCGAGGTGGCAATCGCGATTAATCACACGGACATCGCACCACCGGGTTCGAATCCTGGCTCCGGCACTGTCGGAGGAAATGGTTGTATGTCCGCGTTTTTTCAATGTGTAAGCCCCTTCCGCACAAGCCCCTGGCTTCTGGAATTGGGGGTTGTCTAATTTCTGTGGTGTTTATTTATTTATTTATTATTTATTTATTTCCCTCCTGTAAAAGAATATCGGCTGGAGTCCCACAGGGGGCAATTTTGTCGCCCCTGATATATAACTTATATTTACTAGACACACCTACACACCCATTGACATTTTGTTGTATGCTGACGACACTATAATCTACGGGCGGTCGTTTTATGCTCAAAAGGCTTCCCAGAAGGTTAAATACCATTTAAACGAGTTAGTTAGATTCTATAGCAAATAGACAATTAAAATCAATTCCGATAAAACAGAAGTAATTGTGTGACATAGCAAATTTACAAATAAATAAAAATTTTCCAAAATCAACATAGAGTACAGTTGTTTTAAAAAAAAACTGGTACAACTCTTAATCGAAAATCTTAATAGTTTAGTTGTGTGCATATGTCTGTAAATAGGGCTGGCCAGGTATGTCGAGAGGGGGGTGGAGAAGACCCTGGACCTGGGTTTTTTGGAGAATACCGGTTTTCTTAGTGTTTTTAAACTTATTAAATCTTTCTTTCTAATTTTATTCAAATGGAATTTTAAAAAATAATTAGAAAATAACTTTTTCAAAACATTTTCAAGCTTACCATATTATTGTTTAAAAAAATAATATTTGTTACCGATAATTCTACTAATGGTTGAAATTAAAATACTAACTGAATCATGATAATACTATTTTTAAAATAAGAACACAAAAATACCACTTGAGATTAAAAAAAATGTAAACAATGCAAACTGAAATAAGAATACAATAAAAAAATAAAATAAATGAACTTCTACTACGTAATACATAATGAACTAATATTTTGTCATTGCTCCATTAGCGACTAAAACTACCTGAAATCTTACAGGCATGGTCAAAATCAGATTTATTGCAAGGTCAACTTCTTGCGGCAAGTTCTCCCAAGCGTCTTCAATTATCCCTTCCAATTCTTGGGCATTATTTGGAGGGTTATTTATTTTTCTTATATGTTTCACCATTAGTCCCCAAACATTTTCAATTGGATTTAAATCCGGACTTCTAGATGGCCACGGTATCAACTCTATATTTTTATTAAGAAACCATTGCCTGACACGATGGGCCGTATGTATGGAGCAGTTGTCTTGTTGGAAAATAAACCTATTTTCCGGAAACACCTCTATTACTGACGGCAACATAATATTGTCAAATATTTCAATATATTTAATGGAATTGAGATGACCACCACTGTTCCAACACACACCTAATCCATTTAGGCTCATCCAAGCCCAGACATTGACTGAAAACCTTATTTGTGGATCGAAAGTATATTTTTCGTCGTATCTAGTGGAAGGAGGCCTATATACGCGAACATGTCCATCGTTACAGCATTTAAAAACCTTTTCGTCAGAAAAGACAACATGTCCCCAGAAGTTTTCATCATTGATTATATAGTTCAGTGCAAAAATAATCCTACCCTGCTTCTTTTCTTCTGAAAGTTTGTATTTTTTAGCCGCTGAACAACTCTTCAATTCTTCCTAGTTTTATTCTTATGCAAGCAGTAGGTACCGAAGCAGGGAAATTTGTTTCTGAAATTGCATTTACTGTAGTCTGAAAATTGTTTTCTCTTAGGTAATTTATAAGATTTTCATCTTCTTGATTATTGCTCTTTCTGGGCCTACCAGAACCAACTTTACGGGATACCGTTTGGTTAGTTTCAAATTGTTTTTTAACACTCATTATCGTGGTTTTACTCACATTGCATTCAGCAGCACGTCTTTTTATGGACCAACCATCTTCAATTTTAGAAAAAATTCGAAGTTTTTGAATATCTGTTAGATGTCGAACCATTTTTAACAATGATGCCACTGGTTAACGTCAAAGTGATATTTGTAAGATTATTAATATCAATCAAAGAACGAATGATTTACAAAGCTAAAAGAAAGTGTACCAGTTTTTTTTAAATCATCAAGGACCATCAAGGAAAAGAACGCAGTCAAGTGTCTATGGGTAACCCTAGATACGAGGTTGCGTTATGGCAAACACGCCACAAGGCAATAAATTATACCTACGCAAACTTAGGTAGACTGTATACACTCGTCAACAGGCGTAGTAAATTAATAGTCATTAATAAACTGACAATTTATAAAGTTATCCTGCACCCAATTTTAGCCTATGCTTACGCGTCCTGGAACTCGATTTCGGACACGCAATGCAAGAGGTTGCAGAGAACGCAAAACAAAATTGTAAAGCTCCTGACTGACACAAATAGATACACTCCCGTAGCAGTATTTCATCATGACCACAATATACCTATAATAAAAGATTACATAGCTGAAATCTCTCAGACATTTTTTAAATACAAAATTAATCAATCTGTACTAACAAGAGACATCACAAACATAAGAGTTCACGACAACCACGTCCATACGCACAAACTACTGCATGAAAACCTACTGCTATACCACGAAAGGGTATAGCGGTAGGCCAACACAGAAAAAATCGCTGTAAACAATTGGTTTCCTTTAACGTAAAACCTGCAAAACAGAGAACAATTTTAATTTGTATATAATAGTATAAGATAGTATTAGTGAATTTTAATTGTACATAGATTATTTAAAGCAGGTTTTCATTTGTTTCCTGCAATTAATAAACAGCCGGTTAAAACTTAAACAGTAAAAGTCAAAATCCAAAAGGAATACAAACTGATGAAGCGGTTCAACTCGGTGAGCAAAAGTAGCAATATAACCGAGCAACACTAAAACTTAATATATTCTCTAAGCACAACAACAGCCAGCCGACTCGTTTTGATACTTTCGGTATTTTGTAACGCGCTGGGATAACTCATTGTAAAATGAAGTAATCAAATACATGAGATACATAATATTAAGTGAAATCTCAAAATATAGCTAAATAAAATAAAGACTTGTTAAATGGTAAATGAGATAAAATAACTTTTGCTAAATTACTAAACTTGTTATGTAAAATTTTTAGGCAAAGCCTACATTAAACGGTCGTTTAGCCTGTCTTTTAAAGTGGAACCTTATTATTAGTTTTTTATTTTGCACTATTACAATCACTTCACTTAATACTTTTAATACAAATCGTTCATAGTTTTAAATATAAGTTACAATTAGTATTTGTTTTTATGTGCACTATCATCCTATTCCGATGTGGACTTATATAAGTTGAACAAAGTTCTAAGACAGTTATATGAATTTGCGAAACCCCTTTTTGATACGTTTCAAGGGTTATTTTAATATAATGTTTATATCAACCCAGGGGCATAGAATTTTTCATACAATAAATAATTTTAACTATACAACATAATAATTATACTTATTAATTATAACAATATCTTTTACTCTTTCATTGCCAACATCCTATTATTAATAAATAATAATGACACATTCACTCAGTTTTTTATTAACTGCAGTAAGTTTTTAAGGTAAAAAATTTCCTGTAATCTTTTTATGGGCGTTTATCGGAAAACAAGGTCCATGGTCACACTCTCAATGTGAGATTCTCTAAATCTAAGAGATACTAAAGAGGCTTTCCTAGCTTTAGACACGGCAGCTGGAAATTTCGGACTGCTGGTCAGTCAGTCTAAAATAAAATACATACTAACATCAGCAAGAAATGTAACGAGACTTGTTGATGTCGGTTAATATGAGGTTGAAAATATTGATGAATTTGTCTATCTTGGGCAATGGTAACCAGTAACAACGATACACAGAGATCAAATAGAGGATACTGCTAGCGAACAGATGCTACTGTGGGCTTCTTTCTCAGATTATCTCTCAAAATATCTCGAGAAAAACAAAGATACAAATCTATAGAACCCTTATAAATCCAGTCTTAAAGTACGGTTCTGAAACTTGGCCCAGGGCGCAAAAAGAATGAATGTTTTGAAAGGAAATTTCTGAGAAAAATTTATGAAGCGGTATGTGAAAATAGGAATCATAGCATGAAGAAGGCGTGCGTTAGACAGAAACTTCTGAAGAAACGTATTAGAGAAGACCAAATAATTGCATATTGATATCTTTTATGTATTAACCATGGAGTGTTCGAGGGCGTTCTGATAACCCCTGTATCTATATATAATTGAAGGTTCGGATTAGCCCTTCAATCCTTTAGCATGCTTTAAGGAATATTAATCATATTTCCCTTTAATATTATATAAACTGTTTAAAAAAAATAGTGATCTTCTATCTTGAAATATTCACCAACACCTCGTCAGCGTCGTTGGATCGTAGTATTCTAATAAACTGCTTTGGGATATCCTCTCCAGTCTCCACCTAGCTATTACTCAATTAGAGGGATGCGTTGCTTTAAGTGAGGTTTTGGGGTCGCCATCTGCAGGACCCGGTCTTATTACTCAATTCATTTGTCCACTTAGCATATGTGGTTACCTCTCGTAGATATATTTACCTTCGAAAACTTCATAACCCAAATCATTGCGTATAACGCCAATGTCATGAACCATCTGATAAGATAAAGCTATTTGGAATATAACCAGACACGACTTTTAAGCTGAATTGTGCTGTTATTCCCTATCCTTTTGCCCTTTTTAGTATATAAATAGGTCCATTTCGAGAGTGCTCGCTTTCTGCAAACTGATAAATGCTTGTGCGTAACATATTTTGTCTCTCAAATAGTAAAGTATTCTCTGTTAAAACTGAGTCATATGTGTGATAGAGAGGATTCTTAATAAATGCAAATGCATGTTTTATGTAAACCATGTTTCATAAACGTGAATAATTATAGTTCTATGAGAGCAAATTAAAAAAAAAGGGAATATTCAGAATCTTGTTGGTTGGCCTGACCTACATATTATTTTATCATAGAACATAACACATATTGATTGAAATTATTCAAGAATATTCACGATTCAGATACCCCACATATTTAAACGGAAAGCAATAATTATTAATCCTGCCAAATCAAAATTCAACGATGGTTTAAATGGTTTATTATTCAATTGCTACCATTACAACATAGAAACAGATAGAGTGAGAGGTCAATTTATTTATGATTTATTAACTTCGAATGTTCCATGTCTATGCAAAATGATTTCATTAATAAACTAGCATACAATTTCATAAGAACTGCCGGCATATTAATTTAGTAAACGTGTTTTATGTATAGTAGGTTGTTGTAGTGTATACTACTTTCAAGCAAAATATTATCAAAATTTTCGTTTTAGATTAACAAAAAATCACAATTTTCAAAACTAAATTCCAAGAAAATTTAGCACAGTCCGATAATTCACCGATATTCCAAAAATACCATCAAAACATTCATATTATTTATTTTGCCCATTTTACAGCCACAACCTTCAAAATTGTCAATCTTAAAAATATCGCCCCTGTAGATTTTCATTCAACTCGTCATACTCTCCACAACCCCCAAATATCATATTTTAATTCGTTCAATTGAAAATTTTACATGCATACTCAGCATACAATTTGAAAACACCCTGCTTACTCACAATAAAACACCTAAATATCTAGGCATAACCCTTGATAGAACACTATCTTTCAGAGAGCATATATTGAGAACTGCTGAAAAACTAAAAACAAGAAACAACATAATTCAAAAACTGTACGGCACAACTTGGGGAGCATCGGCTTCCACTCTGCGCTCCTCCGCGCTAGGTCCTGTCTTTTCAACTGCTGAGTACTGCGCTCCAGTCTGGCTAAACAGCCCACATGTACATAAAATAGATGAGCAGCTAAATAACACCATGAGAATGATTGCTGGTGTCATCAAACCAACTCCCACGAAATAACACAATCCTCGCGCGTACGCATACACACACACACACACCCACATACACAATCATTGAAATCATGTGCGAGATATCGCGACTGTGAGATGTGGGTTGAAATAAAATTTTATAGTACAAATAATTTAAGACAAGATCAACTTGGAATAAAGTTTAATTAGGGTTTTTAATGCTGAATACATATCATAAAAGGAAGTATTGTTATGTATGTCCGTCTGTCTGCATGAACTTGCTAATATGAAGAACCACTTCACTGATTTTAATGTGAATTTTGTCAGTCTGGAGGTACCTTTTGAGGAAGCAAGGGTTAGATGTATAAAATATAAGCTGCGTCTTTAGGAAATATATCGAAACGATGCGTGATAGATAGGTGGTTCTTAAAAATAATAACTAGGCTACGACGTTATAACCGAAAAATCGAATGGTCAACAATCGAACATACTAACAATCGAACTATCGAACACTGGTCTATGGGATTCAGTCAAGGCCAAAAAAATTTTCGAACAATTAAATAAACCATCAAAAGTAATCAATGAAGTACTCAATCAAACACACAATCAAACAATCAACGAAAAGATACTCAAACGAACATTCAATAAATGATGCAGTTTTGACGATTACTGTAAAACATATTCAGATATCAGGTTCATGCGAAGTAAACAAATATCAAAGCGTGCCACGGCGTGATGTCCTGAATGTCCTGAGTTGTCGATCAGTCATGAACTCGTGTACGTTTGTTTACGTCGTATGCATCTGAAATCTGGATATGCTGTAGATTGTTCTAATTTTGCAATGAGTGCAGTGTTAGGGCAGAGAATTTTTTCCTTCTCACAATTAACTCAAAACTCAAAAAGAGACCAAGCAGTTAGTATTCGCATCGGAAGCTGTACGCCTTAGCAGAAAATTAGGTTCTTTAAAGTTGACTAGTAATTTTATTTTCTGTGAGAGGGAATAATGTGCCGTAATATAGCCACTCACTAACTAGACTAGATCCATAATTATACATACATTTTTATTTTCGTTGAATTTCAAGCATATGATTATTATCAAGAATTTTTGTTTTGCAGGTACGGTCGTGAGCAAAAAAAATAGGACAAGCCTTATAACGGTATTTTGCTAAAATCTAGTTGTACACATCTAACTTTAATTTTTGTGACATTGTCAGTTAGTTGTCATAATTTATTGCAAGTGTGCAAAAAACTAATAATGCCTCATATAAGCGATTTAGTTAAATCTGGAGTTATCGCTAAAGCAGAAGATGGATGGTACGATTAGTAGAAATCCTGTATCAGGGCGACGAAGGATATCAACTCAACAACAAGATATGTAATTGGTAAATGCTTTAGTAGAAAATCCATTTTACTCAGTTATTCAGGCTGCTGAAGAAACGAATTTTCCTGGATCGAGTAGTACTGGTCGCCGGCGAGTAAGAGAATCGGAATACTCGATTCGATGAGAAATATATATTTAACAATGATAAAAGTGGTAGATTTTCCGTCAACATGTGGGCTTGGATATCGGTGCGTGGTCCTGGTGTTTTATGGCATATTGAGGGACGATTTAATAGTGAAACGTATATTAGGATTTTAGACAATATTATGCTCCCTTCTGTGTCACAATTATTTCCTAATAATGAGTTTATATTTCAACAAGGCAATTGTTCCGTCCATACTGCTCATACCGTAACTAACTGGTTTCAAGATAACAACATCAATGTTTTTAACTGGCCCAGTCATAGTAAAGATCTTAACACTGTGGAAGAAGTATGGGAACTACTCGTAAGAAGTATCCAAAAGCCAAATGTGAGACCACGGAATGCCGACGAATTACTACTGGAAATAGTAAATAATGCATGGGAAAATATTATTACTCTTGATTATTGTATAAGGTTATTTAGTTCTATGCCAAACAGACTTATAGAAGTTATAAATAGAAATGGTGCAATAACGAAATATTAATAGTTAGTTTCTTGTTAAGTACTCCTTATATCCTTTATCCTTTGATCCAGGATTTCCAATCGTAGCGTTTATTCTCCACTTTCTTAAAATGTTACACACCAAATTTTTGTTAATGTTATAACTTAGTGCAATTTATCTCATTAACCATACATCATTTAGTATAGCAATAACTACAGTATTAAAATAAAAAATAAATTAAAAGTGATATTAGTTATTAGTTTTATTTCGGCTACTCATACATATTCAAATAGAGACAGATTTATGTTAGAAAAAAAAAAGTTGTCCTATTTTTTTCTGCTCACGACAGTACAACATTTTCGACTTTTATATTTTGTATCTTTCAACAAAAATTCGCCCAAAAAAAAAAATTTAATTGTGGTTAATTCCATTATAGGTTAATGTTTTTACTGCATATTTGTTGTAAAAAGACATCAAATATTTATATAAGATAGATTTTAATGGCGCATATGAATAGTTATTGTTAAATAGATTTTTTCAATAAAGATTTATTTTTATGCAAATACCTTAACTAGTTCAAGACAAAGATATATCTTGTCGGTAACTAACTGCATTTTTATGTAGATACTAATGTTTGCAATCCCTCTCACAGAAGCTTTCTATAACAGTAATTCGGAACTGTCGCTATATTCCGGATTTCTGAATAGAGGAATATGTGTAAATAGTTAAAATATTCTGTCTATGTGAAGCTCGTATTGCAATACAGAGTAAACTATTTATTGTTCATCACTATATATTATTGATAAATATTTTTGATCTAAAGAAATATTTATCTATATTCGCAATAAAATAACAACTCATACTAACACACATGTACGTTAAGGCCGCCTACAAGATTAGGAAAATTTGCAATTTTAGTGAGCCGAGTAATTACTTACACATGTATCTGTTTATTGTCACAGGTCCAATGGGGATTCCAACATTACGTTACTTGTTTCTATTAAAACTAAATAGTGACAGTGTAAAAGGTCTGGTGTAATCTACACTATACTTTCTTCTTTAAAATAATAATTGCTTGAGTGGCAATTACGTGGCAAGAGAATAATTATTATTTTCGAAACAGTTTATTTTTACCGGCACGGAAACACAGCGGGCAGCTTTAGGTTCGAGTATGAGTGCTGTCTATTACATGTGGTGTATTTATAGCACGTTTTTGTAAGATATTTGTAAAATAAAAGACATTCCTTGAAAACAAAAATTACTTGGCTTCAGTGGAGACAAGTGAATATAATACATCTTTCATTAAACAATTATAAAAAACATAATTCTTGTTAATAATAATGTTTTATTACATTTAGTAGGAGAGCTGACGGACATTATGGTGAACGATAATGATCAAAATGTTCACTCATTTGAATCAATTCTTTGGTCTTTGGGTATGTCAAAACCGATCGTCTGCCGTCTCAAAATGGTAACATTAAGTTGTGAGGTGCATTAGAAAAGGGGTAGTTTTAGGTTTTGGTGAACCACAGTGATCAAAAAAAATAATGCAAGGGTGACTAAATACAACTAGTTTAGATGGCTTTTTCTCCTAAGCAGACGATTTTTTCGGTAGCTTTGTATATAGCAGAAGCCGCTGAAAATGGTAAAAATCACGTTTTGGTGAACGACTTTGATCAAACATAATTTTGGCGCCAATTGATTCGTTTACTTATGCTGAAACAAAAACCACGCCGGCAGACGAAAAAATCGGTAGCAACTTCCGAGCAGACGATGTCAAAGTGGCACAAGTCTGATTTTGATGAACGACATTTGTCAAAGAAAATAATCTCATATATTATATTAAAAACAACTATTTTACATGTTTGCCCAGACCAAGAATTGTGGCAACTTTCGAGTAGTTGCTGTCAAAGATCTAGTGGTTATAAAATAAAAATCTGATTTTACATAGATTTATTGCTTCTATGCAAGTAAAAAACAGTCCAAAATAACAAAAAACGTAGAAAAATATTATCTTCAAAACATAATGTAAAAGTAAACTAAAATGAGTAAATATAAAAAAAAAGTCATGTGGCTATAGTACACGGAACATAAAAATTGCTCATTGATAAAAGGAACTCAAAAAAACTAGAAACTAAAATGACACAGTGATATCACTAAATCATACATTAGTACTGTATCACAAGAACTTATATAATTATAAAACGAAATGAATATTATCGACATTCATTAAAAAAAAAAACATAAAGTCTAGTATATGAAAAATACGCAGAATACTGACCTACATGAATAAGTGTGGTAATATCACAAAAAAAGTAGAAAGGTTATTTTTAAAAGCAACATGGTCCTCTGGAAGTAAAATTTTACATTTTTGTCAAACCAGGGTCAATTAAATTCGATTCTATTTACTAACTAGGTAAAGTTTTAATTTCAAACTGATTGCATTGCAAGTAGTTTAAACCGCGAGAGTTAATTGTTTAAATTAGTTAATGCTCGAAATTTTCAATATGCACCGGCTTCAAAAACAATAACTTGATTTAGAATTATAACCGTTAATACTGGGGCTATTAAATTTATTCCTTTTCTAAAATCATATAAGTAATTTATTTACAATCGATCCAGTGAACTAAATGGTTCAGAAATTATTGTTTGGCAATTGACGCTACCCGTTGTTAACATTTTGCTACGCCGTCGATTGATGACTGCCTGGCTTACATATGCTGTGCGTCCGACAGGGATGAATTCTAGTTCAACACGGGGATATCCTGCGGGGGCCTTCTTCTAAGAGTATCTTTGGTTTCCCACTCCTGACCTGACCAGTCGACTTTTTGGTAATAATTCACTATTCTGAATTTATATTTATTTTGTGGTAATTTTGGACTTTCGATATTTTCTGCAAACAATTTTAATCTGTCTTTGTTATAGTTTGATAAATTGTGCCTTCTTCAGCAACTTGCAGTAATTTTCAATTAATAGATCGTGTCAAGGGACGCTGCCTTTAAGTGGGACAAACAAGAGATGTACGTCGAAATTTTGATACAATCTATTGTAATTTGATTTTATTTTGCAAATAAATTACTTTTTTTCCATGAAATTCTCAGTCGGGGACGCTGCCTTTAAGTGGGACACTCCTCCTGAGTCGAACTGTCATAAATTAATACCAAACACGATCGTAAAAATAAGCCAAGACAAAATAATGTCTAATAACATAAAACTTGGCGTTTGAACCTGTTTGTTAGTAAAATTTTCTGTACAATAGTAGTTATACTGGGTTATTTTTTGCGAAATTCTCAGTCGGGGATGCTGCCTTTAAGTGGGACACTCCACCTGAGACGTAACGTTATTTGATAATTTTTTTAAATAGATTCACGGGGCATTTTCCGCAAAATTCTCAGTCGGGGACGCTGCCTTTAAGTGGGACACTCCAACTGAGACATACGGTCTTGTTAAATAATTAATCATTCCATCACCGAGTTCACTCCGTCAAGTTCGCAAATTTAACTGTTTTATAATATCAATAAATCACTTTATCTTTGCTAGAAATTTCAATTTTTTTATATTAATTTGTCTGTCATAAAGTTAGTCCAAATTTCATGACTGTTGCACGTGTCAAACCGTCTGCTTTGCATTGTTTGTCATACCTGTCACGCGTTTTTATTTTTCTCATTTTGCATTTACATGATATCATTTACTTTCTGGCTTTCACTTTGTATAAGTACCTGGTTAAAAATATTGTTGGAAATTTTAATTAGAGAAATAAAAAAGGAGGAAAATTAGAACTTACTAAAATTTGAACGATTGCAAAGCTCGGGTAATTAAGAATATTAATATATTTGAAATACCAAATTCTCTGTATAATTTTTGCTGTTTTCCTGTAAATATATCTACGCACATTTCTTAAAATACACACCATATCGTAAATTTGATTTTTTTACTTTGAACTGTAAATATTTTCAATATATTATTAAAGTGTCTTGTGTGCCTTATTTTGAGTCTCTACTCTCATTTGCATAAGCCTGAAATAGTAAAAGTGTTATAAATAATAAAATCTTTACAGCTGTCCATTCCTTGAGAAAGAGGGCCTACGTTTCGACCCCTCGTAATAAACCATCTTCACTGATTCTATCTGGGGCCTCTATTATACCGTTAATAGAGAAAGTGGTGTTTCTACACTTTAAACAGAAACTGGCAAAAATCCCGCTTGTACTAGTTTAAAGTGCAAGTTGGAGCACCGAAGTAGCGGCGTTACAGTGTAAAATACCAAAACCTGACCTGCCTGACCTTTACCTTTGTCTGATTTCAACTGAGCAAGAATAAAAGCTCGTTAAAACATTATCCAGACAAAAGGTACTTTGTTGATTTTTCAAAGCTAAAATTTATTTGCTAGTAATCACCGAGGGACTTATTCAAGTAAACATGAAAATTAAATTCAATTTTTATTGAAAACGGTGCATCATAGCGATAATAAACAACAGTACTTTAACTGTAGAAAAGGCTCTAATTTTTTAAAATCTGACATCAAAAACGCAAAACAAAAAATATAATGGAAACTGAAAGAAGAGAGAGATAAAAGAAATGTAGATCACAGTAGCCAATCACGTGCAGCATATTATGTTTTATTGGTCAGTTTCTCTTCCTCTTCTAAAATTATTAATCTGTGTAACATAACTCAAAATCGTAAGAAACTCCTATCAACCATTCAATATTTAAAGTCGACCCTTGGTTCCATTACTAACAAATGTTATGAAACCCACATATTATATATTTACTAACAGTTAACTCTCAGATTCAGGTTATTTAACCAATAAATTAACTAATGATTGTGAAACGGTTGTAAGAAAGGTATCGATAATTTGGCCATATAAGTTACCCTTTCAGCGCAAAAATGAAAAACAAATTATTTTACTAAGTGGCTTTAAATGTAAATGTAAATTATAATTATACATAGAAGAACTAGACATGATTTTTATAAAGTTAATGAATTCCCATTGTTGTTCGTTCCAACTCTGATTAACGAATACAAACAAGAAAAATATGTTTGCCCTATTTCTTTTTAAATGTCCATATTTAACTTTCAAAGTACAATCACCCGTATCACGAATCTGCTTTTCAAGCTAAATTTTATATGCTTTTTACCGTGAGATAAATGGATTATCCGGATAAATGGGTTATTTCCGCGTTTCGGTTATGTTAAGTGTGCCAAGCACTCTTGTCAAAAACGCAATATGTTTGGTATGAATGTGGAAGTGTATACCAACACTTTACATTTTACATATCAAATTTCATGCATATTCAGTGTAACGTACCGTGGAAAGTAATTTGAACAAATCGAGTCACTTTTTGCAAGCAAGCATTTTGTCGCGTAACATTTAAAAATATTTTTTAATGGAATGACTCAACACACTAGCAGCCGGTTTGTTCGACATATTATGCTGTCTCGATCTACAATCTGAATTGAGAGAGTGTTTTTTTTTTCATTTAAGACACTCGTATCGGACAGACGAAACACCAGAGTCATCTAGGAAGTTCTGGGGGATATTACGTCTGATGTGGGGAATGAGAAGTACCTAATTTACTGGAACTGCTTATTTTCCACCGTCAGGACAGTAAGCTGCAAGATATGAATACAGTAACCTATTTTTAATGGAGAAGAGGTAGAAAAACTGCGTTATCTCGGAACCGGTCAAAACTACTCCGATAGTTTATTTTAAACTGATAAAAAGCAAGTAAGTAAAAGCAAGTTAATAAAATTATGAATGAAGAAACATAATTACATTAATATGTTTTTAAAGTAAATTTATTTTAAAAAATACGAATTAAAAATATTCCTAATTATTCTCCGCAATGTCTTCTTCAATTTCTTCATCATCTATGGTCATTGGTGGTGGTGATGGACAATTGGTACAAATATTGCCATTGTATTCTTTGCAAGCTTGCGTTCAGAACAACCTGCTTTTCTGCATATATAAATCCCTTTGAAGCCAGATTTTCATCTGCAGAATATTATTTTCAATATCTGGCGGTGACTGGCTCATGGAATTGGGTATTAAGAAATTTTTAAAGTTCCATCCCCATTCAGATGGTGACAAATAATTACCTTTTTTTATGGTGGAGGGGAAATTCTACGTGGACACCCGGTGCTAGGGTCTGCCGCACCGTGTAGTGTCGAACTCCTACCGATTAAAACCCTTCCTGGATCAGTGTTTCCCCGTAATTTGGAACTGCTTTCGCTTTCCATCAGACCACGGGTCATTCACCTTGTATTGGTGTTAGTAAAACATCCCAAGTTTCCCTTACATCCCCCACTTCGTTTTTTCTGTCTCCTTTCCTCAACTTCCTTATTCGACATTATCAGTCTAGTCATCTTCTGTATCTCCTCCCATCCTCTTTTACTATCCATTTATCCATCTCGATTTTATAGCTGAGGACTCCGTCGTCTATATTCCCTTTCGTATGTCATGCCCATGGATTTTGGGCATTTCATAATAATTACCTAGCCACGATTGAGCTGCTAAATAAACATTTTTTGGATGTTTCATCGCTCCATCTGCTGTGCATGCTAAATTGTCCAATTGCGTAAAAGATGGTCTTTTACTATTGTTTTTGTGAAATATCGATTTCGATATAAATTTAAATCAACCTCAGATTTAGGGGTATTGTACAAAGAAATAATACATTCTATACCAGCTTGATAAATAATACATGAATGTTGATTTGGTATCTTGAATAATTCAACAACATCCTTGAAGTTTTCTTGTTCTTCAGATTTTTTGCAAATTTAATTTTTCCTTTATTGTAAAATGATGATATTGTATCACAATCGGGAACGCATGTAAAAACAGTACATGCTTTTTACATTTTGGCATTTTATTGAGATTGGCTGACGAATCGACTGTTTATGGCGTTTTATATTTAGGTGGTTTCTAAAAATATTTCTTTTTCTTCGGATGTTAAACGGATTAATATGACCAAAACTTCAATTTCCTCAGCTACCACAACAACATTGGAGCATAAACAATCGAGTGCTGTAGTAACGATTAATCCATCCGCATCGCTATCTGCTTGTTCAGTGATTATTTGATTATTTGTAAGATGAGGCATTGACTTCGAAATAAATCAAGATTTATTATTTTCATTTGCAAGAAATTTCTTTTGCGCAACTTTCAAAAGCATAGTTGACAGAAGAATTTTTCAAAGCGCGACGTTTTCTTTCCCCCACTTTAGTAGTTTCCATTTCATATCCATCAAATACAACTATTGAGAAATTTGACATAACTATCAACCCTTTAACCCTTCTACAAAATTGACCAAAAAAGAAATAAAATATTGAAAATTCCCTGACAAATTCAACAACAATACATAAATTACATATAAACTTTACGCACCTAAAAAGTAATTGTCACCCCTTTGGTAGCTAAAAAACATAATTTTCAAAACGAAATTGTACACTTTTCCGCCTATTAAACACGATTGATAATTTAATAAAAATAGATACTGTTAGTAATATTCCCATATTTTCCCCCATCATACTGTGGTTACCGATATGGTTGGTAAACTTTTATGCAAAATGCCATTCTAAACACTTTTTTACACTACCTATTCAGTAAAATCAATAGAAACGGCGTAAATTCTTCTTGATGTCCGCCATTTTAGGTCCTCCATTTTTAATTTTCCAATTTCCACGTCGGATTCGTAATTAGCGGCCCCAAAACCCCCCATAATATGAATTTTAGCCGATTTCGTTGAAAACTTTCCGAATTATTGAATTGGGGTTGTAAAATGGGGGCTGCAACCCTCCGGGGTAAGTGCACTGATTTTCAAAAGTTTACATTCGATATGTTGCCGGAAGTTAACACAATGCAAAAGGTTTCCAGTCTCTATATTGAAATTGTAACGATTAAGACCGAAATGCATTAATTTCCTCTACTAGTTATTTTATCAATGATATTGATAATAATTAAAAAAATAATAAATGAAATAAATAAACAGAAAGCGTAAATGTTTAATCTGTAAAGGTTTAAGTATGTTAAATTACTGACATTTAAAAAAAAATCATTAAAATCGGAGTAGTTTTAACCGGCTCCGAGATAAAAATGTTACACTCCTCCACTATTTATTAAAAGTCATTTCACCAAGTTGTTATGTTGTTTGCTTTAAAATATTTTATTTATTTATTTACACTTACAACCATTCAACAGATAAAAAAATCCATTTACAGAATGGGTACACATGAAGTTATTAGATAAGTAGAATACGAAATAAGATATTTTAATAATTCTAAACTACTACTACTAACTAACCTACTAATGATGTTTACAAATTAATATATAATAGATATATAATATGAGGTAGAATATGATATCAGTAATTAAATGATTACATACAGTAAGACAATTTAATTGTTAAATTGCATTTTCCTTTTTGAGGCTACACTGCAGTGAAATATATCAATAGAGTTTTGCTTATCATTGTATGCAGTACACATTCTATGCAGTGGTGAGAAATGTTTTATGTTGGTTCTAGTTCTGCTTAATTGGAAAGTTGAATGTTCACGCGCGTTTTTAGTCTAGCCACATGAAGATTCAACATTCCTAAAATTTTAGAACAATTCACCGTATAATGCAATAGCTTGTGCAACAATACAAGCTGCGATTTTCCTCTCCTATCTTGCAGACTATTTAGGGAGAATCTGTCCAGCATCGAGGACTGCGAGATGCCAACGGGGGGGTATATTCCATCCTTTTTAAAACAATAATATTTTAGAAACCTTCTTTGAACTATTTCTAAATTCTGGATATGGATATTGTATGAGGGGCACCAAATGATTGAAGCATACTCTAATCGCGATCTTACAAATGTGCTAAAAAGCAGTTTTAAAGTGCTAATATTGTTGAGGTCACTAGCATTTCTTACAATAAACCCTAGTGTTCTTAGGCTATCCGATGTGATATCATTGATGTGATCAATAAACGAGAACTTCCGATCAAATGTTACTCCTAAATCTCGGAAGGTTGTTGGTCTGTTTATGGCATAATCGAAGGTGATTAGATTTGTTCTGATACTATAGGTCATAACATTACATTTTTCGACGTTTAAAGGTAGTTTATTTGTAACGCACCAATTTTGTACTTTCAATAAGTCGTTTTGCAGGTTTATACATCCTCCATGCTTCCTATGTTACATTATAGTTTCATGTCATCCGCATACAGTAGACAGTTTGCATTTAAGTTGCAAACGATGTCATTAATGAAGATATTGAAGAGTAGAGGGCCCAGGTTGGACCCTTGAGGAACACCGAATGTTGCTAAGACTTCGACAGACCGATAGCCAGAGCATCCAACATATTGCCTACGATGTGTAAGGTACGATCTAAAAAATTCTAACATACTCGTTGAAAAACCATGAATCTGAAGTTTTGCAATGAGAATGCTGTGGTCCAATCTATCGAAGGCCTTAGAAAAATCAGTATGTACAACATCAGTTTGAAGGCCTGCGTCTACCGATTCAGCTATGAATTGTGTGATACAGAAAAGGTTTGTGACAGTGGCTCTACCTTTAATAAACCCATGTTGAAATTGACTTAAGCTCTTGTGCATATAGAAATACGTATGTTCATGTAATGGGATTTCGAATACTTTAGAAAAGTTATTGACTATCGTGATCGGTCTGTAATTTTCGATATTGGCCCGTTCGCCTTTTTTAAAAATGGGTACAATTTTGGACATTTTCCATTTATTTGGAAATGTTGTAGTTTCAATGGCAAGATTAAAGAGTATTTTTAACGGTTGAGCTAGGACAAAGGCGCAGTCTCTAATGAGAAATGCTGGTATTTTATCTGGACCGGTGTTAAATTTAGGTGTTAGTTTTTTTTTTTAGAGTTTTGTAAACATCAGATTCATCGAATTTATTCAGATAGAAATTATCAGCGGTAATATCATTGTTATGCTCAATATTTAGTGGGTCAGGTAGTGTATAAGAATTTTGAAAAAGTCAGTGAACGTATTAGCAATATTCTGTTGATCCTCAATATTAGCACCGTTATAATGCATCGATGTGGGTATACTGGACACTTTTCTTTTATTACTTATGAATTGCCAAAATTTCTGTGGATTATCACAAATGTTTTCCTCCAGTGCTTTGCAGTATTCTTTGTAAGCGGTTTCAATTGTTTTCTAAGAGATTTAAATTCATTTAGTGACTGAATGTCCCCATGTGTCTTATATTTTTTCCATGCGCGATGTTTTGAATTAATATCTTTAATTATTTGAGATGAGAACCATGAAGGATAATTTCTTTTACGTTTTTTGGTTTTGGGAACATATGTGTCTAGTATTTCAGAAATTTTGTCATAAAATTGCTATTGCTATTGTTCATTAACATTCACCATTATGTTTATATAATCTTTTAAGAACCGAACTCAGCCACATAACTTATATATACATTCTTAGGACTGTAATAGTATAATTTAAATCACATTTTTAGAGGTATTATTATCATTATTATTAAAATTTATTTATTAATTGTTTTATCTAGGTTAAGTTATTTTCTTCGCTATGTATTTTGTAATTATTATTATGCTTTGCTATGAAATGTCGTAAGAATATTGCCAGCTAATTGCACTTGCACTATTTGCTATTTTTTTTGCAGTAAAGTAAAACAGAATAAAGATATATTTTGAAGAGACAACAGAGTTTTTTTATTCAGTGAACCGGGTAGATATATAAATATTCTGGCGAAATGGAAAAATATTAATTACGAACATGGTTAATCTATGGAATTATTTTATGGTTCAAGGTTTGGTTACTTTATATTGCATCAAAAGATAGAACATTAGCCAGTCCGGCCAGTTATACTTATATTTTTTGGAAAATTATGCCATATTAAGTAGAATGAACTTGTATAATAGTAAAGAAATAAGGAGTAACTATTGCTGGAAATGGAAAAATAAATTGGAGAAGATCTAAGCAAGCCCTGCCTGAAAGGGCATCAATTCTTTTTTTTTTTTAGGTAATTTTAGCCACGATATTTGATTCAACAATAATTTTCAGATGGTATAATAATCAAATTTTAAAAATGGGATGGACATTACATGGCGATCCTGCCAGGATTAATTAACTTAAACTTAACTTAAAGCATACCTATGCATCGTACTAAAAAGTTTGGATCTGGTTAGTCCTATATGGTGCCAAAAATACTTAACGAATTTCATGATATTTTTGTTTCCTGTCCTATGATATATTAATTTAAACAAAAAAAAAAACCAAAACTCTTACCACAGCAAAGTGCGATATAAAAAAATAAGCTCCCTGTGTTTTGTTTTCTTCTGTGTACCATATATTTATTTCATTTACCTATTTATTTATGTCCATGTTAGATTTGCATTTATTGGGGGTCTGAAAAGTGCATTCTTACAATGTCCTTCCCCGTTCGAAATTGTTTATTTATGTATATATTTTTTAAATAAATATTACTATTATTTTACGAAAATCAATATGTTGAGTGTCTGAGAACCATTTTCACAAAACACTTGAACATTATACTTGAATACATCATTCAACACACGTTACACTATGTTAATAACATCATCGGGAATGATAAAATAAAACATGTTTCAATCATCTCCTGATGATACTAACATGATAGCAGAAGTGGTTCTTGGATACTAAACATATTAATTGGTGTAAAATGGGCCTGATACGATAATAGAATTACAGATTTTCAAATGAATGTAATAATGTCAATTTAGAAAATTGGTATAAAACACATTGTCATTTTTTGTGGCAACTGGTGATTTCAATATAGAGCAGCTTGTTTGCTTCTGTTGGTACTAATGCTAGTATTAATCTATTTGAAATCCAGATACATAACTGTGGAACATTCATAAAATTTCCAGAGCTTTAGGTAGTATTTTTTGAAAACACTATCCATAAGCTGTATCAATTGTTGTTCCACAACTTTACTGTCTTAATTTGTATTTTGCTAAAGAGAAGCACACTCTACGGGCACACGAAGAAACTAAGCACCTTGAAGAATATACTCACAGTTAGCAGTATCACCATTTGTCAGCAGTATTTAATAAATACTGAAATGACACAATATAAAAACATAAAAATATATACTTATGATTTGTCCAGGGATGGGCGTGTTTGAGGACTTCAGTCAGGGAATTTTCGAAATGTATTGTTTGGGGGTTTTCAGGATTTCAGGTTTTGGAATCTATAAAACACCAGCATCTATAAGGACACCTTTGTTATATTATGGATACTATCGTTTATAATTTTGTTCCTTGTAAAATTGTCTCGTTCGTGGCTGCGAAATTGAAGATAATAGAAGTTGAAATATTCCACTTAATTATTTTTCAAAGCTAATTGAACGTTCTGCACATTCAAAAAATTCATTGTGTTCGTTCATCAGTTAAAAATATGGAATAATATTTAAAAAATGAGAAAGGTTACTCCAAAAATCAAAGAGTGTTCATTACCAACACTCCTTCCCTCTCTATAAATATTCCCTTGCTAGTTCGGGCATATATATTTCTCTAGCACCCGGTGGCGGATTTTCCTTTGGATCACTTGGTTAATGTCATCACGCACGGGTTAGTTGCACTATGTGCGTGAGTACATCGATCAACTGATCTGAAGGAAACACAGAAAGTATTTTTTAACGTTCATTCAAAACAAACTTTTTTCGTATATACCCAGTGAAAAGAATTCCCTAGCCAACACTATAGTGATGTACGTTCCGCCAAAGGTAAATACTGACATGTACTAGTGTCAGACAATATAAATGAACTCGTTACCATATTATTTGTGAGATGATTGTGACTTTCGCGTTTCACTTAATTTTGAAAATTCTTTGAAAGTATTTTGTGGTCATCCTTTCAGATTTTCGAAAATTGTACTTGGTATTGCCTGGAATTAAGAGAGGAGGTAAAGGGTTAGGATTCCCACAATATTTTTTCTAGAGTGTCAAATAATATTCTTGCAACTTTGGTACAAAGAGGTTGAATTGTGTACAAGTCTTTACTTAACAGACACACATGCATTTTTTTACTATTATGTAAAATATAAATAATTAGTACCTGTTATATGTTTTTACTTATGTAATGTGTAATAAATACTGCTATATCTATTTCAAAAGCCAATGGGCTTAGGAATAAAAACGGCAATAGTAAATATTAACAACTCTTCTCAGTAATCAGTCTGTAGGTTACATTCTTATTGGATTACTGGTAAGGTGATTTCTTTTATACACTGAAGTAGCTTAAGGATTGCTTTTGGCTAATGTACTCAAAAAGCAAACTAGATAAACTGAATGTCTACAGAAAGAATGGTCATTCTTAGAAAAATCATTTAATAGCATAAGAATTAAAGAAGTCACACAAATAATTCCAAAAAAGATATGGTCACGAGGAATTGCAACTATAGTTTTTTTCAGTCATTATACTATTTTAGGGACAAAAATATTTTTTACAAGAAACTTTAATTTTTATCGCCATGGGTTTTATTTTATATAAAAATCGATAATTTCAGGCTCCATATAGGTTGAAGGTAAATTGTAAATGACTAAATTATAACATAAATGAAGTTAGTGCAAACATAAATTAATTGAGTTTGAACATAAATATTAAGGAAATTAGTGTTTACTTCTAATTTAATTTCTGTTTGTCTACTTAAATAATTAATGAAAAGTTTCGTTAAATGAACTGTAAGTATATAAGTAACGGCATTTTTTCTTATAAATGTTGTTTATTCGTCATTTTCTGATTGGCAAATTAAAGACATATAGTATGTATAGAGATACATTGACAATTAGAAGTACGTCAATTAAAGTTAAATATAACTCTAAAGGAATAAAAAAAAACTAATGAATATCAGTTATTAACGGGACTATTAAAGACGGCAGTAACGCAAGTTCGAGTGCATAGGATATTTTTGTGTAGATAAATGGTTTTGTTATATCCTAACTTAATTTAACTGTAAATGTAACTTCAATTTACTTTATAATGACATTATGGGTATTGATTGGTTGGCACTTTCTAATTTTTTCAACGTAAACGATATGCTTATTGAATTATATAATTTATTAAACCCATTCAAGCATGTTGATATAAAAAAAGTTACCTCTAAGCAGTATCCTCCGTAGTTTGACAAAATATTATTAATAAAATCAATTTAAAAGGTAAATTGTTAGGCAGGTACAGAAAATCAAACAGTGAAGAAGCTTATACTAATTTTAAGAATGTCAGATCTCTTATAAAAGCAGCTTATAAAAAATTATATGAAATCTGTTGAAGCCGAACTGTGTGCACTAATCCAAAAAAAATGCTGATCTCACATAAACTCAAAATCTAACTCCACGACTGTGCCATCCTGTATTAATTATAATGAAATTCAGTTAAATGAACCAACTGAAATTGTCAACGCTATCGCTAGTTATTTTAACCTCACCACAATAAAATTGTGAGAGGTTACTAAAATTGGTTCAAAAACGAAAATTGAGATAACATCAAATCTTTACGTTTTGAGGTCCTAGGAACCAAAAAAGGTGGTTTTTGAAAAATGTCTCTGTGTGTGTATGTGTGTATGTGTGTTAGTACGATAGCGCCGAAACTACTGAACGGATTTGAATGAAACTTTGCATGTGCGTTTCTTTAGTGCTCCAGAAGATCTGGTTGTTTATTTTGTAATTACTTACAATGTTCAATCGAATCACTGAAAAGCAATTAAAATTCCAATTTCAACGATATATCACGCTTTCACCCTTTCGATTTGTTTTCCGTGAAAAATATTAAAAACAAAGCAAATGTGAAGCATAGATCGCATTTCGCGTGACATGATCGATGCGCGTAGCCGTTACGTCGTGAAACTGGTCATGTCACGTGTATTCCTATTCAACAACAACTATACAGCTTTACTGTCGCATTTAATTTCAAATATTTTGAATTGGAGAACGGTTTTGTATAAAAGTTTGCACGAGGGTTTCATCAATATTCTAGAAGATCTAAAAAGGTTTTGGTTGAGATAGGATTAGGTTTAGTTGAGATTACGTTTAGTACAATTTAATGCTCATTTCGGCTTGAAAGATCCACCGGGTGGGGAGGTTCCAGCCGCTTCCAATAGCTGCCGATTTTTCTGATGCGTTCACAAAAAATAAAAGCAATGCTCTAGGTAGTCAATTTATAGACAATGAAAACAGCAATACTCCATATTTATCTGAAATTAGTGAGAATGAAATAATTAAAGCTATCAAGAAAATTAAAGGAAATTTTACTATGGGTCCAGATCTTCGCCATTATATTTAATTTTATAATAACATCCTGTGAGTTTCCTCAATTGTGAAAAGAAAGCAGAATATGCCCTGTATATAAGAAAGGCTTTAAAAATGAAATGAGAAATTACCGAAAATTTTCTAATATTTGCAATTTTTACAAAATTATTGAAATTATCATGTATTGCCATGTATATTTCCATACAAAAAACTTAATATTCCCACATCAGCATAGATATATGTCTGGAACTACTACGTTGAACCTTCTTGAGATAACTTAGCATATTTCTGAGATACCTGATGAGGGAAATCAGGTAGATGTTATCTATTCTGATTCCACTAAAGCTTTTGACCGTCTCGATCATGAGCTGTTGATATTAAAACTGGATACATTCGGTATTTCTGTTAATTTACTTAAACTTTTTAGATCGTATCTTAATGACAGGTCACAGTTTGTCCAATATCGGGGTTTCAAATCTGGAAAGTTTTGGAAACCATCAGGAGTTCCACAAGTTTCGATTCTGGGGCCGTTACTTTTCGTTATATTTATATTTATTAATTTAACACAGCCTTTTAATGTCAATATTTACTACATGTGGATGATCTAAAAATTTACATTGAAATTAAATCTATTTCAGACTGTCCGAAGTTACAGGATAATTTGGTCAAATTAAATGATTGGTGTGTAAACAATCATCTACCTTTAAATATCAGTAAATGCAACATTATGTCCTATTTTGGGCGTGAAACCATTGAGTCAAATAGACTATCAGCTCGACAATTTCTTTCTGAACAGAGTAACTCAGTTTAAAGACCTTGGTGTTACTTTTGCCAGCAAATTGTCATTCGATTAACATATTCGTCTAACCACTGAGTATAAAAGTTTGGGATTTGTTTTGCGTAACGGTAAAGAATTTTACAACGTAAAAACTTTAAATACTCTTCATACTACTTTTCTGCTGTAAATTGGAATGCGCTTCAGTGGTGTGGAATGTATAACATGTATGACTCAATTAGAGAAAGTTCAATGCAGATATATCAAATCTATATACTTTGTTACTGATGGATTTTATCCTCTACCTGAAATACCTCAGGATACGCTATTGGTCAGGTTTGAACTAAGCAGCTTATATCAGAAGCGAATTATGCATTCGATTCTTCAAAACATCATAAACAATGCAATACGTTCAGAGTCAATTACATCAAGAATTTTATATCACGTGCCTAGAGCAAACTCGACATTTCGCTTACCTACAGCTCATATAAACTTATTCACTGCTTCACCTTCTTATCTAATGATTCAAAAGTAATGAATGTACGAAGAAAGGCTTGATATATTTGCTTGCTTTATTCGCTTAATTAAAACACTGTTTGGTTTGTCTGATTTGTTAACTTATTTAATGTTATATACTATTAGAAATTTTTTAATTATTCAAATTATGTGTGATTGTGGGTTTGTATATTTTTGCCTTTAATAATTTTTGTTGTATTTGTTTTACAATTCTTTATATATTTATGTGTAACTAATTTTTATCCTTATTCAGTAATCGGGCTTCAGTTCCGTTGGGTATTGTAATTTAAATAAATAAATTTAATTATGCAAATGTATTCTATTACGGTATAGTAAAATATGTATGGACAATTTTTTATTTGCAAGAGGAAAAATATCTGCTACTGCTGGAAATTTAATGGCATTATCTGCACAGCTCATAGAGTCTAAAACTCAGTTATCGTCAAAAAATATCAATAAGAAGGGTGCGGACCACAGCGGTAAAGGGGCGAGTTGAGTATTCTCTTATAACATTCGATTGCCGAATGTTTTCTGAACAGTAAAATAAAAAAAAAAATTTTTTATGGGTTTTCCGAAAATCATAAGCTGAACGACCTCCTCCTTTTGCAATTAACATTCATAACAATTTTTCGTAAAAAATTGCGGGTCAATATCCTTTATTGTTACAATTATTCGTTTTTCTTTATAATTTCGACTGATCAATAATATAGTGCTCTAAATCCCCGTACACGTAAATACGCGTAGGCATGTGAGCCTCCTGCCCTATGTTTTATAACGGGAATCCAGACTGGACACTCTCCGTTAAGGAAACATCTACATAATATGAGATTAAGCGAAACACCTCTCTGTAGAGGTTGTGAACAAGAAGGTGAGACGGTTCAACATGTACTCTGTGACTGTTCTGCCGTCTCATCAATTAAAGAATCCATTTTGGCCTACTTTGGCCGATGTAAGGGAAATGCCCCTAGGCAGTATCGCCACCAATTTAACAAGATTAGGTTGGTTGGAGGCCCAGGCGAGGGTCTACCTACAGGGAGGATGTACAAGAAGTGCTGTGGCTCAATAATTCTTATTGACCACCCTCCCAACCAATTCCAGATTTCAGATTCGAGACCCTCCTGCATTGCTGCAAAACTGTTCCTACAAAGTAGAGATTTGGTAGTACAATTGTATTATAGACAGTAGGTCTGGCCTAGAAACTCAAATGGTCACTTCTGTACAGCACCCCTATTTTTTGAAATTCGTTTAAACGTATGGTCTAAGTGTTACTTAGTTTTCTATCAACTATTATACCCAAATATTTGATTGAATATACTATGTCAATTTACTTATTTTCAATAATTATTTAGCCATTCCTCTATAACACTCTGTTTTCCTAAAACCATTGCTTTTGTCTTTTCTGCATTCAATTTATTTATTTCTAACCAATTAATTATATTCTTTATATCTTCATTTAATTTCCTGTCAATGTCAAACTGATCCCTACCAGATATATAGATCTTAGTATGTCTGCACACAAGTGAAATATACAGTATTTTATAATCCGATCTATATCGTTTAGAGACAAAATAAATAGGAGAGAATCCAATATACTACCTTTCTACATACTTTTCCTCGGATTCAACGTCTCCACATTTAACTTTCTTTTTTCTCCGAGTAGATCATTATTGAACCATTTTAAAACCACATCGCTCAACCACTTCGAGAGCTTCTCTGATAATCTATTTCTGTCAATGGTCTCAAATGCACATTTTCTTTATGAATTAAGTGTGTTAAAAGGGGAAGCGGAATTTTTTTTTTTTAAATCATATTTATTATGAATTTATTTTTAACCAGACACTAATTTCAGTGCATATTTTTTCCACTTATTTATTCTTTGTTCTTAAAATATTCACAGTTTAATTGAGGGCTCAGTAGATTTGAATCGTATAGTAGTTCTAGTTAATAATTTACAAAATAACAAAACATAGTTTACTGTTATTTAAACCAAAATAACATGCTAAATGGAAACATGGATATTGTCAAAGATGGTGAAGTTGTCGCACCATTAGCCATGATGCATATTAATGGGTGAATCTGATTGGTTAATCATTGAAACTGATTTTGGTCGCACCGCAACACTGACATTATCGACCTACATGTGCATATTTTAAACTGAAGTAAATTGTAACAAATACACCATCTATGTATAGCGGACCTCAGTTAACTTTTGCATACTATATAGAATACCGTCTTATATAATTTACGTATAAATAAAAATTTTAAAATAATAGCCGACGTATGAAAAAACGTATGTTAATAAACACAATTTTGAATAGCTATATTTTACTCATATCAAACAGTTTATTATTTTTTCTATATTCACGACATATTGACGAGCGTTTAGTGATCTACATATTAAGCTAATCTACCTTTCCTGTATAGTATATTTAACAGTATGCTTCCATCTTTTAATAGGATTTTCTTCGCCAGATCATCTGGTTTTTAATGAAACATCAGGCCTCCATAGTGCTCCGCTGCGCCCCCTTTCCATGGAGCCTCGTCCTCGTCCGGCCATTGGGCCCCATTTTCCATGGGATGTTCGTAGTGCTCCACTGATCTCCTGTTCCGTTGGGCCTCCATAGTGCTCCGCTGCGCTACCTTCTCCGTGGGGCCGCCATACTGTTTCACTGCACCTTTTCTACTATGGCGCCCATATTGTTTCGTTGTATTCCATATTCTGAAGGCCCCCGTGGTGCCCCTGTCATCCGAATTTAGGACTCCGTCACGTGATCTTCATTAAGTATGGGATACGAATTATCGACTAAGAGGCAGGAAATTTAAATGCTACATTATTCATTAGGGATCTGCATTATCAACTGAAAAAATTAAATGTTGTATCATCGATTATGAATCTGCATATCGAATGAGAGGCGGGAAATTTAAATATTGTATTATCGACATGGGATCTGAATTATCGATACAAATGTGGGCATGTGCGTGGCCCTTTATCTACATCAAAGAGCTAGGGTGTCGTCTTCAATAACTTATCATCTCGGGCAACCGTTGGTCCATGCCTCCGTCCGTCGCCCAGGGCCTCGCGTTTAGGGTTCCATCATGATGTTGGGTATCAAATTAATCGGCAAACCACACCATAATTGAACAACTTGGAGCCTTCCAAAATATGCGCTGTTGGGTATCAAATTGATCACCTCGATGTATCAAATAACAGCTTATCAAAATTTTCATTCTAAGGTTTAAAAAAATGGCATTTGAAGTAAGATATTTCAATCCAAAGTGTAAAAATTGTTCATGAAATTAAAGCACACTAGAATTAGTACAGTACAGTTTACATCATACTCCATATTTTTGAACACATACATGTGTAATTAAAAATTATGTATCGGTAATTCTATTGTTTGGTGTTAATCATGTCTAAGACATTAAATGATTTGCAAGTGCCGGGGTATCCTTATTTATTATCCTTAATTATCCTTAGTTACCCTTAATTATCCCTATTTTTACCTAAATTACTATCTTTAATTGTTCTTAACTTCCCTTCCCTTAAAATTCGGCCATAATGGTCTTGGGAGACATACTGTATATTGCAGTTTAGATGCCATGTCTCAATAAATATTTCCGATCCAAGGAGACTTTTCTTTAAATTTTCTGATATAGAATCAGCTCCTAATAAAAAAATTATCAATATTCTACATTAAAATTTTAATGAAAGATCACCCTATATAGTAAATTAAATACACTCATTTTATTTAACACATTTATTATATAAGAATAATGCCTTTGATCATGTCAACATCCACATACAAAATAACCCTCACTATACGGTATAATCGTTACATTACTGCAGCGGATGAAAGTATCCTTATTTTCCTTATCTAAATTACCAATAATTATCCTAAATTGCTCTTAACTGTAGTAGGTATAGTTTCGGTTGAGCCTGGAAAAATTGTAATGATCATGGGAATCGAAAGAATTTGTTAAATAATTCTCCGCGTTACAGATTTCTAAATACCTCGTATATCTACCTTTCCAACAGTCCGAGTTTTAGAGACATATGGAAAGATGGATAAATCTAGAACATTAGCAAGCTGTTCTATGCATCGTGCCAAATACTCAAGTGTCAGTTTGTCTATTCTTCTGTCTATATTCTGTGTTTGAACTTATATTCGCATTATCAACCAGAATCACAAGGTATTCTATCTTTTTATAACCCCACAAAAATTATTATTGCTTTTGGATTGTTTTCATTTATTTCATCTGTAAATTATTGTTTCTTAGAAAAAATTTGTAAATAACACGAACGTAAGTATTATTTTTTCTCGTGGTATGAGATCTCTGTCAGACGTGCCTCCAGGTGGAAAATAGGAAGACCACCAGGTAATCGACGTTCGATATTCAGTTATGAGGTAACCCACCTATCCTTAAAACCAAGTTGAGTCTTCGGAGGCTGTTATCATGGATCAGCTCGCCAAGCCCGGTTAGAAGTTATCGCAACTCTGGCTGTATAACAGGGGATAGCACAACTTACTCTACGATGGTCAGTCGTTATTCCTAGATTACTATGGAAATCCTTCCCTTAGATATGCAGCTACTACACCTTTTTATTCATCCAAGGACAATCTCGATATATAGTGCAAGGCCAAATGCCGATTAGTCAATGACATGCGAAGTTACGAATAGTTTGAAAGCAGATTAAATTGCTAGAATGGAATATACTTATATAATTTCAATAACAACGTCCAAATTGTAACACCAGACCGGAAAGACCGAAAAATTGCCCCTCTAATACCTGTACAAACAATGTAGAACACAGACGGCTCAAAGGCAGAATAGGGGATCGGAACTGAGACAACGCCGAAAATGAAAATTCCGATAAGTCTAAGAAAATATACAACAATATTTTAGGCTGAAGTAGCTGCTATACAATGATGGGCAAAACAATAAGGCAAGGCACTGCTATTGGTGGATTACCGATTGCTATTTTCTCCTTTTCTCTGATAGTCAAGTAGACCTTAAAGGCAATCGATCCCATGCTGGTTAACTCAAGACTACTATGGGCTACTTGATTATTATCCCCTAATAGACCTAGGAGGACAGGATATATTGACTGTAATACAAAGGAAATTGGCCTAAGAACGAGCGTCTAAAGCTTTTCCGTAGCTTGGCAAAGCTATTGTAATTATGTAATTAGCCATTAATGGATTGGCACGAAATGAGTATTATCTGATATGGTGGAGGAATATGATAGAGAGACATTCAAAGAGTTCTTTAAAAAATGATCATCTAAATTAATGAAAAACCTACTAAATCAGAACATAAAAACCATTCACATAATTATGAGTTCCTAACATTGTCGAATCAATAGACATGTGAATCTAATGAACCTGGCAGAGGTTGCATCATGCGGACTTCGCAAAGAGAAAGAGGAAACTTCAGTTTACGTATAGTGTCTTTATGAAGGCCTAGACAAACTGACATTACATCTACTTGGGGAGAAAAACCAAGGGTCGCTACAAGATCAAGCAGACTGAAAAAATGTAGACAAAAATACTATTAGCATTTAGCTGAAAGGATGTACCATGTACTGCCGATATTAGATATTTTTTTAAAAGAACCGACATAAACATTGCAAGTTTTCTTCTAACTACTTAACATGATAAAATTTTGATTACAGGAAATAAATTCAGTATCAACTAAAGGTAATCGTAGAATAAACAAATGTCATAAATAATCTAGCAAAAATATTTGCACGATTATATCAGCTCGATCAATGATAATTGATAGTATAAGATTGAAAATAATAAAAATTACTGAAAAATCAATTTACCGGAGTGTGCGTTACTTTCAAAAATTCAAATAAAGAGAGCATTGAAGAAACAATTTTACAATATTGCAGTATGCAGTAACATTTAATGAATAAAATAATATAAATGGCCAGTATGTCCATGTGCGTAATTTCCAAATATTATGAAGATACATTCTTTCTCTATAAGACTCAACTGAAGATGGAAGTTAAATATAATATTAATATAAAATCAAAAGTTCTCACTTTTAGAAATTACGGTTTTGATGTTTTAAAAAATTCATTACACAATGTTCTTGTCACTCCTGTCTCGTTTGAAATTTCTAAATTGTTATTTTGTAAAATACTCTTAAAAATAATTCAATTTATTAAGAGGGTTACGAAGAAAAATATTAGGTCTGTTTTTATTCATTTACAAAGAACACAGTGGTACAATGAAAACTTAACTGGAATAAATGGTCCGTTCATTAATGGCCCAACGTTTAATCCAATTTATAAGATAGACATGGTCTTGTATTTTCCAGCCCTAAGACTATCATGAGATGTTTTTTAAATAAACAAGATATATTAAAAGTTTAGTCAAGGATAACTTCTACGATTTTTAATCGCTTAAACTTTTCACTAATATGGGTAATTAAAGAATAATAACGATTAGTAAATGTTTGTGTTTGCAGCTAGGTTGAATTTTGTCAACGATTTTACATGTACAGGTTGTCCATAAAAGTAAGCCAAAATTTTTTAGGATATTTTAAAACGCAGATAATTAGATTAACTCCAGTAATTGAAAAGGCACCCATTTGAGGCGAAAGCAACTTAAAGTAATCTGGGTTTTATGTGGGGTGAGGTGGCTCTTGTCAACAAGCATCATTTATTTTGAATCTAGAAAAGTTCACGAATCACCTATAATTCTGAAATATCCCAAATCCATCAATAACATCAGATAAAATTCAAACCAATCATTCAACAGCTCAAACGTTATCAAATACCGTTCTAAAAAATGCCGACCCCACATGAGTTTAAAATATATCAAATCTACTTTCCATGTCCGCAGTGAAAATATTTTATTTCGCTTTAAAAATTTTTATAAATTATTTTTCCATTTTAATGTTCCAATTGAGTACCGGTACTTTCGTTCTACATAATAATCAAAACTTACTTCCATTTCGTTCACAGCGGACCTATCAGAACATTCTCATATCATATCAACTTTACATGTAGAACCTTCGGGACGACTTTACGGAGTCCTTTCAAAATTAATTCATTTATTCAGACAAGGAAGTTGCATGATTTTTTTTACATCATAGATAGATAGACGAAAGAAAAATGTGCCTTCTCGTATTTTTTGTTAAAATTAGGGTGAAAAAAAATATTAATTTCGGCTGAGAATTTAAAACCGTTAAAATTATTATTCCATTACCTTTATTGTTAAAACGTTGAAAAATCTAAAAAGAATGTTATGGTTATAGATCAATATGTCAAGGATGTTATGAAATCATTATCCGTCACATTAACCAATAATTAACAAGATTAAGAATAACAACCCAAATTAACAAATTCAGGTTGAATTAGTGACGTCAAAATGACGTCAAAGTAATATCATAGCGCTTTCAGTCACGTGGTTTTGTTTGCAAAAAAGTTAAAATTTAAATGTAGAATATTTATGAAACGAAATTTTTCTCATTCTTTCATTATATTATCAACTTATATAGTACATATTATAGAAAATTAAGCATTTTTGAAATTCATGCAACTTCCTCATTATCGCCAATAACTTCAAAAATCAAATCGATTCAAACTTCGTTCATACATCAAACAATTCCTCATTTTAAAACCGAATCAGCAATATAATTTTCATTTTCAAATTTTCTGATGCAATATTGCTCAGTCGAGCCGAAATGAATGCCAGGGGATCTTTTCCAGAGCGTTCCAAACCTACGCGAGCTTCAGTCCGAACGTATCAACTTCTGTCCCTAGCGACTTATCTTACTCAGTCCGCCGGGACCATTTAACCACGACATCCTAACTAGTAACGTGTCTCAAATACAAAAATGTGTTTGCTAAAATCCAACTGTAAACTAAAATGACAAAACAAATCGTTTTAAATAGTGTTAATATCCAAGCTTTTGGAAAATGTGACTTTCATTCCATAGACACTCGCCTACATCTAAGGACACCTATCCTAGCAGAAACTCCTTCACTGAGTATTTTATTATCTAGGGACACCTTCCCTTGCAGGGCTAACTTCCCTGAATATAAAGTAGACGTCATCAGGGATTCCTTCCCCGTTCAAAATCTAAAAACAATATCTAAAATCTAAGTGACCTCGCCGAAGCTGGTCACAAACAAACTCTCTCTATACACAACAAATTGCTGATCTCTCTCACGAACCCGATCCAAGGGGAAAACGCCCTGAGATACAACGCACCTCGGCACTGGTGTTTCTGCAAATCCCTGGAGTCGGTACTGGCGCCCACATACCTATCTATGAAATTCGTACCGAGCTCCTGACGACGTCCGCCATAAGGGCAAAATCTACATCAACCCAACGTAATCATGTTGACACTCGCATACACTTATGCTACCCCGCAGATAGTATAATTCCCGCCTGGCGGGGTGGCACCTCCGCTTGTCATACAGGGCCAGAATTCCGCGGGCCTGGATGCATCTTTTATTGAGAGAGCAGGGCAGTGGCATAGCATATGCTAAGCAATCTCATGTTCTAGTTCATATCCCCTACACTTAGAATTGTTTACAGCTACCAGCATGTGGAGGTGCTTGCTTAGTCTACAGTGACTCGTTTGTAATCCTATGTATAGTCGAGGAAAGCTTTAATCGAGAAGGGAGGTGCGAGGTGAGACGTTAAGAAGGCAAACCCAGACTTAACTGTATTATGCAATTTTCTTATGGAAAAATGACTTCTGTTAAACTGGTTGAATTTTTGAGAGACAAATATAAACTATTACGTATTAATATATTAATTGTATTTACCCATATACCTTACTTCGCCGTATATGAATGTAAACTAAGTCCATCACTGAAGTATCATATCCCACCTATTGTTCGCGCCAGTTGGCAGACATCACGAGCATGACTCTCTCTCTCATTTTAATGCACGCGACATGATGTGATAGAAACAGCTATGCGTTATGCATCGTCACTACCATCCCTATTCCCCATTACATCTGTGATTGTTTTCATTTATTGTTTTCCATTACTACACATACGCAGATAGTTCTTGAACATCTGAAGACAATGTTTGCCTAACTCACGATTGGGACCAGCCAAAGTCATTCCGCTGTACCTACACATGCTTGGGCTACTCCGCCACTCCACGTGGCATTTAAGTGTATAATAGTTCTTTATGAGGGCATTGTGAACTGAATATAAAAACTCTATTGTAGGTTCTGGACCATACAATGTGTTCTCAAAACTCTTGTGTACTTAGGCATCCGCTTTCTTATTACACTGATTACCATCGTATCCTTTCACAAATCAGAGTTGGAGGCCATCTTTTTGTGTAGGAGCATCTAGAGCCTTTCTGGTGTGAAGGACCAGGTAGGTCTAAGTCAGTCCTGCGATTGTTACGACAAGGCAGCGCTGCTCTGCTATCTATCTGCCACTTACGATGGTAAAATAATAATTAGATTCAGTTATTAAGATGTTTTAAGACATCTGACTCAAACTTAAATTATGGTCATCAATGCTAGATATTAATTAATATTTCTGTACTGTTGAATGAAATTGTTAAAGCAGTGGCCCACACAAAAATCCCCTCAAAATAAGCCGCCTAATTTTGTTTTACATATTTCATCAAAATTACATAACTGAGATATTATAGTGAATACGACCAGAATTGAAACCGTATAAAAACTAAAAGCCGGCAAAAACAGCCGGCATCTCTTTATTGTTTTTCTTATGACAAGCATTTCTGTTTACCTCCGCAACAGATGCCGACTGTTTTTGCTGGCTTTTAGTTTTTATACGGTTTCAATTCTGGTCGCATTCACTATAATTTCGTGTAATTTTAGATTGTGTATTGCTATTCTAACATAAGTTAGATAGTAGTATAGTATAAGTTGGATACAGTGTATTTGATTATTTTGCAAATCATATTTATACAACAGCTAACTTGCACAAAATTGCGTTTTTTAAGGTTTTAAATAATGCGTTTCTATCTGGTAACAAATAATATTCAGTTCCTAGTTCGTCTCCTGTTAAAATTTTTAATTTAAACCAAGCTGAATACCAAATCAATACATTTAAACTACACTAATAAGTTATTATGACTACATTATAACTACACTAAATTGAAATTGGTTCACCCTCTCGGAGATTAAGTGGGGTCACCGGATGCTCACGAATTGTAAATAGCAATAGATAACGGAAAATAATAGGGAAGCTGATGGTTAAAGGCATAATCATTATGTTTTAGGAATTTATAGAGTTAAATGAACATTTATTGGTCGGGGTTTTGTAACAAAAACAATATACCAAACTTGTAGGTGGTAGAGAGGGGTCTACTAAAGTACTAAATTAGATGAAATTACAGTATATTGAGTAATTTTTATTGAATTTTTTTTGTAAAAATGGAAATGCAAATAGCTAAATAATTATGAAGATTTGATAGAACATGAGCTACTGAATTTTTAAATGAGCGTCTGAGAACATTCTTAATTAAGGAGACAACCCTATGCTAGGTCCGGGTCCTGACGGTTGGGGCGCTATTTTTCACAGCTCAATAGTGTCAATAGATGTCTAAAAATCACTTTTACAAAATGCCAAAATATATGACTACTACACTCGAATACACTACTCGACGCACGTTTCGCGAACCATGTGAGCATCATCAGGAATTAATTATTAAAAATAAAAACTCGTCTTATTTGTCACTAACCTCTATTGGCCAGTTTTTCAACAGCAATTTAACTCCTGTTAATCAACCTAATTTTTGTTTATTTCGATTTTATCTGTCATTAGGTAATTAAATTATAGGCCGTGGTTAGAGATCCGAAAGTCGCAACTTTAACGATGGCGGTAAAGATCCGATAGTCAAAGTCGGAACTTTAGCGATGACGTTAAAGATTCGATGGTCGGAACTTTAGCGGCAATATTATAGTTCCAACAGTTGAAACTACTGTTCAAATGTGCTTTTGGAGGGCGGAATATTAAAACATAACATTTTTAGTCGCAAACTCTCCTATAAAATCCTTATTTTACTATAAGGAACGTAACAAGACTATAACCAACAGCTACTTTCCGAGTTATGTGCCCCGCCGAGCGCTGAATTACAAGTTACAAGCGTGGCGCGTTAAGTGTAATAATTGCATATTACCATCAAAACGCTAATACTTCGATTGCACGAGATCTCCTTTTAGTAGGATCAGTTTTTCGGCTGATGTTTGTTGCAATCAAAGCATTAGCGTTTTGATGGTAATATACAATTATTACACTTAACGCGCCAGACTTGTAACTTGCAATTCAGCGCTCGGCGGGGCACATAGCCCGGAGAGTAGCTATTGGTTGCAGTCTGGTTACGTTCCCTACAGTAAAATAAGGATTTTATAGAGAACTTTGCGACTAACAATATTATGTTTTAGTTGAAACTACTGTTATAAGTCAATATTTAGGATAGAAACAAATATAGAAAATATTCAGTAATCCGCTGAAGAGTATAACATATTTACATCTTTTATTTGCGGTAATTCCGGTAATTACATATTTTTTTGTTATTATCCAAATAAATAAAGTCGTTTTTAAACTAAATTTTATTATTTTAAATGGACTTTTTCCCTTTTCAGAAATAAATATGAAAAGGTGCATATTTAACTACACAAAGAGCTTACATATCTACACCTACATAACAACAGGAAGTATATACATACAATGTACATCTATATAAATCATTTACAGGACAAACAAAACCATTGTTGCTTAGCGTTTGGTAATTTACTGTCGTGCAGTATTTCAACAGAAGACTTGTTGTCTTCTTATTGTTAATAATGGAGTATATTTCTTATTGGCGATATATTATGGAGCTCCAATTAAAGAAGTTTGTTTCACTTGATAACTACCGATACTTGAACTTTGCTAAATCCACTAGGTTCAATAAACCTGTAAAACTACAATCACTTCCACCGGCAATTGGAGCCGCCCGACAGCATCTATTTCGGGTTTATTATCATATACAAACTTAGTTGGGTAATGAACTAAAGCCTGAACAGTGGGGATGGGTCATGAAAGATCATGTTTTAGAGCCTGTCATGACGTTACTGTCATCTGCGACCGATGAACTCCTCCATATGATCTTCTTCAATTGCACAAAAGGTTGTGGGACGAACTGCGGTTACAGAAAAAATTGGTGTGCCACGCTCTGCTGTTTGTGGATACTGTCATGGTCAACCTGTCTCAATCTACCTCCCAGTGACGATTCGGCAGATACGTCTGAAGATATCAACCCGCAAGATTTTGAATACGAAGGAACAAGCCTTTTTGAGGAAATTGATGATGGCGACACTAAAGCAAACGCAGAAGAGGAATCATTGCTCCAGGTAGAAGAGGGTGAAGAAGAGGACTATTGATTTTCCACCTATTTTGACTAAGACATGGATTAGGCCTATTGGGGAAACCATGTAAAAAATCTCGAAGGTGGTGGGGAAACGAATGCATGACTATTGCAGCACTATTTCATCATGTTGACTCTTTGTGCGGCGTATAACGTGGAAACGACAACTCCTATGAGGAAAATGTAAGGAAATTTTTTATAGAGCATTTCCTTATCGACAACTTCTGTAGCTGCAACAATTTTCATCCGACCAATAGCAAGCGATATATTAACGAGAAACCGATTTTTTTACCTTTGACCCCCGTATAACTTTTGAAGCGTACACAATATCGATGGGAACTTTTTACACATTATTAATAATGGTTAAATAAAGGTGCATGCAAAAACAACCACTTGTTTCCTTCTTAAGTTACTGGGCTATAAGTAAATATGTTAACAAACGACCCATTAGTAAGAAAGGAATCATGGAGGTTCTGACGAATAGTTTCCACCCTGATACGAATGGTTTATACAAAAATATGGAGCAGGCGGTTGTTGGAGATGTAGAAATAGATCACTTTGCAGGTGAAAATAGATATTCCCATATCTACATTAAAGGCGACGGGATATACATTTAATAGATCAAAATATTTGTATCATAGAATTCATTATCCGAAACTACGTAACGCGTTACATTTCCACATAAAAACTATTGAACTGAATATGCAACATAAATTATAATATTAAATTAATCATTTATTGTCCCTCTTTGTTGCTGCGTACTTTTTGGCGCAATAAAGATTTATTTATTTGATATATTTGGTTTGCATGCTAAATAAATTATATACACTGAGCATAATTTCAATATTTATGAATAGTTTCAGTTTTAATCAAAGAAATATACAACTTAAAATTTAAAATTCGCTTTACTTGAGGTTTACACATTCTGAGTATGCCATTTTTAAATTTTCAGTATACATCGTATCGAAATAAACATCTGTCTGGTTGTTTTATATCAAGTTTAGTTCTATGACGCTAATAGGGAACCTAAAACACTTAATTTGCTGTTTAATTATTTCATTAAATTCTAGTCAAAAGTGCCTCTTCAGAAAACTAATTAGGCGTTTGATAGTACAGAAATTCTCGCTCAATTTCATTAACGGCTTATTAAAATATTAGAGTTAATGGGGGTGGCGCAACAGCATGCGCGAAAATGCGATTTAAATAAAATCATGTTTATCAAGTTACATTCGAAACAAACTGTTTAGCTCACAATTTATAATATTATTCTGACGCTGAATATCACATCGACATATGTAATCTGTCATGCAAGCTCTACATGTCAAATAAAGTTAATTTAATTCAGTTCAACAATAATGGAACTTCACGTTTCATCGGTTAATTCTGTTTGCATTATATAAATAAAATCTTCAGCGCTTCAGCATGGGGATGTATATGCGGTGCTTTTGCCCAAATGTAGTAAATATTTGTGTGCGAGTAAAAATTTACCTTTAAAAACGTTGAGTCATATTTGTTAACAGAATTTCCTGAATAATCCCTATAATGCAGTCAAAATAGAATTTGATGTGGAACTTTTTCCATAAGCAATTTTATGGTTATATCCTGTTGGGAGGGTGCTAAGGAGTACCCAAAAAAAATTTGTACTTGAAAGACCCTGTACTTCAATTGTTATTAACAGTTTAGGTTTAAAAACATTTTTTTACAGCATTAAAAAGCTGGCATCGAGACCTAACTTTCTAAAAAAAAATGGTACGTTTTGGACTTAATGAAATAAAATGGCGGCCAATACAAATTTTAAATAACAAATTCAATTGCGCATACTGGATATAATATTTTTTAAGCTGATTGGTTCACCCAGCGGCAAAATGAGAAAAAAACGATTTTTAGCTAGTTTTGTCACTTTTGTAGGTTATAGTTGCGCTCCTAAGACCCACACTAAACGTAGATTTGTAGAAAACTTAATTACAAAGATTTTGTTTCTTTTATGTTGTTCCGATAGGACCTATATATCTCGAGTTATTCATATTTTTAGGTTGAAAAACGATGTTAAGAAAAATTAAATTGTCAACAATTATTGGAGCACAGAGTTTTTGAAGTACAGTTGATTTAAAAAAAAACTGGCACAACTCTTGTAATCGAAAATCTTAATAGTTTAGTTGTGTGCATATGTCTGTAAATAGGGCTGGCCAGGCATGTCGAGAGGGGGGTTTTCTTAGTGTTTTTAAACTTATTAAACCTTTCTTTTTAATTTTATTCAAATGGAATTTTAAAAAATAATTAGAAAATAACTTTTTCAAAATATTTTCAAGCCTGCCCTATTATTGTATAAAAAAATAATATTTGTTACGGATAATTCTACTAATGGTTTTAATTAAAATACTAACTGAATAATGGTAATTCTATTTTTAAAATAAGAACACAAAAATACCACTTGAGATTAAAAAAAATGTAAACAATGCAGACTGAACATAAAAATACAATAAAAAAATAAAATAAATGAACTTAAACTACGTAATACAGAATTAACTAATATTTTGTCATTGCTCCATTAGCGTCTAAAACTGCCTGAAGTCTTGCAGGCATGGACAAAATCAGATTTCTTGCAAAGTCGACTTCTTGCGATAAATTCTCCCAAGCGTCTTCAATTATCCCTTGCAATTCTTGGGCATAATTTGTATGGTTATTTAATTTTCTTATATGTTTCACCATTAGTCCCAAAACATTTTCAATTGGATTTAAATCCGGACTTTTAGATGGCCACGGTAACAACTCTATGTTTTTATTAAGAAACCTTTGCCTGACACGATGGGCCGTATGTATGGAGCAGTTATCTTTTTGAAAAATAAAATTATTTTCCGGAAACACCTCTATTACTGACTGCAACATAATATTGTCTAATATTTCAGTATATTTAATGGAATTGAGATGACCACCACTGTTCCAACACGCACCTAACCCATTTAGGCTCATTCAAGTCGAGACATTGACTGAAAACCTTCCTGATATTTGTGGATCGTAAGTATATTTTTCGACGTATCTAGTGGAAGGAGGCCTATATGCACGAACATGTCCATCGTTACAGGATTTAAAAACCTTTTCGTCAGAAAAGACAACTTGTCCCCAGAAGTTTTCATCATTGATTATATAGTTCAGTGCAAAAATAATCCTACCCTGCTTCTTTTCTTCTGAAAGTTTGTATTTTTTGGCCGCTGGACAACTCTTCAATTCGCTTCGTAGTTTTATTCTTCCGCAAGTAGTAGGTACCGAAGCAGGGAAATTTGTCTCTGAGATTGCATTTACTGCAGTCTGAAAAGGGTTTTTTCTTAGGTAATTTATAAGATTTTCATCTTCTTGATTATTGCTCTTTCTGAGCCTACCGGAACCAACTTTACGGAATACCGTTTGGTTAGTTTCCCATTGTTTCTTAACAATCATTATCGTGGCTTTAGTCACATTGCATTCAGCAGCAAGTCTTCTTATGGACCAACCAATTCGAAGTTTTTGAATATTTGTTAGATGTCGAACCATTTTTAATAATGACGCTACTGATTAACGTCAAAGTGACATTTGTAAGATTATTAATATCAATCAAAGAACGAATGACTTACATAGCTAAAAGAAAGTGTGCCAGTTTTTTTTAAATCAACTGGACAAAAATTGTTTGAGTACTCCTGAGCACCTCTCCAACAGGATCCAATGGCTTATGGAAAACTTCCTTTATATTGATTTTTTGTCCTATTTTTACTGCGTTAATAGAATTTACTGAAAAATTGTTATTTTAATTTTTATTTTATGATTTATGTTCATCAAATTGATTATTATTTATTTTACCGCCTTCTCCAGATTAACCTTCTGACAGACTTTAGCCACATCTATTCCATCAATCAACCAAAATATATAAACAGACAACTATTCCCTGCGGCACTGCCATCTATCGTAGTTGAGACTTAACATTTTAACATTTGTGATTAGGAAAAACAAACAAAAGAAAATAACAAAAAGAAACGAAGAAGAGGACGAAAAGAATTTAAAAATGGGAAATTGTGTTAGTTAGTTATTTTACTTAAAGTTATAAAGAATATTGGCTATAGATGTTGCCGGCAGATGGACAACGCTTGGTATGGCTATGTATTGGATACAATGTGAGCACATAAAGTAAAAAGGTGAACATTTTAATACATTTGTACGAGGAGTTGGCAAGTAACATAGAAAATACGAGCGAGTTTGAAAAGATGGTATATTGAAGTGAATATAGTTAAATAACCTTGGATATTCAATTTTGTTGGTTAAAAGTTTATGTAAAATTAGTACACTGGTCGTGATGCCAATTCATTCAAATTAAACCTAACTAACAAGTCAGATTGAGAGTGCCAATAACTGGATAGACACCATCAGATTTATAAGGCACGTATTTAAGTTGCTTCTTCTGAACTCTGAACTGAAGTTGGAAAAATGAGTTTCGTAGTTCGGACTCCAGATAACTGAAGCGTATTCTAACTTAGACCTGACGAAAGCGCTAATTAGTAGAGTGATAGTTGAAACATTTTTAAAGTGTCTCGAGTTTCTCATAATAAAACCCAGATTATTATTAGAATTATCTGTAATAGAGTTAATATGAGGAACAATAGTTAGTGTAGAATCAAAAATAACTCTTAAATGCTTAAACTCAGAACGTCTGTTAACAGTTTCAGCACCTATATTATACAGAAAAGTAATTGAATTAGTTTTTCTTGTAAATTACACAGCATTGCATTTCGATATGTTTAACGGTAACTTATTGATATCACATCAATTATTAATTTTTGCGAGATCTTGCTGTAATCTATTTCAATCGCTTACTGAACTAATCGAGGCAAATAGCTTGGGTAGCCGGCATACATAAGAGCATTGCGTGTCTCAATTTCCTGACAAATATCATTAATAAATAGTATAAAAAGTAGGGATACCAGAACTGCACCCTGCAGTATTCCTGAAGTTGCCGAGACTTGAACAGATGTGAAACTATGATAATAGGCATTTAATAGCCTACTAAACAGGTATGAACAAAAGAAATGAATAAAGTGAGAGGTTGGTCTAATCGTTACTAATTTTTTAAATAAAATATCATGATCAAGCCTATCAAATGCCTTGGAAAGGCACAAGTAAGGTAAATAACAAAACAAGCACTAAACAAAATTAACAGAACTTAAGATACAAAAACATTTTTATATGTACAGTGCTAGAATTATATATATATATATATATATATATATATATATATATATATATATATTTAATCTCTTTATAGGACAGATACTTTAAAAATCTCCGTTGCGCTCTTTCTAATACCTTGATATATTTTACGTAATTTGGGAACCAAATGACAGAAATGACAGAATTATATTCTAGTCGGGATCTGACATATGAGTTGTATAACAGTTTAGTTATTGATGGTTTATGAAACTCACGGAAATTACGCATGATAAATCCTAAACTTCTATTGGCAGCTGAAATTACTTCATCTATATGATGGATAAAATTTAATTTTGAATCGAAAAATACCCCTATGTCTTTGATATATTCTGGCCTATCAAGTAAAATTCCGTCGATACTGTATGGAAACATTAACATATCTTTTTTACATGAGTATGTGATAACTTTACATTTGTTTATATTAAGTGGCAACTTATTTTCCCTACACCACAAAACAAGCCTATGAGGTTTTCCTGAAGGATAATGCAATCCTGAGCGCAGTTTATCCTAACATAAATTTTCATATTATCTGCGTATAGTAGATGAGGAACATTCAAAGAGCTAACAGCGTTATTAATGAAGGTGTTGAAAAGTAACGGCCCCAGGATCGATCCTTGAGGAATGCCAGATAGGACTTCAAATTAGGGATTGTAGATTATTATGCATGTTATTAATAAATGACCAAAGACAAGTAGAATAGTATTTTATTTGCGATTCAGGATTTTCAATATATTTTTTCTCCACGACCCTTATAGAATGTAATATTTCCGAAATCATATTTAATAATGGAAAGTAAAAATTTTGACCCTTGAGATAGATAGAAATACTTGCTTCTTATGTGTTTCGCATATATTGTCATTCTATAACAAGTGCCAGAATGACTATTCCATAATTATGTTCAACGAAATACATAGATTGCCGTGGATGTCAAAACTGTCAGTGTCAAATGTAAATGGAGCGTTTTAAGATAAGTTTTAATTTAAATAAACAAAATGAGTGAACAATTTGACTTAAAATATTTCCAATGTATCAATTTTAAAAATATTTAATAAATATAATACTTCCTGTTTTATCCTCATTCCTGTCAGGCAGATCTCTGCAGGTTCGGGTGAACAACAAACTTTCAACACGGCGGGACATTTGCGCGGGATTTCCGCAAGGGTCGTGCCTGTCACCAAAGTTGTATACCTTGTATGTATCCGATTTCCCTGAATTCCCGAATACGAAGCTGGTCAAGTATGCCGATGACACAGCCATGTATGCACATTCGCATAATGCCCAGGCAGCAAATATGCTGCTGAAGACATATATGGCCCGTGCCACGGCGTATTACGACCGGTGGAAGATTCGAGTAAATGCCGAGAAGTCGGAATCCATAGTTTTCACGCGCCGCTTCACGGAGAATAGGATATTAACGCCAATTTTGATCAGGGGGAATCCCACTCCACTCGAAAATTGTATAAAATATTTGGGGGTCAGACTGGACAAAAGACTGACGTTCAATACCCACATAAACGAGACCATACGGACCGTCTACTCCATGTCCAGGAGTCTGTATCCACTCCTGGTCAGGGATAGCAGACTAAACAGGCACAACAAGAAATTGTTGTACACGATGATCAGGCCGGCCATGACATACGCAGCGCCGGTGTGGTGCAGCACGTCGGTGACGACAATGAGAAAACTTAAAGTCATGGAACATAAGTTCATGCGCCTCATATCAAATTCTGAGAGGTACACCTCCCTCAGAGATTTGTGTGCACGTTGTAACGACATAATGCCAATAGTGGACTACGTCAGACAATATGAGTATACTATTAATAAGGCAAATCTGACACGTCATAATAGCTTTAAAGATCTAGGAGTAACATTTGACTCACATCTTTCGTTCAGAGAACACATAAGCAACACAGTGACATCATCTTTTAAAATGTTAGGATTTCTCATACGAAATGTTCGAGATTTTCAAAATACGCGTACCATAAAAACTCTATATAATACCTTGGTGCGACCCCGACTAGAATACGCAAGCGTGATATGGAACCCCCACTACGACGTACATATTAATAATATTGAAGGCATTCAAAGACGTTGCTTAAAATTCCTGGCATTTACAATCGATCATCAATATCCCCCTATAGGTTATGATCACTCATTACTACTTAATCGTTTTTCATACAATTCTATGAAGCAGCGGAGAGAGATGCAAAGTGTTATACTTTTATACAAACTTCTAAACAACATGATCGACTGTCCGCAATTACTTAAACAAATCAACTTTAGAGCACCTACCAGGTCAACCAGATCTACATCCTTGTTTTACTTTTCTAATACACACACAAATGCTTTAATGTTTTCACCACTATATCGTATCTGTCGTAGCTATGAAATTATTGCACATGATGTCGACATTTTAAACACTAGATTAAGTCAAATTAAGTCAAGATTCTCTTAGATTAACAGTTTTTGTTTGTTTCATTTTTCTTATTTAATGCTTTTCCTTATTCACTTTTCTTTTATTATTGTATATAATTGTATATGTGCGTGTATAGATAAATATGTATATATTAAATTATAATCATTAAGTCATATGTTCACCAAATTCATTTATAGAATTTTGCAATAGTTATATTAATATTAGGATTTAGGTTATAGTAAGCCATAATATATAACACTAACGTATATTCTAGTTTAAATTTATATCACAAGTTTTGATAATATATATATATATATATATATATATATATATATATATATATATATATATATATTGTTATTATACATGATTTGCAGGAAACAACTACTCAGCGGGCAAATACCCCGACCTGCATTGAATTATACCTTACAAATCATGAAAGATTGGTAGCCAATGTCATTTGTCAATTCCCTGACCAGACATAGACCGGTTTCGAACTTATTAGTTCTCATCAGTATGCCATAGGTCATGGAACAGACAAATGACAGTGGCCAACCTGTCAGTTTTATACAAACTTAAGTAAATGGTGTACCGGTGAGAGGTAAGTGAATACCCTCATGTGGTCAAATGCTACTATACACCAGACATCATAGATGTCTCCATGGTGTATAGCGACTTGCTATTTTGCAAGTACCGAGAGCGGTGACCTTTAGCCCTTGGTGGACTTAACCCATATACTGTTATTATACATGATTTGCAGGAAACAACTACTCAGCGGGCAAATACCCCGACCTGCATTGAATTATACCTTACAAATCATGAAAGATTGGTAGCCAATGTCATTTGTCAATTCCCTGACCAGACATAGACCGGTTTCGAACTTATTAGTTCTCATCAGTATGCCATAGGTCATGGAACAGACAAATGACAGTGGCCAACCTGTCAGTTTTATACAAACTTAAGTAAATGGTGTACCGGTGAGAGGTAAGTGAATACCCTCATGTGGTCAGATATATATATATATATATATATATATATATATATATATATATATATATGTTAGTTTCCGGCCCTGTAAATGGAATGTAAATTCTGTTGGGTTTGTGTAAATAAATAAATAAATAAAATTTCACAAAAATTATATAGCACTAAGCTGGGTGATAGTCCGCTTACTAGAAACATTACACAAATCAGAGCGCATAAAGCCCCTTTCCGAATCAAACACAATCTACCATACCAGGCGTTGCCTATCTTCCGGCAACCCCTTTAGCCAACCTTCTTCTTCCCATAACTTCCTTTTGCACTCTTGGCTTCTTTTACTCTAAACTTTAAATTTTTAATTCTTTTCCTATCCCTCTTTTCGTTTCTGTTTTTTATTTTTATTTTTTGTTGTTTTCTTTTAAATTTTTTTCAAACCCCCATAAAATTATCAAAAATTTAAAAAAAAATCACAACATATTTAATCACATTTTGAGTGGCTGGGATGCTGCCCTCACCTGCATTGTTTCAAACGGGTATTTGTCGTTTGTCTGTATCTACCCGTTTCAACAATCAAAATCGAATCAGTGAAGTCCGCAAATTTTAGTTTTAAAATTTAATTGTTTTTATCCGTCTTTTTGGAATTTTAAATGTTATTCATCCGTTATATTCATTATTTTTGTGTGAAAGGTGATGGATGTTTATGTTAGTGGCTGAGTCTATTAGGGTATTTTACGTTTAGATTTAGGCACTTTTGTTCACAGTTTTAAGTTGAACCAGCCTCGCCCCATCCAACCCGTCATTTACCGCAGCGCTTCGCACCGCGGTTGGCGGATTGGCTCTGGACCGGGGCATGGCAATACATTGTATTATGTTAAACAGTAAATAGATATATTGATATTGGTATTGGTAACAAAATATAAATAAAGTTAGTGTACCCACTTAGAAACAACTCTATTAAATTTTTATAGAGTATTATTCTTGCTTTATATATTATTCACCATCAATACTGTAGTGAATTTCCAATACCGTAATAAAATGTACACTTTATTCAACGGACGCCGCCTCAGCAACTACAATAAATAATTCTAGTCTCGTAAAAAATGTTCCCCCAGAGATTTACTTGACGAAAGTATCTCAAAGTAACCATAAATTCAGTATTAAAAAATAGCGCCTTTGTGTGTATTTAGCCACAGAATGGAGACGATCAACAAATTTAATCGATTTTGTATATAGTATAAAAGCACCTTTTGCTGCTGATGAAAATAAATTGCTATTTTATGTCGCTTCTAACACAATTTTAAACTACTTTAAGTTAAATTGAATTGTATTTTTCTCAACTAACATGTCGGTATAAAAGTTTAATGTTGTTTACACTTTTAAAATATAGTCGATAAAAGTGTTATCACTAACTTGAGGCCTATTTCTATTGCATGTAATTTCTGTAAAGCCCTTAAAATACTACTTCATGAAGAGATCTAATATCGGAATACTAATATGGTTTTATGAATGAGCGGTCCACTATCTCTAATTTAATATGCATTACATAGAATAGACCTGAAGCTATCGACCAGCGTAATCAAATGAACGTTATATATACCGAATTCTTTAGGCTTTCGACATATTTAATCATATGATAGTAAAATAATGGTCTGGTTTAGGGTTTTCTCCCGCTTTGCTATCATAATGACAATCATATCTGTCTAATAGATAGCAATATATGATGTATAAGGTTCTGGTCTGTCGAATATTTTGCAATGTCGGCGTTCCGCAGGGATCAATTCTCAAACCCCTATTATTTAATATTGTTATTAACGATATAGTGAGTGATATTTGTGTGCCTGCTTTGATTTATGCGGACAATCTCAAAATATTTATAACCGTCTCTTCCTTGGAGGACTGCGCTGTTCTGCAATAAAATCTCTTAAATATATCCAACTGGTACATCAAAAATAAACTAAACTGATTATGGCTAAAGTAACCATGATTTTTGCAATTAAAAAAATACATCTTATTTTTGACTACTCTTGTAAACCTTGGCGTAAACTTTGATAAGGAATTCTATTTTTTAACTCATAAATAACTTAGTTTCAGATACCTTCTAAACACTTGGATTTCCTATCAGAACAACTAGGGATTTCGCAAATATCGATACATTAAAAATTTTATATTTTGCTTTTGTCCGATCTAGTGAGTATGCGTCTTAATTCTCGAAGATCTCAAACTTTTTATCTGTGTCTCTAGTAAAGGTAATGGTTGAGATTAGAAATTTTCAAAAATATCAAAAATTACAAAAATTAGCAAAAAATTCGGAAATGAACAAACAGACACTAACTCGAGATAGAAAGGGGTTAGATTTATAAAGTATTCAGGGAAGGGCGATAGGGCAAAATAAAATTTAAAGGCTTAATTGGATGTAGACTGTATCTTAACACATGTTCAATTTTTATATACACTTTGTTCGTACCACCTAGCATATCAGCAGCGGATTTCGAAAACTTCCTGGAGATGTTTGAAAATAATGTATTTAATCAGGATAATGTTATTATCTTAGGAGATTTCAATGTTTAGAACTTTAATAATCCACTAGTAAACGACGCCAAATGTAAAAAATTGCAGAATGTTCTTAATTTAAGCAATTTAAAACAGCTTAATAGTGTGTGCAACAGTAGTGGCAAATTATTAGATCTGGTCATCAGTGATTTAATTTGTGAGGTACATAGAGACTGCTCCGCTTATTAATGAGGACCCACCATTACTGGTCAATGTTTTAGTTACCTATAATCACATTAACTTCTCTAACAACAATAATATTAAAAAATTCAATTTCCGGAAGGCCAAATATCCTAATTTATATGCAGAACTTCTAACAACTTACTGAAATTTCATTAATTCTTGTATCGACGTTAATCTAGCATGTGACATGTGCTACGGTGAATTAACAAATATATTTGAAAAGCACGTGCCAACTTTTGTAAACTATAAATGTAAATATTCATCCTGGTATTCCTCTGATATAATCAACAATATCAAGTTAAAAAGCTATTACCGTAAAAAACAAACGAAACTAGATAAGTATCTGAAGCAATTTAAAAGATTAAAGTCGATAATTAAATCTTAAATCCAGGTAGCTTATAAATTATATCTTGAAAGTGTAGAAAATAGCATAAAAAATGATTCCAAATATTTTTGGACTTACATTCATTCAAAGAAATAACAAACTAAGATGTAAGGTACAGTAATTAACGGTGATGTAGTATTTGAAGCTCCTCAATTCTGCCAATAACTTGAAAAATAAAATGCCATCAGGTCATGACCAAATCCTTAGTTTTTTAGTGAACGATTGTAGATATGCTTTTATAACTCCTCTATTATTTATCTTTAATTTTATTCTTAAAACCTCTGTGTTTCCTGATACGTGAAAAATCGCGAGTGTATGTCCGGTTGTTAAATTTGGCGATCCTACGCAAATTACCAATTATAGGTCCATTTCTATACTATGTAACTTTGCAAAGATTTTAGAGATATCATTTACCCTGCGGTAAAAAAATTAATCTCACCACACCAACATAGATTATTGGATAGCCGCTCCAAAACAACAAATTTAGCAGTATCCTCCCAATACGTAGTTTGCGTACTTGATAATCATGGACAGATTGACGTTATATATATACCGGCTTTATTAAAGCTTTTGATCGCATCGATCACGAAATAATTTTGATTAAGCTGAACGATTTTGGATTTGATGAATCTCTTATAGCACTTATTAGGTCGTACTTAACCAACAGAATTCGGTATGTTTTTTACAACGGGTTCGTAATATATTGCTACGGTCACCTATAATACTATGTGCAACAGTGTGAATGATCTGCCATATACACCACAATAGCTTAAATGAGCTGACCAACATTTTCGTAGATCACGGCAACTTCGCCTAACTGTTTGACTGTTTGCTCTTATTTGATTACCTTGCTTAACTTAATAGTACAGTCACATAGGGGTTCATCTACTAAAAAAATCCGAGTGAGCTGAAACTTTGCATACATTTTTACTTTTATTATACTAATAATATGTCAAAAGTCCCCACCGATATCTTGTGTGCGTTTCAAGTTATTCAATGTCAAACGTCACAGAAATGGGTTTTTCGCAAATATCTTGCTTCCTATAAGTCCTATGACTTTTTTGGTTATGTAAGAATGAATATTAAAAAACACTCTTTAAAAAATGTTATATACATGTTTTACTTAACACCAACCGTTTTCACACTATACGCCAGAAAAACACAGGGTAGCGGTGTATTTGTTTCCATACCACCTCAGAGGCGCGCTTTTTTACATGGTCTCCCCAGTAGGCCTAATCCATGGTTTTGCTTGTTCTATAGCTCATCCTCATTCTCAAAATCTGTCCCCTCTTCCACGTATTCGTCCTCTGCCATCTCCTCCAAGTTCTCGTCCTTTGTCCCTTCCTCCAGAAGATTCTCGTCGTCCTCCCCAACATTTTCATTTTCTTCTATATCTTGTGTCAACAGGTCAACACGATCAAGCTCTTCATCTTCTTCATCCTGAATAATTTCTGTGGTGGCGTTACTATCAACATTGGTGTTGAGACATGACTGACCGTGACAATGGCCACACAGTACTGAACAGGACAGTCCAACTTTCCTGCACCCGCAATTTGTGTTGCATCCTTTGGTGCAGTTGCAAAAAATGGTATTTAAAAGTACATCTGGTGCAGCTGGTAATAGAGTCTTAAGGGGCTCCAAAATGTTATTAATCATCTCCTATCCCCATTGTTCAGGATTTAAATTATTTTCAAGCCAATTCTGTACTTGATAATACACTCGACTTAGATGTTGACTTGCAGCTGCGGCAGTAGGTGGAAGTGACGACAATTTCACTGCGGTATTAAGTCTTGTTGACCTCGCAAATGTCATGTATCAATAGTTTTCAATAGACAATTCTGTTTTGGGAGCTCCATAGATTCCCAAAAGAATGCGTAATCCATTTTCCACAATCGTTTCTACTTTACAATTTTCCTTTTGAAAGCTTCCGCAAATTGATGCCTCTCGAACATTTTAAAAACTTTTATTTTTCCTTTATTAAAAAGTGCAGACGTTGTGTCACAGCCAGTAATAGCGAGTAGCAACAACAGATGCTTTTTACAATTTGGAAATTTATTTAGGCTAGAAGAGGAGTATGTATTTGATTTTATTTTCCCTCTCCCTGGTTTAAGGAAGAAAACATCTTGGTTTGAAGTAGCACGTCCTATTAGAAGAACTAGTAAATCTACATAATCTCCAACGATAATAGTGATGTTGCGTTGTGATTTCTCAAGTGTCGTTTTAACTATTAAAACGTCGGCGTCGTCTCTAGCTTGTTTCACGGCTATATTGTTAGATTGATTGATATTAATCTAGTTTTATTTGAGCGATTGGATAGGAACTTTTCTTGGCTAAGTGTCACTTGCATTGCTTCGTCAAACATGACCTCTACGGATCCCGAAATTGAAGCAGTTCGTCGAAGTTGTTCCATTGCTTTTATATTCTTGCTATTGTCACTGTATCCATCAAAGACAACTGTTATGTCTGAGCCGAAATGTTTTTGTAAATAATCAATATATCTTTTGATAATACACTGAAAAGTATCATCTTTTTGCCATATTACACGGTGCAACAGGAACCCACCATCAATGACGTAAGCAACGTTATCTGCAGGTATTTCATCACACCGAGAGTCGAAGCATTTATAGAGCATTATTTAGGAGTTTTTCGCATGCCTGCATTATCAAAAAGTGCTGTGGGATAAGGACTTAATTCGTACTGCATATATTCTTTCAGGTTTTCGTCAAATTTCTTGTATAAACTGATTCTTTGAAACAGCAGCAAAGGATCTACAGCAACATTTACGTCATGAACTTTAATAGAACTATTGACTGACAAAAGCGAAAGGACCCTATTTGCACGTTTAAATTTTATGTCATTAAATTTTAACCCAACAATACTTTGCACTGACTGAAGACCAATTTTGTATGCATCGTAACAGTTTATTTTTTCAGTCCCGACGACCGACGCCTGTAGCTATGGATATAAGTTGATTTTTTTTTGGAAACGGACTATAAGAACTAAATCAGTCAACCAATTTTTTTACGTCTGCATTATCTTAATGCTTGAGTCTCTTGCATCAACATGTTGATCAGCTGTGTCCAGAGACACCTGGCAAAATTTTTCAATTTCTTCGCAGACCGAATTCATGGCGTGCATGCCATATATCCATTTGCACAGTACACTTTCTCGTGTACTTCGTCCCCTGGAAACACCTCCCTCACATTTCATAGATTTCATTAAGGTTTGCTCTATTATCATGTCGCCCCAGGTTCCGCAGTTGAACTTGTTGGACCGTCGAATCGTGAAAAATTCTTTAGAAAATATCTCAAATGTCTGCTGGTTCATATTTAAACTAGAGCTTAAACCTGCCTGGCGATAGCGAATCGGGAAACTACACGAAAATCTCCGAGCGATGACGGACGACCGACGCCGACGGTTCATACTCAAGGTTAAGTTAATAGCGAGCTATTTATATTATGATATCAAGGTTTGACAGAATGAAATGAAATGTACTTACAGAGTTTTTTGGCAGCATAATACGGAAAAGACCTTTATTTAAGAAAATAAGATTTTTGTGACCTTTGACCTTAAATAACTACAAACGCACGCGCGATATTGATGGGGACTTTTTAGACATTGCTTCCAATGTTAAAATAAAGGTGTAAACAAAATTTAGGCTCACCCGGATTTTTTTGGCAGATGCTGCTTTTTCCGACCTAATATGACTGGAGTATAAATCAATTTAATCAGTTTTGTTACACGTATATTTTTTATTTATTTTCTTTTTTTTTTTTTCTTTCTCCTTTTTTACGTTTTTTACAATTCGTTTGTTTATTCTGTTTGTTTATTTTTACCCTTACTTTTTTTACCACAACTCAACTTAATTAATTTAATGTAATTTTTTATTTTCCTATAAGTTAATTTTAAGATTCAATAATTTCAATGTAGGATTACATATTTGTTTATTTTTAACCCTTACTTTTGTTAACATTGATCCTTTTTCTGTTCTTCTTATTTTTTTTTTTACCTAACTTGATTAATTTAATGTAATTCTATTTTCTGTAATTTAACTTGAAGAACCAATAATTTAAGTTTAGCATAGATTAGTTTAGTTTTCACAGTGTGAAATAAAATTTCACCATATTAGCCACTATAAAATACTATTAATAGATATTCGCAGTCGACTGCTCGACTGCAATTTTTGCTCGTTGCCATTGCACTTTATGCACTCCAATGTACTAAATTGTTTACTCGTTATTGAAAAATCTGTAGTAAAGCTTCCCTTCTGATGCATGTACAATCTTATCTATAAAAAATTTAAACCTGTAATATGTCACAAAAGAATTAAGAAATATTTTCTCACACAAGGAAAGAAAGATTAAGAATAAATGTCACAAAACAACGACGTTTTTACGGCGGAAACGCAGCCCATGGGAATATGAAGCTAACTTAGTTTTAATGTAAATTACTAATACATGTAGGTATACAAGCAAGAAATTTCCTATGGGGACAATAGTGCTATGAATTTAAATAAGTAATAACATATTTGGGGAATTCTGGATAAGTGATTTAACTTATACAGAAAATATTCAGTTTCCAGTATATTATATATATTAAGTTGCATTGCCGTAACACTTACCTTGAATATTTATATATGGCTAATTAAATGCATATGGAGAAACGATTAATCAACGACATAAATGACCTTTCCCGTTATAATATATATAATTTCTGTGACTAAGAGGAACATACTCTTATTGTGTAATGAAAGATGTTAATACCTTAATGTTGCAAATTTTAAATTTATTATACAAATTTTTTTAAGAAATTTGTCATGGAGATCATTGTAGGCAGTAAAATGATTTCAAAGGAAAAACAACGATAGATGAAGCAAACATTGATGTATCATGCAAAGGAGATACCAACTTTAGCAGTAAAATTTACTTTGTAACTGTGCCACAAAGTTTTAGTAGTAGTTACTGGAGCAAATCTTAACTGAAGGTATATTTGCACAGGATAATTGCTTTTATTATCGACAATATATCCAAGAGATAAGTCAATATATACAAAACAAAGGACTGATGTAATTCTCTCGCCGTCCATCAATGTCTAACTACAGCTTGAATAAGCATTAACATTCATTTAAACATGCCCATAGAAGTTACATATTACTTACGTCTTATATTCAGTCCTAATATTTATAAGAATCACACTGTTATACATGTGTAAACTTTCTGAAACTGAAAACTTTTGTGCTAGGCTTCAAGACTGTCAGCAGCGAGGAGGAAGTCATTTGATTGATGTAATATTTAAAAAATAAAATTTTCGTATTTCCTCAAGAACCTTCTATTTAATTTTTCAAAAAAAATTTAGCCATTAATAAAAACAACTCAATTTAAAATGGATACTTCACTCTGCCGGATCCGTTGTAAGCTACAGAGAAAATTACATAAAAACAGCTCTTTGCAGCCTACAGTTTAACCCAAATATTAGTCCGCCGTTTTCATTAGCAGTTTTTAATCGCCGCCCTTAAAGCTGCTGTAATTAAAATTTAATCTACATTTCTCACACAAGTCTGAATTACGGGGAGGCATGGTGGTTAGAAACTTAACAAACACATTCGTTCATGAAAGCCCAGATAAACAGTCATTGGGTTTTCATACACAAATATTTAATCACCATCAAAATCTACACTATATGAAGATTCTCGTGTAAAAGGATTCAAATAACAACTTTTTAGTTTAGAGCGTGAAAAAGTGGTGATCCATGAAAGTCTAGAAGTTATATGAGTTGGCCAGATAACTGTAAAACTTTTGTATAATGTAATGTAAATAGTTTTCTTGAACCCAGTCAGAGGCGATCAAATAGTTGGAAACATAAATCTTTATTACAGCGTTGCACTACAACCATTTCTATCTGATGAGAAACTTTGCCCATAAATAAAATTTCCGGGCAGATTAAAAATTACAGTCAGCCAAAGACTTAAAAAAATCATTATGGCATGTGATATGGCTACCATTTTTAATTATATTTTGACAAAACCAAGGAGACATATTTAATATAATTTTTATATAACTTATAGCACTTTATTGCAGTATGGGCAAATAGTCTATTGTTTTATTAGGAGCAAAAGTGGTTTTACTCCGAATAAGACACGTTATTTTTTCTTCAAACGTCGATTAACTATAAAAATAAATAAAGATAAAAAAATTCAGCTGTGCGTTGCCATTATCAACGGAAGTAAAAACTGTAGCGGAGGAAAAAGTACTTTTACTTCCGTTGCTAATGGCAACGCACAGCCGTCTGAAATGTCAAACTTTAATGTCATGAAATGAGCAAGAAATGCCATGATTTTCTGACGTTTGAAGAAAATAGTATATTGTTTTATCAGGAGTAAAAGTGATACTTTTGTGACGAGTCCGGCAATTACAGACGAGTCACAAAAGTGGCTTTTACTCTGAATAAGACATGTTATTTTTCTGCAAATGTCGATTAACTATAAAAATAAATAAAGATAAAAAATTCAGCTGTGCGTTGCCATTAGCAACGGAAGTAAAAGCTGAAGCGGAGGAAAAAGTACTTTTACTTCCGTTGCTAATGGCAACGCACAGCCGTCTGAAATGTCAAACTTGAATGTTATGAAATGAGTAAGAAATGCCATGATTTTCTGACGTTTGAAGAAAATACATTATTTTATTAGGGTTAAAAGTGATACTTTTATAACAAGTCCGGCAATTGCAGACGAGTCACAAAAGTAGCCTTTATATGTTATTTTTTCTTCAAACATCGATTAGCTATAAAAAAATAAAGATAAAAGTTCTTGATGTGCGTTGCCATTAGCAACAGAAGTAAAGGTCCGCTGGAGCGGAAGAAAAAGTACTTTTACTTCCGTTGCTAATGGCAACGCACAGCCGTCTGAAAAGTCAAACTTTAATGTCATGAAATGAGTAAGAAATGTCATGATTTTCTGACGTCTGAAGAAAATATATTGTTTTATTAGGGTTTTTTTTATACATTTATTTAACGTCGGCCTATTTCCGCTACTGAGGCCTATCACCGACGCCTGTAGACGAGCTACCCCCAACCAGGAATTTTTGCCGAACCTCTTTCCTTAAGGAGAGTAGGGATCTTTTACTTGCCTAACATTTAATAGACAAGGGACCGACGGCTGTACATCCCCTCCGAAGGATGGTATATCTCCTATACAACCCTCGCCTAAGGTTGTATAGCTTCCGCGCATACACTAATGTACAAGCCGCTGGAAGATGTGTGAGGCGAGGACGCGGTCTTCGTTGGAACGGTCACCCATCCAAGTACTAACTACGCCCGACGTTGCTTTACATCGCATATCGAGGTATGTACATAGTAAAGAAGCACCTACGCTCGCCCCCTGTATTAGGATTAAAAGTGATACTTTTGTAACAAGTCTGTAGGTTTGCCGGACAAACGAAGTGACTCCTGCAGTTACAGACGAGTCACAATAATGAGTTTTACTCCGAATAAAGCATTTTTTCTTCAAGCGTCGATTGCCTATAAAGAAAATAAAGATAAAAATTCTTGATGTGCATTGCCATTAGCAACAGAAGTAAAGATCCGCTCGAGCGGAAGAAAACATACTTTAAATTCCGTTGCTAATGGCAACGCACAGCCGTCTGAAGAGTCAAACTTTAGTGTCATGAAATGAGTAAGAAATGTCACGATTTTTCTGACGTTTGAAGAAAATAGTATATTGTTTTATTAGGGTTAAAAGTGATACTTTTGTGACGATGACGATTTTTTTGTAGTCTGCAGCGTTTATAGCGTTATGTAATTTTACCGTGAATTTTTAATCTTAATATTGCTCTAAATAATTTTGAAAATTTCAGTAATTTTGTACGGAGAGAATAACAAACACTGTAGAATTTTAGTATAGGATATTTAAACTATTGCAAGTCGAAAGATACAGAAGGTGTGCATCAATTAGGCAGACCCGGCATTTGTTGTATGGACTAGGAAAACCTCGACAAATAAAAATGTAATTATTTTCGGTATTTACTTCAATGTAAGATCCTTAAAACATTATGTAATTTATTACCGATGTTAATTAGTTATTTTTCAATAAATGATCAACTTTCATCCTCTTTATATTTCTATTCTCTATAGCAAAATTAAATTGTAATCTTAAGATTTGTGTGACTTGCCAACACGTTGCAATGGACGACTGTAGCAACGACAACAAAAAAATAAACTCGCATTTAGCAAAAAGACCATATCAAATTTTGGTACAGTTATGTACAGTGTTAGGGTTATTCACTATATATTGACCCTCTTTATTTCACAAACAAATAGTGGTTTACTGTTATTAACTATGTCACGCTTTAGATAAAAAATTATTAAATGACTATATCAAAATACGGTCCAGGGTACGCCAGAATAAGAAAAATTCCAAAAAATACCTTAGTTGTCATGATGATACTAGAGAAAACACATTCCATATTTTTAAAACATAAGTGTGAAATTTTCAATAAAATCTAAAGTATGATTTTATTTTTAAACAAACTACAAGGAAGTAGAAATGAAACTTATTAAATTACTTATGAAACGAAATGCTAAAGTAACTGAACAATTCTTGAGCTTGATTGTATTTATGGTTTTCAGAATCAAATAATTCACGAGTGATTGATTGATAGCGTCAACATAAAATAGCTACAGTTATTCTACCAGCATCGAATTCTCACCAACGAAAATTGGGCCATATGTGCTTTACATCGTATTACTTCGATTTATGTGATTTTACCCGCATTCTATAAATTCTGTTTCATGGCAACAAGGATACAAAATATTATAATGACTTAATAACCCATAATATAGTACATTTAAGTCTAAGTATCACAATGGCGTCACGTAAACTGAAGACTATTATTAATATGAATTTAGACACTAAGTTAGTGTTACAGATTATACACTTATGAAATCAATTTTCGAAGTACATGTGTAAATTTGTAGCAAAGACAGAAAGGGATGTAAAAGCTGTATTTTTCTAACTAATTATATCTCAGAAAGATGATCAATTTCAATGTCAATTTAATTCCATACTTAAGGTCCAACTATAATAATAAAAATATGAAACATACTATTGTGTATTAAAAATTTTTAATAGTCAGCAATATTCAGAAAACGCAATGGTTAGTACAAGAGTGTGTCATCAGAAACAGCATCGATCGATATAGGAAAAAGTACGCACCAGAAAACTTAGAAAATTTAGGAAGCTACTAATGGCAGTTTAGCCAATCCAACTAAAATAATTACAAGCATCTGACAATTCTGGTTATACCGGAAGTCGGTACCAACTTCCTTATTTTAAGTCAAAAACATGTATAGTTCAAGTAGGAAGAAACTGAGACATAAAAAACATAACAAAAACTTTACGACCTCATTAAAATACCGGTTCTCTTTTTTGTGCTGTTCGCAAATTGCCTCGCTTACCTTTATAGGTTTTTAATGTGCGTCGGGAATATTTCATGTCAGGTTTGGCGCCATGGCCCGCGGCGGTATAATTATATCGTAAAGTTTTTGTTGGGTTTTCTCTGTCTCGGGAATTTATTATTTGAACTATACAACACCCTATGCCAAAACCTAGTCGTCTCAGAGTTGACATTGAATTATTTTACAAAATTTGAATAGTAGCTATTTAGAAAATTTACCTGTCGCCGAATATAGAAACATTTTTTGTCAGCACGACAGTGCTGTCCCACATGATATATGCGTATTTGAAAAATAATTTTTTACAAAAAACTTTTTACGATTAACGGATCCCTATGGCCTCCTCGCTCGACCGATTTGTCAATTCTAGATTTTTTTATTTGGAGAACTATTATTAAAGTATAAAGTTTATGAGGACCCATTAACAACTATTGAAAATTGTATGCAAAGAGTAAGAAATCAGGATTCAATTAGAAGAGCTGCCCATGAAGAACTAAAAATGCAAAAAATGCGAGTTTCGAGGGCGGAAATTTGAACAATTATTAAATTAAAATGGAATCATGTTTTTAAGAAAATCGCAAATATTTCATAAGTTGTAACTTAAACCCCTACAATGCACAATCGGAAAAAAAAGAATTTAATTTTACATAACTTGTAAAAGTGTATCAACAACATGGTGGAAAACAAAATCAATGATAAGATTAAGAATGTGGATAATTTATTTATTCAAGCAAAAACTGAGATAATGAAAGCCGCACAGGATCGGCTTAATATGATATCGATGCCCATAGTTAATACTAAACAGTCCATTCTCTATTCTCAAGCTGTTTCATCTAAAAACTTTGTAGTCATTAAACCAAAGAACACCGGTCAGTCAAATGCGCAAACCAAATCCGACATTGCCAGTAAAATTAACCCTATAGAGACTAATTTAAAAGTTTCTACGATAAAAAATGTGCGTAACGGTGGCATTCTGATAGGTTGTAATAATGCTGAAAGTGTAAGTAGATTAAAATAAATGGCTGATCAAAACTTACTTGAAAAGTATGAAATAAAAGAAGTTAAAAGAGCCAATCCTCGACTGAATATTGTTGACATGTCTAATAAACACTCGGAGGAACAACTGCTGAAGTTTATAAAGTGTCAGAACAATGTGCAAATGAATCAAGTGAGTGCAAAGTGGTGAAAATATGGCCAACTAAAAAACATAATGATACTTTTCAGGCCATCCTAGAACTAGATAGTGAGGCCTGCTGCAAGGTAATGAACACCGGCAATTTATTTGTAAATTTTGAACTGTATCGTGTATGATCCTCTGGATTTAAAATTTGTTATAGATGTAGTGGATTAAATCATCTTCAAAAAACTTGTAATGCTACTCAAGCTTGCCCTAAATGCTCATTAAGCCATTCTGTCTCTGAATGTAAATCTACTAATTTAAGATGTATCAACTGTGTTAATATCAAGTCTAATGATTGTAACCACGCTGCATGGGATACAACTAAATGTCCCGTTTATAGACAAAAATTTGAACAATACAAATCATCATTATTTTCAGTCAAATAGCAACTAGAGAGGAATGCTATCGAGTCTGATATCGCGCTAAATAATGTTAGTGAATATTCGAAAAGTAAGCAATTGAATATATATTATCAAAATGTCCGTGGTCTAAAAACAAAAACTCGTTGCTTGTATAATGCGGCTCTAACATGCAATTACGACATAATAGCCCTAACTGAAACCTGGCTAGAGTCTGACATTTTTGATGCTGAGTTATTTGTTTCAAATTACACAATATTTAGAACAGATCGTAAATTTAGTCAAATAAATGTTACCAAAGGTGGCTGTGTATTAATTGCTGCCAAAAATCTATATACAGCCATTCCAATCAGTCTCGATTGTTCTATTCCTAATATTGATATGGTTGGTGCGAAAATTCCTTTACGAAGCAACTACATATATATTATTGTTTTATACATACCACCAAAACTTGGCGGACAAATTTATGAAACTTTGTTCGATGAAATGGAGAACCTTGAATTTATTATAGGTGAAGAATAAGTTATTATTGTGGGCGACTTCAATATACCTGAATATGCTAATTCTCTTACCATAATTGTAATAGCAATAACATCTCTATCCTAAATAATTTTTGTGAATTCTCAAATCCTATCCAGTATAATAGAATAATAAATACAAACAACCATATCTTTGACTTAGTCCTTAGTAATCATAAAACAGAGGTAAATAAAATAATTCTACTGACCACTTACTACCTGAGGACGAACATCACGCTCCTCTGGATAAATATTTACAAGTACAATAGAAACAAAATAAAAATTCTGTTAATTCTTCTCCCATGTATAATTTTAGAAAAGCTAATTTCCATAAGCTCTACGAAGACTTAACTAATATTGATTTTGCTAGTATTGATCAATGTAAAGATGTGAATGAGGCATGTGATATATTGTATTCTATCCTGGACTCTGTTTTCATTGATAGCGTCCCAAAAATGTTAGCTAAAACTAATAAATACCCACCTTGGTTGGTTTAATGGTAATATCATTCGCAATATAAAGGCAAAATCAAAACACTGGCGCAACTTAAAAAAAAATGGTAACTCATATGAATTGAATCGATTTAAAATTCTAAGAGCAAACATAAACATCGATATTGATAACGAGCACAAAGAATATCTTATCATATTGAGAACCAAATTAAGTCCAATCCAAATCACTTCTGGTCATATGTAAACAGAAGAAAAAATATATCCAGTATTCCTAACGTTCTGACCTATAATGAGTCCATATTAAACAAACCACAAGTAATAGTTGACGCATTTGCTAATTACTTCCAAGTTATATTCCGCATCTACAAACTTTTCTTGTGATATAAATAGCACTCAATGTAATACTAACAATTTATGCATTCCCTATATTACCGAAAATGACGTACTCAAGGCACTTAAAATTAAACCCAAAACCACTACAGGTTCTGATGGTATTCCGGCCTTTCTCCTTAAAGATTGTGCCATTTTATTTTCAAAACCGCTAGCTGGTATTTTTAATTTGTCTACTAAAACTGCTACTTTTCCAGAAGTCTGGAAAATATCTAGGATCTGTCCGGTATTCAAAAAAAATTATAGATATGCTATTGAAAACTATAGGCCAATAGTAATATTGTGCAATATTAGTAAATTATTTGAAAACGTACGATATTCACTTTAATCACGTCAAATCTCAAATTTGCCTCAATCAACACGCATTCATGCCAAATTGCTCTACCAAAAGCAATCTGGTGTATGTTACTCAGTTCATAGCTGAACATTTGGATGCTGGAGGCCAAGTAGATGTAATTTATACAGATTTTTCTAAAGCCTTCGACAGACTGGACCACTGAATTTTGCTGAACAAATTATCCGAAGTTGGACTAGCTGAGCACTTCTTAAACTTTTTTGAATACTACTTGGTAAATAGACGACTAAATGTACAATACCGTGGATTCTGGTTTATGGGTATCTCAGCGACATCAGGTGTTCCCCAAGGCTCTGTGCTTAGGTCATAGCTCTTTAACATTTCTATAAATGATATCGTCATTGACTTACAATGCAAAACATTACTTTATGCCGATGACCTAAAAATGTTTACATCTATCACTAGTGCAGATTGTTGACAGAACTACTGCGTTATCGCTAGATATATTAATAATATCAATTAAAGCACTTGAATTGGCCGTCACTCGAGTGACGTATAACCCTTAGTTATTTAAAAAGTATAATACGTGTGATTGCTATTTTTATTAACTTAGTCATTGACTCAGTTCAGCTCACCATACATATGACAAATCTGTGAATCCACATAGTCAGTAACACTTTGTAGTCCGCTCCGTGCTGATGAAGGCCAATGGGCCAGAAACCGACCTACCCATGACTGGTGAGTTTGTCATCTGATGCAATGTTCCCTAAATTAAATACAAAACCTTTGCTGGAATTTGTTGCACACAACTTTATTGCGTGCCTAATAGCAACAGAATTGCTATTGAGAATGCGACTGCACAGTATAGCAAGTTTTATAATGGAGGAATATGAAGAAATTTTAATAATAATGAGAATACCAAATTGAATGTAAATTGTGATATTTTTAAATATTATTATTAGTAACTACATTCGCCATTTTCAATTTCCCCTTTTTTAGAATTAGTTTGCTCATTATGATTAACTAATAGTCAAGTTTCAAGTGGATAATTTAGATATTAAATTTTGGTCATATTTTTCAGAATTCAACCCACTGTGTAACTCAGTAAAATATTATCTTATAATTTTTAGTGATTCTTTTCGCCGCGCATGCGGTCCAATTTTTCATCAAAAGTTTTTTGACGTGTTAAGTCACTTCCAATCAGTCATTTATTAAACCAGAGTAATTTAATCTATAATTTCAAATTTATTTTTATGCCAACAAGAAACTATTATTTTAAAATTATTATTTTCAAATATGTTCGACTTTTAAAATTGTAAATAATATATTTTCTTATTTACCCACTCCTAAATAATAATAACTCTTCGATAATTTTGCCAAAATTACACTTAATGTTGTATTTATGGCCGACAATAGGAAAAAATATGAGTGTAATAGAATACAATTTTCTTGCGGCATCATAAATTATCGTCTATCCAAGAAATTGAATGGAACTCCATTAGCTTTTTAGGAACTGATTTAAAATTAGACCCCATATATCTGCTGAAATTACATGTTGTACAGTAAATAATGTTCGTGAGTAAAACGAACGAGAACCTATATTGAATATTGGAGATGAGAAATAAAACCGTTCTTAACAATTTAGAAACAGTCATCTGAAAAAATGTGTACTCAGAAAAAATTATACTTATACCGTGCAACAAAGATATTAGTCCCGTTGCAATCTCTCGGTTGTTCTTAGGAACTAAATTTAAAAATTCCGGCATATCATTATTTGCAGCACAAAAAGTCCAATTTTGTACCTACTAAAAATAACAAAAGTAACCAGTGCATTGGAAAAATAACCTGTAACATGTGATGTCAGGTTACAGGTTTACGCCAAAGGAACATTCAGAGGCGACTTAATGTGAACTAATACAAATTAACTTTCTTTCATTCGACTAATGTTGAGTTTATATTGTTTTCATCTATATTGTTACTACAGCGTGTCCCATTTTGCATGGAACCACCCCTATACAAATTTATTTAATTTCCGATTTAGATCACTTTTTTAAAATAAGATCTTCGAAAGGCGCTTTTTTGTGTTATATTAAACTTTACAAAACATAATAGCGTGCGCAACCCCCAAATGTGTTTGTATCAAATTTCTCTGAACAAGTCGTATTTTTGAATTTTTCCTGAAGGAAATAAAAATTCAGAAATCGCCTCTCAACTGTAATTTATGAAAAATAAAAAAATGGGGGGTGTATTACCCTCGACTTGAGCCACTGTGATATATAATTTAAAAAAGTTAAACTGAATAAAAGGTGAAGTAAACTGGATAAGATACAACCCCTAACATAGAGAAGTCACTATAAGTTACAAAAAAATATATCGCCTTGTGAAAGCTCAACCTAGATACAATTACCTTTGTGTAAGTGCAATAATAAGATCTCAATGTTAATGAGGCAGTCGTAGTATATCTACAAAAAATCACTGGCCACGGCTCGACAGCTTTTCTAGGAGGCAAGAGTCGTAGATAAAGGCGGTTAAGCCACTAATTAGAGTGATCTGATGTGTCTTTGCGAAACTTAAAGGCCCGGGGCGCCATGAGTCCTAGTAGCCCAGAAGGGCAATAAAAAAATAAAACACACGAAGTAAAATTACCACATTTACTGTCGCTCATAGATAGAAAACAAACACAAACAAGATACGAAAGCTCCAAGGTAGAAAATAGGTATGACACTAACGAACAATATGATACTTACACCTTCAAAGCGTACAAAACTGGCACTGTTAATTTAAAATTTTCTAAAAAAATACACTAAATATACTAATATATTGTACTTGTTACTGATTGAGGAATAAAATTATTTTTGATACTTACTAGTTTATATAATCCCACTACAAGGAAAAGGGATGTTGACACCTAATAAAAAATCATGACAAACGCAAACCAACAAAATGGTGTCAACACAGGTGCTCCATTCTACAAAAAAAAAAACGTCCGCATGGACACCTATAGTTAAACTATAGCATATGCCAACTAATAAGGTTTAATACCACATAAGCAAAGTAATAATATCGTTCTACGAACAAAATTTCTAAACTGAAATGATCTTATGAGGTTTACCCCAACTACCAAAATCAATTTAACGAGTAGGTAAAAAACACAAAACAAGGTTAAAACTCGGTATCGTATTGTTACAATCTAAAAGTTATGTAAGCACACCATAAGACTACATAGATATATAAAAAACATAAAACATGAAATAAATGATACATCAGAGGCGCTAAAACTATTGCTAAGAACCTATCTTTAGTGAAATTTAGTCATTGATAAATATGCCCTTCAATAAATAAATTGCAACTATGGTTAAGCCAAAATAAATTAGAAAAAGGTGCTTATCTTTGTATGTAAAACCCCATGGAAAGATACAAGTCCTCCACGGTCAATAAATTCTCACACAAATGAGAGGTTAGGTTCTCAGATAGATCAGCTGTTCGTTGGTTGACCTCGTAATGTGGGTTGCATAACTTATGTTGTAATCGTTGTGCATAATTGGCTAGATGTCGCGATAGTTACTTGGACTCAGCCAGCGGTGTTAAAAAACAAATTCCTTCGCCTTCCAAAAAAATGGCTAAAGATAACATTTACCAGATGGAACACGTGGAAAGTACTAGCAACTTCTTTCGTTATCAATGGCTTCTACAAGATGTCGAGTTATATTGGCTATTTGAGTTGTAAATTGCATATATCCTCGAACAAGTTCAAATTATCCCCCATCCAAGGGATATATTATCCAAATTCTAAAATTTCAGATAATCAAATACCAAAAGGTATAGTTAATAGGAATATAGCCATTTACAGAACATAGTGATGATAATAATAATTATGACGCCAAATAATAGACCCAACTAATAATTGAAGTAAAATGTCTAAAACAGAAAACGAGAACAATGAGAATAACAGCTATAATACATTAATAAATTTATATTGGCACGTGGATGTTATCCTTTAAAGAAATTGAATTACCGGGAGTTCAGGCTTACAGCATCCATTTGGTTTAAAGGTTCTTAGCGAAAAGAACGTGGCAGGGTCCGTTCAAAATGGAATACCGGTAAAGTGCACATGTGTAATAGAAATTTACTATCAACTATTATTCAAATTACTAAATTTTGACTATAAAATTGACAAGAAAATTAGAAAAATAGGAATATACGGGAGTCTACTGACAGCGTACCATGTACAAATGTAGCTGTAGAGAATTCGGATTGGCCGAGTAGTTGAGCCACTAAACTTTTCAAATGTAAAAATTATTGTAATGAGTATAAAGTCATCTCATTACACGATATTAAATTTAATTCTCTCTCCTTAAATATTCCAGTATTTTTAATAAAGGAATAATAACGTTCTTTTAATCATAAGATACACACAAAAACCACCCCAAACTAAAATAACTTTGCGAATTATTTATGTTACTATATTCATGTTGTGTATTCGGTCATATAATAGACTATGGTCGTCTTAGCAATATATCATTGTTGATCTCGTAACCAGCATATAACTTTGCAAACTCCATCCCACTCTTAGAAATATGTCCGGCGTCAGAAATGCTATTTTGCTGCAAACATCATCCATACTTCCGATACGTGCCTGCCTGCCTGCCTGCTTATAGACAAGAAACACAATGTAGAAGTAATATTTTTAGTCGCAAATTCCTCTATAAATCCTTATTTTACTATAAGGAAAGTAACCAGACTGCAACCAAAGTTACAATTCTGGCGCATTAAGTGTAATAATTGCATATTACCATCAAAACGCTAATGCTTCGATTGCAACAAACATCAGCCGAAAGACTGATCCTACTTAAAGGAGCTCCCTTGCCAGTCATCACACACCACTTGCAGACTGCAGTTTCGAGCTGTTGGCTCTCGTCAGTGCAAGGTAGGTATGCGACGACCGACATGAGAATCCTTTGACTATAGTACATCCCGGTATTTTTACAATAGCGACATGTAAAACAGCCAGCAGGCGCCATCTAGCGGTCCAGTGTCTGTTGCAATCGAAAAATAAATATCCTGAGAGTTACAGTCTGGTTACTTTCCTTATAGTAAAATAAGGATTTATAGAGGAGTTTGCGACTAAAAATATTATGTTTAATATTCCGCCCTCTAAAAACACATTTGAACTATGCTAAGCCAAGTCAGGCTATTTATTTTTCGATTGCAATAGACACTGGACCGCTAGATGGCGCCTGCTGGCTGTTTTATATGTCGCTATTGTAAAAATACCGGGATGTACTATAGTCAAAGGATTCTCATGTCGGTCATCGCATACCTACCTTGCACTGACGAGAGCCAACAGCTCGAAACTGCAGTCTGCAAGTGGTGTGTGACGACTGGCAAGGGAGCTCCTTTAAGTAGGATCAGTCTTGCGGCTGGTGTTTGTTGCAATCGAAGCATTAGCGTTTTGATGGTAATATGCAATTATTACACTTAACGCGCCAGATTTGTAACTTTGGTTGCAGTCTGGTTACTTTCCTTATAGTAAAATAAGGATTTATAGAGGAATTTGCGACTAAAAATATTATGTTTAATATTCCGCCCTCTAAAAGCACATTTGAACTATGCTAAGCCAAGTCAGGCTATTTATTTTTCGATTGCAACAGACACTGGACCGCTAGATGGCGCCTGCTGGCTGTTTTACATGTCGCTATTGTAAAAATACCGGGATGTACTATAGTCAAAGGATTCTCATGTCGGTCGTCGCATACCTACCTTGCACTGACGAGAGCCAACAGCTCGAAACTGCAGTCTGCAAGTGGTGTGTGACGACTGGCAAGGGAGCTCCTTTAAGTAGGATCAGTCTTTCGGCTGGTGTTTGTTGCAATCGAAGCATTAGCGTTTTGATGGTAATATGCAATTATTACACTTAACGCGCCAGATTTGTAACTTTGGTTGCAGTCTGGTTACTTTCCTTATAGTAAAATAAGGATTTATAGAAGAGTTTGCGACTAAAAATATTATGTTTAATATTCCGCCCTCTAAAAGCACATTTGAACTACAATGTAGAAGTGTTTTCGAGATAGGGATTCAGCGACTGCATTTCACTAAAATCAGTATATAAAAATAAACAATGACATATTATATACATTTAACTCCGAATGTAGATCTTTTGTGTATTATATTGTAGCAATTTTTCTTGGAATTCATTTATAAATAAAAAAATATCGGCATATAATAACGAATATGTCATCGTAAGTGTTACCGATTGCAGCTCTATTCTGAGAGGTACGCTACATACCGAGTGTCACGGATCATGGTAGTCCCCCTTTTTCCTTTATTTTTTAGAATATCATAAATTTGAGAATGTGTTTTTTGTGGGTCATCAAATATGGTGCGAACAGTTTTTTAACAAAACTTAATTTATTCAAATGGAACCATAATGGTAGAATACTACCATAAAATAGCAGATGTTCTAAGGAATCTGTGGATGTGAGCAAAAGGAGAGTGGCATCTCTTGGTGCACCAACAAATTTAGGGTCAAATATTTTTCATGGAATCGAAATGGCACTTATGGGGTATCACCGTACTCCGAGTTTTTCAAGGATTCCAAAAATATAATAATATACAGGGTGTTCTATTTTAAAATCAAACGTTGGGGTCACTTTCGGTAAAACCGGAGGAGGAAAAAATGACAATTATATCACAAAGCGTCTTCTTGGTCATATAATACATCTAACAAGTTGCATATCAATATTGTAAAAAATGGGAGTCTACCACGATCCGTTAACACCCGGTATAATATTTTACTTTCTTGTAGCTAAATAAAAAAAAATGTGTTAATCATTATTATACAACATGCACTAAGTGAAGCATGAAGTCGAGGTGCCGGCGAAGTATATTATTATTTATGGTATAATTGTAGGAAATAGGAGATGACTTACGTGTAAAAGACATAGCATTGCATTTGTCCAAGTTTAATGAAGGGTTGTTTTTAGTTCACCAATTACTAATTTTGTTCAAGTTTTCCTGCAGTTGAAGACAATCAAACAGTATGAATTCTAGAAAAAATCTTTTAGTCATTAGCATACATTAAATAGTTAACCTCGTGTGTTAAATCGCCCGCCATGACATTTATAAATATGATGAACAACAGTGGCCCAAGGACTGAACCTTGCGGTACTCTAGAGGTAGCAGCTTATTCGACAAAATTAAATCCATTGAAGGTAACATATTGAGTTCAGTTTGACAGATAACACCTGAATAGAGTTATCAAATTTCCGGAAAGCCAGTATCATTCAATTTTTTAAGCAGCATAGTATGGTCAAGCCTATCGAATGCCTTGGAAAAGTCAGTATAAATTAGGTCAGTTTGAGACTGATCATCGATGGATTCCGAGATGAATTGTGTAACACAAAGCAGATTGGTAGTTGTGGAGCGCCCTTTCATGAAATCGTGTTGATGAATAGTGATGCCATTACTAATTTTATCATAAATAGCATCATGTAGAAGGAATTCAAATACTTTGGCAACGTTACATATTACTGATATGGCACGCAAGTTGGTTATGTCAGATTTGTCGCCTTTTTTAAAAATCGGACGTACTTTAGAACATTTTCACGTATCTAGAAAATTACCATTCTTTAATATTAAGCTAAAAATTGCCTCTAAAGGTGGAACAAAAATACAAGCGCAATTCTTTAATAAAAAAGCTGGTATACCACCTGGGCCAGTGGACAATTTAATTCTTCTTAGTGCTTTTATCACATCTTCTTCTTTAAATTCTGATATATGGACTGGAGGGTTGCTGTTAAAATTATGTTCACTATTTATATCCGACACACTGTCATTATAAGGAGTAAATTATGATCACAATATTAAAAATATTAAAAAACAATTGCTTGCATAGATCATATGAAATAACAATGAAGGTTGTATTTTAAATGGAAAACATTGTATACAGGTTGACTCAGAAGTTATCTGTAAAAATGGAAGGGGATAAGCACCCTTAAAATTGAAGTCAATACCACAAAAAATCTATAATAAAAGCCGCAAAAAATTATTAAAATTATGGTATTATAAACACTATTTATTTGGACGACTGCAATCAACAGTATCCCAGTATTGTATCCTTATCACTTTTTATCCGATTTTATTAAAGTATAGTCGACCAAATAAGTACCAGTGGCGTACAAGTACATATTTTTAAATTATTTAAGTTCATTTTTGATTTGCGCTATTGTATTTGTATGGGTCCGTTGTACATCCCCTTAAATCTTTACGAGTAACTTCTGAATCACCTTATATATTTACATACTCTTTTAGAACTTTTTCCCTGATTTTAAAGATAGTCACCTATAAGAGATGAAGGTCTAGCTGTAATATTTTTTAACATATCGGACATTACACCAAGAAATGTGGATGTAGACATTTTTAGTCTGGCAGCCACGTGGTTGTAACCGATTTTATACTCCCTTGTATAAAACGGTCTCTTTTGCTTACGGCAGCTGTTTCTTTGTGTGAGAGCAAAGGGCGTGAATAAGGAGTGTGGATATGAGAGGGCGCCACTTGGTTTATGAAAGGTCACTTACAATTTTGTCCAGCCAAGAAGATAAAATTGCATAACCATACTTACTTTAAGCTATAAAGATTAATAATTACGCAGAGGGATGCAAGCATTAAAAACAAAATTCAACAAAAAGTACATTTATTATATACAATATGTACAAGAGCTAGAAAGGTTTAATTGTGAAGTTGGATCGTAAACTGAACAATATGGATTAACGGGTAAATAATTTTTATCCCACCGTGTCGTGCAAATACGTTATTATAGCACTAGCTTTGCATGATCATGCGCTGCCTTGCAAGGCTTATGTTTTAAAAAAATGTGTTTAATTGCTCATACTATGAGCCCCATAGCTTGGATTTATATTCAGTTAAAAAAAAAGTATTACGGTAAAGTTGATGTTGGAAATTTGAAGTAAATGACAAAGTTAAACGATTAAAAAAATTTAAAATTCATGACAAAAGAATGTGATAAAAGGAAGATTAAACCTGCTCCATCGATAAGCTTGTTTCAGTAGAACGGAAAAGAAAAAACAGGGAAAAAACAAAACTTGCTCCAGCACTGATCGAACCAATCTGCAGCATGCCTAGAATGTTCCTGCGATAAGGTACGACCTGGTCGTCTTCATGACATCAAACAAGAACACTACCCTGTTGTCCCTGATTACTATAGCTGGTGTTTCGCGGGCTACTCGTGAATTCATAACCCTAGTTGCTGGTACATCGGCAGATCACAATTGACTTGAACGTAGATTAATTTTCCAAAAAATATAGCCAGTCCCAAACACTCTGTAAGTTTTTACAAGTATAATAACAAACTAATGAAACAAAAAGTAAAACTCACCCCTATAAGTAGATAGTAGCACATGAATTCCACAAAAAAAATATACCAAAAACAGGAGACCTCTCCAAAATAAAATTTTCATGCGACAGCTAACCAAGGTTCACACAAACAAATATGGAACTTTTGGTTCACAAAATGCCCAAAACTAACTTGGTTGAGCTCAACGAAAAAAGACACACCTTCATTCCCAAGCGTGCTCCTGCAAAGACAAGAACTTAGCCATCTTTCTCCCGGAAATCTGACGTCATTCCCGTGCTGCCAACTTAAATTTTCTCAAAAGACTTTCTGCAGACAACCAACGAGAAAATATACTTACATTAAAAGAGAAAACAACCCATATATCCAAAAAAATTTAATGAAACTATAGAAATAAACAATGTAAAATAAAATTAATTGTTATGAAACTTTTATAGGTTGATTTTGACGTTTTATGGGTAATGCGACACTATGTAACTTGAATGTACACCTCGTTGCATACACAATGGCGTCACAAATTAACAGTAGTATTTTAAAATGCTACATGGTGAAACTCAACAATTTCGTATTAAGTTTTTTTCAAAACGGATTTGGGGTTCAAGGGTCTCCTAGTTTTGATATCCAAGTGATGACAAAGCGTCATTCTTGAGCAACTCCAGATACGGGGTGTCCGATAAGTAAGTGGGTGAAATATCACTCTTTAAATTATTTGTAAATTTTATGTAAATAAACGAGTTTTTTACAAATGGTTTGCTTCTTATAATAAGGTTTATATAAAATTAAAATAAAAAAATTTTAATTACTGGGTGTTCCAAAAGTACATTATATGTATATGTATTAGATTTCATCATTATCTGAATCGATTTCATCATTGGAAAGTGAACATTCGTCTTCTTCATCTTCATTGTCGTTCACAGTGACAGTAGGGATTAGTTCATTGCAGCAGTGTTCATGTGGTTTGCAAACGCAGAACATTATACAGGGTAACCTAGTGCTTTTATAGCTACATCTGTACTACATAGTTTATTACTGCTACAGGAGCACCTAGGAAACAAACACTTGGCATTCACATCTTTATAAAAATCGTAATTAGTTGTCTGTAGACTTGGAATCTCTGATTGCAACGCATTTTTCCAAATGCAGGTTTGTAAGTGGGCACATTTCACGTTTTCAACAAATGGTGCGTTTGTTGGCGGAAGAGATCGTAAAAGAGGTAATTGTGACCTTCCGCACGCTGTTCTTTCAGCCTACAGACATACACAAGTCAGATGTTGATTCGCGATTAAGTTTTCCATAGAATGTAGATACAAATTTGGCAGCCTGATTTGTAAATGTATTAGATAAAGTCGATGAGACGATACTCCCAATTAAAAGTGCCTGTGAAGTTTTGTCCAATTTAAGTGATAGCGGCTCGCAAAATTTTAATAGAGTTTTACTGCAATCCGCTAACACTGTTTCGTATTTTACATGTAACTTATATTTCTCTTTAGTCCTCTTTACATCAGCAATTTCGCGTTTTATTTCGTTCGTTATTTTATCAATTGCAATCTCAATATCATCAGCGTCATCCTCAACACGACTTATTCTTAAGGTTGCCGCGACTTTGTTAGAGAATGTTATTATATTTGCATATCCTGGGACAGAAAGTATTATCACTTCATCAAACTGTTTCTTGAGACCTTTATTTAATTTACCTCGAATATGTTTATATCCTCCGCGATCCGAGTACATATTGTTTATATTTATCGAATTCCAAATTCTTCCTTTATCGGCCAATATTTCTTTTACTGTTTCCTCGTAAGGAAAGTCTTCTTCGTCGATATCCTGACTAGACTGTCGTATTGCTGAAAGCACAGCGTTTTAACCCATGGATTTATTACGATAGTCCATATGGTATCTGGCATCTACCGCAGATAGGTCTGCCACACAACCAGCTAATCTTAATCTAATTCCAGCAGCCCAGGTATCGTTTTATTCCACGCACGTTTGTAAAATGTCTTCCTTGATTGAAATTTTCTTTACCTTGTATTCTACAGCTCGGAATTGACAGGACGATCGCCATCGATAAGGGTTCTTTTTATTCTTTCCCACTTCGCATTTTTGCCCACAATACAGGCAGTAATTTTTAAAATTGAGATTTGGAACTTCTGATTGCCTCTGCATTGTCGTAGTTGAAGTTCCCGTTTCGGTAAAAGCATTTCTTGGCGATAAACATCTATTTAAATGACTTTTTGATGTGTATGTAGACGGACAACCAGCTTCTGTGATATAGAATATAAAAATCTTTATCACTACCGGTCTTCTCTTCAAGTTTTTCAAACTTCTGATCTTCATAAACTTTACTGCACTATAATAGTTTTTGCGCTGGGCACCAGCAACGGAAACTTTTCCACTTTTTTTTCACAAGCAAATTTAAAATTAAAAACACTTGCTTTCACTCATATATAAATAGATGTTACTCTATACTCAAATCTGAAAAAGAAATCGCTATTAGAGATCGTATTACCATGATACAGGATAAATTAGTATTCAAGTTTAAAGCCAAAAACATATCCAATCATCTTTGTTTGAAACACCCTGTATATCTCAAGTTGCTCAAATATGCTAGCTTGTCATCAGTTGGATATGGTAAAAGGCGTACAAATCTAAATCTACGAGAATCCGTTAAAAAAAACTTAATACGAAAATTTTCACTTCAGGATAAAAACACGGTTCCGCTGCCGGACTATTTAGAGTTTCTGATGGAAGCGTAGTAATTAGTTACTACGCAGTAGGCTGTGACTGATGATACTATGATAACATCTGGCTCTTAGTGAAAACACATATTTAAATACTTATCGTCATGTGAGAGAAACTGCTGGTTTTAAAAGACATAACAACAGGGCAAACGAATATGACGAACGTTACATTTTGAATTTTTCTTAAAGTAATTTTACTATAGTTTATTTTATATTACGGTATGCAGTTCATTTGCATAATAATGTTGGACATGGTTTAAAAATGTTTAGCTTAAACACTTTTAAAACTAAGATAAAAATTAATTTATTGCAAAAATAGTAGTTTTGTTATATTGTGCGGTCTGCTATAAACTGACTTGGCCTCTGTGTGGGCTGTTGATTCGCGTGTGGTTTTCTTTGTGTTGAGCGCATGACTGTTGCGGTTGTATCCCGAAATTAGAGATAGGTTTTTGGGCATTGTCGCGGCAGCTTTGTACGCGACACGGATGGAATCGTACTCGAGTAGACGTTTCGTACAGGAGTCGGGTTGGATTTGGGTGGACCTTACATATGATATTATTATGTCGTTTGAAATATTGTAAAATCTTTAACGGTAAGGGTTAAGTGGAAGAGTGTAGATCCTAATTTACAGACTCCGCCCTTAATGAAATATATTATATTAATAAAGACGTTTATTATTTTTATTAAATATTAAAATTAAAAAGTAAATCCAAATAATAATTCATTCCGGAAATAAAAATTCCGAAGGAAATATTCGGTATAAATATTACTCATTCAGCAAAACCAACCACAAAATAGGCATTGAAAACGTTTGCGATTCTTTTTGCACAGAACAAGGGGACCTTAATCCGTGATTATCTGGCGTGTGACAATTTAACAACCCAACCGCGACAACCCCAACATTTTCAATGCTCTCTGCCTTTTGTGGCAGTTATGTACCATTTCAATAAAGATCTCTACAAATGCTATCTGTCATAATAAACTTTAAATGTATTGTATTTTGGGTTATCGATGTAAAATTTTGTTTAACATGTTAGCACTGAACGATTACACAAAAAGATATTGCACGGTATGTTATATTTGTTATCCTCTTTGTACATTCTGGTTTAGACGTTTATTAAATATAAATTTGAGAAATAAACAAATATTGGAATAAATTCGTTACAAAGCAAGTAACAAAAATTCGTTCAGACACGTCGATTTTTAATCTCCAGACGTATATGCTCATCTTAATTGAAAATGATTCTCCGTGCGTATATATACGTTTCTCCTAAAGAAAATATTTAATTTTGTTTTTATTTATATTAGCAATAAATGGAAATTTTGTTTCTTTTTTCATATAAATATTACCATGCACTGCTATGGGTGTATAAATACGAGATGGAGTAAAAAGTGCCGCATGGCGGTGACGGTTTTGAAAAGTAATTGCGCAGTGAAAAGGTTAAATGCATTTTTCAATTTGTTGGATGGACTAATAGCTAAAATTATCAAAAGTATTGAAAATAACATTTTGGAACCTATTGTCTATTTGATAAATAACTCAATTGAAAATGGAATTTTCCAACATGTTTAAAACTTGCCACTGTTTTGTCCTCTGTTAAAAAAAGGCCACCCCACTGACCTCGAAAATTATCGTCAAATATCTATTTTGAGTATCTTATCTAAAATATCTGATAGAGTGGGGTGTAACAGGATTTCAAATTTTATGAAAAAATATATATTGACAGTATCTTAACATGGTCTTAGATCTGGAAAATCAGTTCAGATGGCACCAGTTGCAGCATGTACATCAGGGCTCGGACGAGGGCAGGTATGTGGTCTAACTGTTGTTTGATTTTTCAAAGCATTTGATACCTAACAAATAAATATTGAGCCTTAAACTACATAGCATTGGTTAGAGGCAACATTGTTTCATGGTTAATGCCATACATGGAAAATCGATCGTTGGTTGTACACTTGAATGGGGAAAAATCTGACGTGCATGATGTTGAGCTGGGTGTTCCTCAAGGTTCAATATTAGGTCCTTTACTGTTCATGTTATATGTTAATGATTTACCTTGTCACATGAAAAATTGTCAAGTGACAATGCTTGCTGACGACACACTAAACACGTGGTGCCAAAGAAACAAACTCATCTTGAATGAGAAAAGACTGTAAGACTGTGCTTTTAAATTTTCATCCTCAAAGATTTATTCCAAACCACAGTGTTCTTTATGAAAATATCACTAAATAAGAATCAGTAAAATTACTCGGCACATTTCTTGATCACAAGTTATCTTGGATTAACCATGTTGACTATGTACGTAATCAATAAAATTAAACGTACTTTGCAATTACAATTGAAATCAACTCTTGGGATGATTTAGTTAATATAGAGTTATATATCATTGAACATTATGTAACGAGACATGGTGAACTCCTCAGTATTTCTTTTCATCGCACAAGTGCATTCAAGCGTTCTCCCTACTATAATTAATAATAATAATCACTTTATTTAGCAATTTTGCTAGAAAAATACAAATAAATTTACAGTAAAAATTATAACAAGTATATACATACATAAATGCACACAATACATGATAAATGCACATAATACATAATACATCTACCTGTAAAATAACCTAATATAAAAATGACAAATAAAATTTAATAACTTTTTGAAAGATACAAGTTTAATAGTTTTTTCGAAAAATTATTTAGATCTTTACATTGTTTTAATTCTTGGGGTAAACCATTAAAAAGACGTAGACCTTCATTAAATAAAAAAATTGCTTAGTTTTGTACTTCAATGTGATAGTTATCTCCTGATCTAATATTATATGAATTTAACTCTGATCTTGTTGTTAAAAAATTGTTAAAGTATTTAGAAGCTTTACCTGTTTTTATTTTAAATAGAAGCATTAAATTGACTTTTTCAATAATTTGCACGACACTTAACCATTTCAATTCTAATAGCATATCTTTTATATGGGTTCTTTTATCACAATTTAGGATTATTTGCATACCTTCATTTTGCAATATTTGCAGTTTGCTGACTTCTGTTTTGTTAGCCGAAAATAGTAGTGATGAGCAGTACGTAAAGTGTGGCAATATAATAGTATTAAAGATCACTTTTTTAGTCCACTGAGATATATTTGTTGCTATCCTATGAAAATAACCTATTTTTTTACCAATTTTCTTGCACAAATAACTTATAAAAGAATTGAATGATAACTGCGTATCTACTATTACTCCTAAATATTTCATTTCCTCTACTCTATCTATTAATTCATTTTTTATAGCAATAGTTAAATTCTGAGCTTGAAATTTACGACATTGACTTTTTTCCTAATACCATATATTTTCTTTTTCCAGAATTCAATTTTAATTTATTTAAACCTAACTAATTATACAAAATATCTAATTCCGAGTTCATGATATCAGTGACGTTTTTAAAATTAGATCCAGAAACAGAAATCAAAGTATCACCAACAAAAAATTAACAAAGGACTTTTTTAAATGTGTGTATATATCGTTCACATAAATTAAAAATAGTTGTGAGCCTAAAACACTACCTTGTGGTACCCCGCATACACTCACTACTATTTGAATTTTTATCTTTAATTTTAGTTTTTGATATCTTTACCTAAATAATCTTTAATCCAGCTGATTGCAAGCCCCTCAATGCCATACCTGTCTAGTTTTCCAATAAGTATGTCAGTATATATAAGTAATTGCATCACTTTGAATCATACTCTTCCTGATGAGATTCGCAACGTCTCGCAATACAAGATATTTAAAACAGATGTGAAAAGTACTGGTCTACCATTTGTTTTTATACTATAACTGATTTTTTTTGTAAAAATTAACATTTCTGATCTATTATGGCTGATTTGATCTTTCTTTTTAAATATTCACTTAGATGTAATTTATTTTAGTATAATCTTTATGTTAATTTATGTTGTGTGTCAATTAAATTATGCGTATGTTTATGTATGTATTTTGCGGCCTCTAATTTTTGCCCTAACTTGGAAGTAAATTTACTTTTGTTTTTTCACTGCTAAGAAATTTATATTGTTTCAAAGGGACCTTCACGGACCCATCAAACAGAACATCTGTAGATGCAGGAAATTGTGAACATCAACGATGTTGCACCATTGATGTAGTACTATTTTTTATAGTCACATATAGTACTGTAGTGGCATGCTGATAGCTTTCGAGATAATGGCAAAAACTAAGATTTACTCCCCTTTCGCACCTTATAAAACTCATAGGTCAAATTAATGGTATTTTTCAGGATTTCATTACATGAAAATAAATATTGCCACAAATATTCAGTCTCGTCGGACTTTTATGAGGTAAAAATCTAAGTTTACTGGAATATGTGAAGAAATTGATTAATTAATTTATTAATTAAAATATATCTTCACAGACATTATTTGTTGACAGTTGTTTTTTTTTAATTCTGACCTTAATTTTAAAGCCAAAGTAAAAATATCGTAAATATACGTTAGTGCGCCACAACCAAATGACAGAAAAGCTGATATACAGGGTGTTGCATCATGAGAGGGACATAGCTTAATAGGAGGTAGAGAACATCAGTGGTAACCGGAACCTCCCATAGAAATGTCTCATTGGGCCTTCATTACGAGGTTGCGGTGTTAAATAATTTTTGGCCAAACCTGTTTTTTGTCATAACTTTGACAGGGAATGAAATAACGGATTCATATTTGGTACGGCTAATGTACTAACGAGCCCCAAGAGGTACATGTATAAAAAAATATATATCCAGGTCCGGACTCACTATAATTTATGTTTCTTCTTTGCATCAATAAAACATCACCCTGTATATATTTTTTTGAAATTTCGATACGATATTCGAAAAGAGCAAGAAAAAACAAACAAAATGGCCTATTTCATTTTTTTGTTACACCTTCGTGGTTATTTAAATACGTTGTTAAATGTGCAAGAAAATGGATTACAGAACCCTATTAAATGAGAGGCACGTGAAATAAATAGTTTTATAACTAAAATTTGCAAAAATTCTATTGAGCCTAGGTGGTCTGGGTGAATCCTAATTCCGGCACGTTTTAAAGGTCCATTTTGGTAAAAAACTGTGGTCCTAATAAGTAATCGGGCATGAAATAACAAAATTTTTAATCAATCACAGTAGGCTTGTTCAAAGTGACAGATAATAAAAAGAAATCTCCTAAACAGTTGAATAATTGTTTGTTAGTAATTTAATGTGTCAATAATCCGCATTTAGTTAGTGAAAACTTGTGAAAATATTTTAACTATGCCAGTAAAATTTACAAACGTGGAATATGCTGACATAATATTCATCTATGGTTTCTGTAATGGAAATGGTAGGTCGGCGGAAAGAGAATATCGGCTGCGTTTTCCTGGTCGTCGATGCCCTAATCATAAAACCTTTAGTACGGTGTTCCAGTATGCAAGACAACACGGAAAGTTTCCTAATTCTGCAGTTGTGGAGCGTGTTTTACAACAAGGTGTGCAGGAACAAAACAATATTATAAACGTAGTTCAAGAAAACCCAAATATGAGCACTAGACGAATCAGTTTGGCAACTGGTATTCCTCATTGGCGAGTATAGAGAACCCTAAAAAGAGAACGTTACCATCCATATCATATCCAGCAGGTACAGCGTCTTTAACAAGGCGACGATATCCCCCGCCTGGCATTTTGTCAGTGGTTGTCTAACCATCGCCCAGTCATTTACAGAACCTTATTTACGGATGAGGCACAATTTACAAGGGATGGAGTAAACAATTCACGAAATAATCATAAATGGGCACAGGAAAACCCACATGCGGTACGCCAACGCCGTTCGCAACACAGGTTTTCTGTAAATGTTTGGGTCGGACTTGTGAATAGACATTTGATAGGGCCACATTTTTCTGAAGAAAGATTGAATGGTGAAATTTACTTTGATTTTCTTCAAAACATTTTACCGAATATGGGGGCATGATGGGGCCCCACCACATTTTAACCTTCAAGTAAGAGAACACTTAAACAATGTGTATCCTAATAGATGGATTGCACGCGGGGGTCCACATGAATGGCCACCAAGATCTCCTGATTGTAACCCTTGTCCTTTTTATGGGGCCACTTAAAAAACGAGGTTTATAGCATTGAAATTGAAAGTAGACAACATTTAATCCAGCGCATCGTTACAACCTGCGACGAAATACGGAATAATCCAGAAATGATACGTCGAGCAATTGGTGACCTTTCTAAACGCACAAGAAAATGCACAGAATGTGGGGGAGGACATTTTGAAAATTTACTTTAGTGTCAATTACGTTTTATTTTTAAACACATTTAGTTATTGTTTTGTTATTTATTGTTAATTGAATGGAAAATATTTTATTTATTTAGATTTTAGTGTGTTCTCTTTTCCAATTTTTATTAAGTATAAAATGTTGATGATTTTCTTGATCAAAGTAACTGGTTGCTTAGGCCTAAATGGTTTAAATTATCTGTCACTTTTATTCTTTGAACAAGCCTACTGTGATTGATTAAAAATTTTGTTATTTCATACCCGATTACTTATTAGGACCACAGTTTTTTACCAAAATGGACCTTTAAAACGTGCCGGAATTAGGATTCACCCAGACCACCTAGGCTCAATAGAATTTTTGCAAATTTTAGTTATAAAACTATTTATTTCACGTGCCTCTCATTTAATAGGGTTCTGTAATCCATTTTCTTGCACATTTAACAACGTATTTAAATAACCACGAAGGTGTAACAAAAAAATAAAATAGGCCATTTTGTTTTTTTTCTTGCTCTTTTCGAATATCGTATCGAAATTTCAAAAAAATATATACAGGGTGATGTTTTATTGATGCAAAGAAGAAACATAAATTATAGTGAGTCCGGACCTAGATATATTTTTTTTTATACATGTGCCTCTTGGGGCTCGTTAGTACATTAGCCGTACCAAATATGAATCCGTTATTTCATTCCCTGTCAAAGTTATGACAAAAAACAGGTTTGGCCAAAAATTATTTAACACCCAGCAACCTCGTAATGAAGGCCCAATGAGACATTTCTATGGGAGGTTACGGTTACCACTGATGTTCTCTACCTCCTATTAAGCTATGTCCCTCTCACGATGCAACACCCTGTATATAAAAAAAACCCTATTTAAAGAAAAACTTAAACTCTAACATGTTGCATTAAACTTTTAAATTACTTTAATACAGGCTTGTATGATTCGATACAACTTTATTCCATGTTCAGTTCAATGCTACATTGAAATATTTTCTTTAAAAAGCGAGATTTTAAAGGGACATTGCAATATTTAACACGTACGTGAATTATTGTGGATACGTGTAAATAATACGCATGTGATCATATTGACTGTAATATAACATTCAAAGAAGACTATAAATCTATAGTCGTTTTTTATTCTTTATGTTACTCACTGTTGACGCAAGTGGTAGATATGTTGGTGAGTCACTAGATGCCGACTTTATTTGAGAAGAAAAATTGATTTCGCACATATGTTACTATGCTTGCGAGTGTTATATCGTTTCTTTAACATAATTTGAGATTCGTTTATAGATTTTCTAGGTTTTCAACAAATAACGTTTTAATCTCCTGTTCTCCCTAAACACAAAATCGTCGTGATCATCAATATATTTATGTTTAAAAAAAGGGGAATAATTTACAGAGTTGATATAACTTTTAACAATTATGTATCCTTTTTAATTATTTTTTACGGATGCCGATATCAGCGACCAAGCTGCCTCCAACCTGAATTTTTTTTCGAACCTCTTTCCTGTTGAACAGTTAGTTGGATATTAATTTATGTGTCATCTAATAGACAAGGTACCGGCTGCTTTGCGGCCGCCGTATAAATTTTTCATTTAAAGTCTGCTAGAGGCTGCGTCGAGTCCATTGTGTCATTTGTTACATGATTTATGTCCATTTAACATTCTTTTTATAATAACTGATATTTTACTTATATTTAGTACGATCTGTATACCATTTTTATTCAGTATTTGTAAGTGAGACTGTTTCAACTATCTATCTTTGAATAACTGCCAAATTATTTCACATTGTTTTATGTACCTATTTTGTATCTTAGGAACTCAGTCATGTTTTCTTAACACTAAATTATATATCTCTGTTATAGCTTTAGAAATCATTGTCTATGCCAAGCCTTATTTTAATTTCATTTTTATACTTTATTACTATGTACATGTTGTTATTTTCTTTACATGTGAAACTTTTGAAGTCATCTGTTACATAGTGTATCCTATGTGATGTAACATATTTACTGGATCTTCACAAAACAGTTGTAAACAAGTTACTGTTTACTAGGGCACTTCTTTTTTAGGTTATGTGCAATAAATACCATTTATTAAATATAGTCAAGCTTTTGTGTAGAACTTATAGATTCTCTTTATCGCTTCTATTAATCTTTTTTGTAACTTGTTAGTAAGGAAATATAACTAGAAAAGAAGCTTGGGTGCTTAAGTCGCCCATCAATAGATGGCAACACCCGTACAATTTTGCAGCTTTCAATTTAGTAAAACTATATGTTTAAAGTTTGTTTATTGATACTATATTGTAGAAGATAATATAAGAAAATTTACCTTATTATTTAAAATCGCCAAGAGATCATTTGCCTGCTGATTTTGATTTGATTAACACTTTAAAACGTTCACTGTGAGATCCTCAGCAATCTATGTTACAATCATATCCACATTTCGTATTAATTAATTTGTCTTTAAGCATTAATTTATTTCTATGCAGAATTTATTTTTATGCATTAATTGATTTTTATGCATTTATCTAACCCTATGCATGTAGGTACTTCTATACCTCAGTTATTTCTATGCATCATTTATTTTTACGTATAATTAAGGTATTGAGTACCGTTACGTATTAAGCAGATTTTTATTAAGCAATTACACATCAACTTTCTTTGGAATCAAGCGCCTTCTTGCAAGGATAAATTGCTAAATTATTTAGATTGGGTGCTCTATCAGACAATGGGGTCCTGAACTGCAGTACCAGAGCTTTCCATTTTCATCTGTACCGACTGGAAATCTAGGAGATTGGTATCAAATTCATAACTTTTTTAACCTCACCACAATAAAATTGTGAGAGGTTACTAAAATTGGTTCTAAAACGAAAATTGAGATAACATCAAATCTTTACGTTTTGAGGTCCTAGGAACCCAAAAAAGTGGTTTTTGAAAAATGTCTGTGTGTGTATGTGTGTTAGCACAATAGCGCCGAAACTACTGAACGGATTTGAATGTGCGTTTCTTTAATGCCCGAGAAGATCTGAAAAGGTTTTGGTTGAGATCGGATTACGCTTAGTGCCGTTCTAACGCAACAAGTTTTTTATTTTATAATTACTTTCAACTTGCAATGGAACCATTGAAAAGCAGTTAAAATTCTGATTTCAACGATATATCACACTTCTACCCTTTCGATTTGGTTTTCGTGAAAAAAATTAAATTCAAAGCAACAAAGACAAATGTGATATAAGTGTATCAAAAAATATAACACCTAAGCTAATTATTTACGGTACAGAAAAACCTGATGAGCAAATAGATGACCAGACATTAACAAAGGATATAATTTCGGCAAATAATATTTCAACTGATGTAGACAATTTTATGTTTAAAATTGTTAGAAAAATTAATCACAATGGTCTTGTTAATTTAATTGTAGCTGTGGATGCAAAAACACGAAATACAATATTAAATATGGAACGACTTTATGTCAATTGGAGAAGATGCACTGTTGCCGATTCTTATCATGTTAAGCGATGCAACACCTGTAGCAATTTTGGCCACCTCTCAGTAAACTGTAACAGCAAATTTCCTGTTTGCTTCATATGTGCTGAAGCCCATGAACCTAAAATGTGTAGTTCAACTATCAAAAAATGCGCAAACTGCATAAGAGCAAACAAAAACTATAAATCAAAGTATGACATAAATCACTCGGCCAAAGACAATATGTGTCCAAGTTACATAAGCAAACTGAACGCAGTGAAACAGCGAATTACAGAATCTTTTCCAAGTAAGTAGCAACCATTTAGGCAAATTCAAAAAACAAACTGTGAACAAAAAAATGTGTTAAATATTGTACATCACAATGTCCAGTGTTTAAAGAATAAAATGGAGGCTATTGAAGTTTTTCTATCTACTGCAAATATTGATATACTGTGTGTGTCAGAAAGTTGGGTACAAGATAATGAAATAGACTTCCTCAATTTTCCAGGTTATAGGGTAAAAAGCTATTATTGTAGACAATCTTTTATACATGGTGGTGTTCTTTTAATTGCTAGAAATACGCTTAATGTTACGGAATTACCCAATGTAGTTAGTTTAAGCCTTGATAAAACCTTTGAATGTGCTGCTGTAAAATTAAATGTAAACAATGTAATCTATTACATTTTATGTTTATACAGAGCCCCAAATTCTGATATCGCTACTTTTTTCCTACAATTTGAGAAGTGTTTAAATTTACTATTTAATAAAAATCAATGTTTCAAAATAATTATATGTGGCGATTTAAACATAAACTTTCTAAACAAAAACAACGAGACTGCTGAACTTATGGATCTCGTTAGTTCTTTCTATATTAAACCTGTTTTTGATGAGCCTACCCGATTTAGTAACAAAAGTAGTACTGCCATTGACTATATATTGACAAATTTTAACAATGATTTACTTGGAAAAAGTGTAATTCAGACTGGCATCTCAGATCACTCTGCTCAACAAATAATTTTTGGTTGTATTGCTGACGGGATTTCGGAGCCTTACAAGTACAGATCTTTCTCTAGGAAAAATATTCTCCAGTTTAATGACTATCTTAAATCTGAAAGATGGGATAATGTTCTTAATGAAATTAACGTTGAAAATAAATGTAAACTTTTTTATGAAATACTTTTATATTATTATGATATCAGCTTTAAAATGGTAACAAAAAATATTCATTATTCATCTGACAACAAAAATTGGTTAACAACTGGAATAAAAATCTCATCTCAACGTTTAAAGGAGTTATTTAGATTGCAAAAGTTAGGTATGATTGAGAAAGCATATTACACAAAATACAAAACTACTTACAATCGTGTCATAAGACAAGCAAAGAAAACATATTTTGACAATATTATTTTGAATTCCGAAAATAAATCGAAAAGCGTTTGGAATATTATTAACACATCTATTAGAGGATCAAATAAGCAAATAAAAAATAATACTTCTACCATGATGATTAATAACATAGAAACGGATGATCAAATTCAAATTGCAAACGAATTTAACTCATATTTTATTAATCTACCAAAGTCCATCATCAAATCCAATCAACAAATAAAAATAAACTATGATATGAATATCGTGAATGAGTCAATTGTTCTACATAATGTTACCGAATCCGAAATTATTACCGTCATAAATAATCTAAAAAACTCAAGTTCAACTGGACATGACAATTTTTCTATAAAAATTATTAAACAATGTGCCCATTTACTTGCTAAACCCTTATGCAATATAATAAATCACTGTTTTGCAGAAGGTCATTTTCCAAATTTACTGAAAATATCGAAGGTAATATGTCTTTTCAAAAAAGGTGACTCTAAACAAGTATGCAATTATCGTCCCATCTCGCTGTTATCAGTTTTCTCTAAAATAATTGAAAAATTACTTGCAAATAGAATTGTATTTTTTCTTGAGTCAAATAACATACTATCACCTAATCAACATGGTTTTAGGGAAAGACGATCTACAATTTCTGCTCTACTAAGTTTTCTAAATTATATTTATGTAAATCTTGACAAGGGTAATAAAGTCATGGCCTTATTTGCTGATCTATCCAAAGCTTTCGATTGCGTAAACCACGACATTTTGCTCAAAAAAGTGGAGTGTTATGGTTTGCGTGGTCAGTGCAATATGATTTTGCGATCATACCTTCTTAACAGAAAACAGTTTGTTGAATATTATGGAAAACGATCCCATGAAATGAAAGTTGATATTGGAGTTCCCCAGGGTAGTGTTCTGGGCCCACTTCTATTTTTTGCTATATATAAACGATGTTGAAAATGTCATATCCACTTTTTACTGTGCTTTTGCTGATGATATGTCCTTTGTCTCATGTAATCAAAATTTAAATTTAGTATCTGAACTCCTGCAGGATAATCTGTTTTCTCTTTTTAAATATTTTATTTCAAATAACCTGGCAATAAACCAAGAAAAAACGTTTTCGTTGCAATTTCATCCTATTACAGCTAACTATATATCTAGTCCACTTATTAAACTTCAGCATAAAACAATCCAACAAGTTGCAGATTTTAAGCTACTAGGTATATATGTTGATATGTTATTAAACTGGAAAGTTCACATTGACTATGTAAGCAAGAAGTGTGCAAGTATTTGTTTTGCTCTAAAGAGATTGTGCCAAATTTCAAGTAAAAATGTTGTTAAAATATTTTATCATTCAAACTTTGAATCAATAATTAGGTATGGAGTGATTTGTTGGGGTAATGCTAGTACAGCTAGCCGTGTATTTGTGCTGCAGAAAAGAGCGTTACGTTCTATGTACGGTTTGCAGTTTCGTGAATCCTGCAAACAAACCTTTATTGCACAAAAGATTTTAACATTGCCCTGTTTATATATACTTGAAATATTAACTTTTGTAAAAAAAAATCTCAATCTATTCACTTTTCAAAATATCTCTCATGAATACTACACGCGTCACGGAGAAAATTTGCAGCATACATTACACAAGCTAGAACTTTATAAATCCAATCCTTATTATGTCGGTACGGTTCTGTATAATAAACTAGATCTAAGTATTAAAAGCTGCAGTATTAAAAAATTTATATCTACTGTTAAAAATATGTTACTCACCAATGCCTTCTATAGTGTAGATGAATATTTAGCTTTTTAATTTCAATTTCTTTGTTGTTGTTTATACTATTTTTTCTTTCTTTCTTTTGACTTATCCTATATCAATATCTGTTGATCTTTTGGATTAAAAAAAAAAAAAAAAAAAAAAATATGAAGCATAGATCGCATTTCACGTGACATGATCGACGCGCGTAGCCGTTACGTCGTGAAACTCATCACATCACGTGTCAATTCACGTGTGAGGGTTTCTTCACTGCTCTAGAAGTAGAGCGGATTACGTTTAGTGCCGTTTTTAAATATATATACAGACAAATCAAAGAATTAAACTACAAATATTCCTCTAAAATCTAGGAAAATTACTGAAATGCTAATATTTCATTTAACAAAGACAGCCGCGAGCGATCGGATTGCAATGAGTAAATTTTGACGATTGTCATTGTCGTCGTTTGTCATCCGATAACGTTGGTGTCATGTCATGTTAATAAGATTTCGGTATATTTGTAACTTTTAGTGACTGCACCAGTGGATTGTCACAAACTTTAAAGGTAGATGTAACAATATCAATATCATATGCTTTCTGTGCCTTCGTTGGTGAATTTATTATAGATTATCACTTTACCAATTTTCAGTTTGTTGCTTTACAAATCTGTAGTATTTAGGATAACTAGACTTTCTTAGTCGTTCAAGTGATGTTAAAGTTGTTAATATCCTAATAGTATATTATTCAACGAGAGATAATGTAGGTAATAACTCGCATAGATGAAATTTGCAGCACGAACCGCAGGCAAGTATTGTAAATTCATTAAGTTGAGGGTTTTTTTAGTGCCCCAGAAGATCTGAAAAGATTTTGGATGAGATAGGATTACTTTTAGTGCCGTTTTGTCACACAATTTAATGCTCTATTCGACTTCAAAGATCCACCGAGTGGGGAGGTTCCAGCCGCTTCCAGTAGCTGCCGATTTTTGTACTAAAATTACTTTTATTAACAAAATTTCACCTAAAGTTACATTTCATATAACGTACATATTTTTCCCAAGGATTTATTGTGGAAATCAAATTTTACTATATTATATGTAACATCATATTATAAAATTTATTTAGTTATGTAATATTATCATTCATTTTATTCATACTTTTATTTCCCTTACCAATAATTTCGATCTCGTCTATAGGAGGGTTTACGGGAAAAAGAAACAACTCAACTAATTTTCAACTATAGATGGTGCCCAAACAATATCAATTTTTCATTGTCTTCTTTTCTCGAACAAAACAAAAATTTGTCTTTTATATCAGACATTCAAAGAGGTTTCATATCTCTTACAAGTGCTCCGAATCCACGGCTCTCTGCTTCGGCTAAAATCAGTTAGTCGTTCGCATATGTTGCCTCATTCGTTTCCCAAAAATGAACAATAAGGGAAAGGAGGTAACACTTCCTGAAGGCGACCCATCCAGATACCTCTCAGAAATGAAAAATATACTGTATTTGCTGAACTATTGTGCTCATGTTCAGACAAACACATAAAACTTATTTGGTGAAATTGGGATATTTACTATTATATCTATTTGGGGACTCTAAATTAGAATTTGAACATAGGGGAATTACTGTTACACAGAGCCTTCTTTTATATTTCCCGCATAAAATATTCAAGTCGTTCAAATATGCATATAAGACGTATTACAGAACCAACGACGATATATCAAAGTTACGAAACATTTTAGTTAATTAAAACATGTACATGGAGGGTAACCGTTGATAAGATTATGTATTTATTTGATAAACATGTCTACAGGATGAAAATCCAATTTACAGACAGTCGATTAGGTACAATGAATTTAAACTAAGAATAAGTAACTTCGAAAATTAAACTATACATATGTGTGCTACAGAATTAATTAAATAACCATAAGTACAGTGTAAACATACATACATATATACACATAAAATGAGCATAACTACATATAGAGTACATACAAACGAAGGAAAATAAAGAGAACAATAAAGCAAAAGAGAAGAAGAAGAAAAATATAAGAAAAAAGGACTACATAGTGTATTAGCGACTATTACGCCAATCAATCTGGCATCAAATGACCAAAATATATTAAACTTAAAACAACGGGGGAAATTCCTGTATAGTATTTAACAATTAAATTAATAAATACAAAAACATCAGTAGATTGGGAAGAAATAATTAACAGTTTCTAGTTTAGACTTGGCATCTATCCCCATGATAAACCAATGAATATTTAAAAACGTTAAACGGACAATTTCTGGAAGCTTATTTTAAGCGCGAAATAATAAGAATATTGTTATTAACTCGAAGGCTTATTAATATATAATGGATCTGAATCCATTAAAGCTGCTTTCCATTCTATTCCATGAAAAATTATTCTGAAAATTAATTATTAAACTGAACTTAATAGCAGGGCTGTCATCAAGTTGGCAGTAGTTATTTTAAATAATTGGTTTTAAATAAATTATGAAAATACTTCATTATCTAATCCTCTAATTCTATTTCGGAAGTTAAGGCAAATAATTAATCAAAATTTATATATCAACATATAGGCAAAAGCTTGCAATTTTAGGTGAGAATTGCGTAGTAGATTTTCCATTCCTTGGAGAAGGTATGGAGTTAATCCCTTATCTATGGTAAAAGATTCCTGCTTATTGATAGATAAGAAGTTCAGAAAAATTTCTAGACTAGGGAAAGTTTGTCTCGTTTTGTGACTTTCGACGAGAAAATAAGCTAAAGTTAAATATATGAAAAATTATTATAATATATTACGTATCAAGTTCGGAAGGTATCATTTTCCTGAATGCACAGAAGACTTACAGGCGAATCCTCAGGTGGGTTCTGAAACATTTATAAATCCCACCTTACAGTCACTCAATTTTCTGCTACGGGGAATATATTGAAATATATAGAGTGTGTTCCCAAACGAGGTACCGCACTTTGTTATTCTTGATTTGAAGAGAAAAAGTAATTTTTTAAAAAAGTTTTGCTTGTCTTAGGAAGTCTCATAAACTTAAGGTAAGTTATATTATTAAAAATATTCTAAAAATTATAATATATGTGAAGAGTTAAGTAGTGTAGTAATCACTATTAACAATATATTTTTTAATTATCATCAGTTTCATAGTCATAGGATAATTTAGGTAATTCTGAATTATTATTTAATGTCCACAGTAAAGCATGATAGGTATAGGGTTTTCTCACTGTAAATAGGCCTAACTCAACGTATAATATTTTAGTAGTATAACTGTAGCTCTTTTTAAACAATATTTTTAGAATGGTGTTTTGCATTTTTCTAGACAATATAAATATAAAATTGTTTAGAAGACCACCTCATATCAATATACAATATCTAATTATCTATTCAGCAAAGGCATTATAAATTACCATTAATAATTTTTTGTTTACAATATCCCTTATTTGATAAAATTTATGTAACAGTCTTCTGAGTCGTCCTGCTATGCCAATGATTTAATTTCTTATGTGAAAAGTTGTTCGAATACACAAATAGTTTGTTATGCAGACGATACCAACCTACTAATTATTAAAAACGATACCAATGTCGCTTTACAATGGGCAGAAACAATTTATAAAAACGTTATGCCGTGGTCTAAAAAAATTTATTAATGCTAAATATGGATAAAACCGTATGTGTTATTTTTAAATTATTAGACAATAAAAATATAAAATACAGGAATTATAGTATTCCAACCTATCTGCAAGTGCCTTATAAAAAATTACCATAGATAATAACACTATTGTAAATAGCAATTCTAATTTACCTGATACCGTGAAATTATTGGGAGTTACCTTTGATTCAAAATTATGATGGCATAGTCATATTGACATTTTATGTGATAATTTAAGAAAAAGTTGCTATGCATTACGCTACTTAAAAAACCACTGCAGTGATAATACAAAAATATGCCGTGAGGATAATATCAAGAAGAGAGTCATGTAGAAGTTTATTTTAAAAACTGTAAATTTTAACAGTGGTTAATACTTGCATTTATGAAATAAGTTGTTTTGTCTTTAACAATAAACATGTGTTTTTTCATAATCAACTGAATCATGACTGTGCAACACGACATAAGCAAACCTCGTCCCGTATCAACATCATACTTCAATGTATCAAAAAAGTGCTTTTTATAATGGGTCCAGAATATTTAACAACTTCAATCCCCAAATATTTTTTAATTTCAAAAGGAAACTTCGAAATTTATTAATTGAAAAAAATTGTTATATTCTAAATGAATTTTTCATGTACTTCTGTTTTCTTTACATTTTCTATTTTATTTAATGATATATGGTACTGTATATATTTCCTTGTGATATTCTTGATTTCATATATTATACATATTTATTTTATAATAGGTATCTTAACTTGCATTGTACTCTAGTTTTAAAGAAACTGACGCTATCTGCAGTTGCATATGTGCATTTTCTGTGTGTATACATGTAAAAATGGCGGTCTCTCCCGAGGTGTATATACTATTTTTTCCACGATCGGGAGTAGAAACATTTATTTCATAAATAAAGAATTATAATAAATTGGAGCGAAATTACAATATTTAGAAGTCTTTGGGATATTTCCCTTCAACGTATCATGGCAACAGATATTTGTTTACAAATACATTGAAATAAAATGAAATAAAAACTCCCCTAAGGAAATTATTGTCTTATTTCGTTCCTAGGGAGTAAATGCTTTACTTCTGTCACAATTTTGATGCCATAGAAATCGATTTCTACTCCCGGTCGTGGAAAACAGATTATTATTACATTATTATCATTATTATATACTCAGCATGATCTTTTCGCTTTAGATGCTGATCAACTAGTACGCCTAAATATTTAATACAATTTGTTCTCTGAATGGCTGCGCAAATTCATTTATACTCATTAGTTAAACATTAATTCAAATTATTAAGCGCACTCACAGTACTTTTTATTTTTGTGGGAGCGCAAGCTTTATTTGTTGTAGATTAGTAGAAATATTAATAATTGTATAAGACACTGTAATGTATATATAGTAAATAAATTATTATAACTATCATTATTATTTACAGTTTGCTTGATTGTTTCATGGCCTGGAGTGAATTGTGGATAAGATGTTACAAATTTAGTTTTGTCAACATTCAAGGTCAGGAGACTGTTATCCAGCAATGTTTTATGTTTCTCCAATCCTTGTTCGGCTTTTTTATATACATTTTTCCAGGACTCACTTATGGATATAATAACAGTATCGTTGACAAATTATATAATTTCCCCATCTGTACTTACAATTTGTGACATAGAGTTGATGTAAACTAAAAACAAGATGAATCTAAAAAATTAACTAGACTTTTTTTAAGACACTCTATTAATTTTACAAAATGGTTTATGACGGATATTGGCCTATGGTTTGTAGCCAATTGTTTACTTACTTTTTTATAAACTGGCGTTATGATAACTATCTCATGGCTTGAGGAATATGTCTTTGGAAGTAATTTGATTGAGTATAGAACTAAGAGGAGTTAGAATACTTAAGTGTATGGATTTTATTGTTTTAACAGATATTGTATCCAATCCGTTTGTTATATTTTAGTTGAGAGATGTATAATACAAGTTGCATTTCAGTAACAGGGTGGATTATTAACCATCATCATTATAATAACATTTATCTTTCAAACAAATAATATTTGTCAACTATAACAGTTCGTTGTAGTAACCTCTGAGTGAGTATTGATTCGGTTATACAAACAGCCTGGTGAAAATGCGTTTTTATACGAGGATAGAAAACAAGATAATTACTTTTCGGTGTAAAACATATGTATTAAATTTTTTCAACTACGAATAATATTATTATGGAATTTAAAGAGAATTCGTTTTTCAAATTTTGATGTTTTTAATGAAACGTAAGTACGACTGCGGTATGAAGTTTGTGACATAGTTTGATGTGGTAAATAATAAATACCACAGAAATTAGACAACCCCCAATTCCAGTAGTTAGAGGCTTGTGCGGAAGGAGATCACACATTGAAAAAACGCGGATATACAACCATTTCCTCCGAGAGTGCCAGTGCCGGAGGAGGGATTCGACCCCGGTTGCGCGATACCCTTGTGATTAATCGCGATTGCCACCTCACACCTTAACCGACGCGGCTATCGGCCAGACATAAAATACTTCTTTTTGTACTAATAAAATAAAATTACATTATTTAGCTAGTGCTATAAAGAAGGATTTTATTTTACTTTAAGTTACAGTAGTAGCGTGCACAACAGGCAATGTTTTCACATAAAGTTTTCTGTTGCTCAATAAAGCTTTGTATGCCCAGTCAATAGTAAGGTTTTATTGCTTTATTTATAGACATATAAATAGCTGTTAAAGTTTGAACAACTGTCTTTAAGGTTAATTTATGTATCGAATTGTTTGCCATATTTAATGAAATTTACGCACCACTGAGTTAAAAAGTATTAATTTTCTATGACGTAATTTGAGGACCATAAAATACCCCTTTACTGTGTTAGTAAAATAAAGTTACTCTATTTAACTAATGCTATAAGGAGTTATTTTATTTTACTTTGTCATTAATAGTGACAGTTCGTATAATAGTTTTGACACGTTTTATATAAAATGAATTTTTTCGATAATAAGCCAATTTTAGTAATGGAGCAATAAAATTGTGCATGCAACTTGTTCATAATTAAATTTTATTAAACTCACCTAGCTATGCTTCGATCTTAAACTGAACTCGTTCAATAATGTATCATATTTTGGACATAGGTAATCAGCCATGACAGTTTGCGAGAATGGCTCGTCATGGATTTTAAAATTAATTCATTTATTAAATTATTTACCATTTTTAATACAACTTAGGCGCCACTGAGTTATAAAGTACTGTCTTAGACACAGTTTAAGACCATAAAATAACTCTTTATTGTACTAGTAAAATAAAGTTACATTATCTAATTAGTACTGTAAAGAGGTATAATATTCTATTTTACGTCAAAGACAGTGACAGCTAGCATAACAGTTTTGAGGGTTCTTACCTAAAATGATTTTTTTCTATAATAAGCTGGTTTTAACAGTACAATCACAAAACTATTCGTGCAACCTGTCCACAATAAGGCTTTAATGAACTCAATTTTATAGCCTTTCTTCTTATGTTTGCTTGACCATAAACTGAGCTGTTAAATAATGCCTATCATTACGGATATACATACATAGTTATTGCACATGGGCAAAAGAAAGAATAATATTTTTGATAATATTTGTCTGGTCGATAGCCGAGTGGGTTAAGGCGCGAAGTGGAAATCGCGATTAATCACACGGACATCGCACCGCCGGGTTCGAATCCTGGCTCCGGCACTGGCACTGTCGGAGGAAATGGTTGTATGTCCGCGTTTTTTTCAATGTGTAACCCCCTTCCGCACAAGCCCTGGCTTCTGGAATTGGGGGTTGTCTGATTTCTGTGGTGTTTATTTATGTATTTATTTATTAAGTAATTTGTGGGTATGGATGGGTTGTTGGTCACCTATGATTTATAATTGGAAAGTTATATGATATACCGTATTTTAATTAATAACGATAATGTATCCCAATTTCTGAAATTAGAACAAGTTCGAATGCATTGTTGATATTACATTTTTAATTAATATGCTACTTTTGCAGTTATACATATACTAGTTTCTATTTACTTTTTTCATTCAGTTATTCTTTTACAATATATTTTAATAGTTTCAAGAATGGTAGCAACATAATTTCATCAGTAATCGACAACATACGACCATACGATACAGTGGGGAAAACCAAATATTCTGGTAGCGCTATGTAGACGACACGTATGAACGTATAGGCCATATGATATGGTTACATGGAGAATATTCGCCATCTGTTTTCCTCGACCATTCAATGATCAATAAATATTTTAGTGCCAAATTTACTGTGAAGTCTGAGCAAGAGAAAATTTTAGCTTTCTTAAAGATACTGGTGAAATTTTTAAGCAACGTAGGCTGATCTAAGACGTTTACAGGAGAAAATAAACACCGATCATTACCTGCTTGCTACACATCAGCAGAATAGGGATTTAAAAAAATATTGTTTCACATAACAAACAGAGTGTGTGACAAAAAAAGCAGACAGAACGTCCAACAAGCCCTAGAGGAAAATGGTTACGAAGACATAGATCAACGAATTATTAACAACTAGAACAGGACGACTCGAGAACAGAATGACAACATATTGAAGAGAAGTACGAAGAATTATTGTCCAATTTCTGTGGAGTTTATTTATTTATTTATTTATTATTAGAGATTCACTGGAAATTATGAAAAATATTTCAATTGATGCATGTCGTTCGTCTAAACAAAAAATTTATTAAGACATTATACAATTGAAATATACCTGTTATAAATGAAAATATTGTAAATAAGTGCATAGTGTGCAGTGTTTAGCAAATGCCTTGCATACGCTTCCGGTTTAAACTGCATTTAAGTTATCTGTTAGGGTTGCTCCATTTAGCAGATCTCTCTACTGGCCATTCTGTTGGCAGTCTGTTGACAATTATTCATACAGGTACCACATATACAAGCAAATAATATAAATTAAACAATCTATATATTTATTATAAATTTTTCAGTGAATAAATCCTAAATAATTCTGTATCGTGGGTAATTCTGGATTCATAAAATTTATGATTATGTATTATATTAGAAGGCCATTTAGCAATTATTAATATTTGTATTATTATAACAAAGTTAATTTCAATAGTTTTTGTATATTATTGATAATAAGTGATGTAGAAAATAGCTGGCATACTATAAAACGATCATATATCTCAATAACTGCATAAAGTGGAATCAAACATCGCTTTTCCCGTTTAATTCTGAATTTGAATGATTCGTTGGACCTAGTCCAATTGGCATGTCTCCTGCTTTATCTATTTATTTATTGCCTTTCATTTATGTCACTAATACTATATATTTCCCAGCTATTATTAGTGAAACTAATCCAGTTGATTTAAGTGAAGAGCCAATTTCAGGAAATCGATTAGGATTTCAACTCCCATAAAATATTATTTCCCTCTATTTCTTGAATTCAGTAACCATTTATTCAAATACAAGTTGTAAATAATGTAACAATGTATAATGAAAAAATAAAAATAAAAAGATATATCTGAATATCTACATAGATATTTAGAAACCAACAATTAGAACGCCGTAAGAATTTATAATGACAACAATAATGAAAGAACTCACTTCTGTGAACACCTTCATAACTCAGATCAAAACCTATATAATTACCTAATGTTGTGTTCTAAACTGTAAATTGTGTGCACGCATCTATTATAATTTGGAAATAATAGTTGGTATATTCATCAAAATATTTATATGGAAGAGCAACCAGGTTGAATATCGCCATCTCGTTCATTAATTATTAATCCAACACACCATCTTTCATAAGCAAATAAAGACGGTTTATTTTATTTTTTTCTCTCTTATGAGGGTACAAGTCGCAATACTATGGTGTTCCTCGATATTGAGAAGGCGTTCGATATCGTCTGGATCCCGGGATTACTGTACAAAATGCACGACTACAATTTTCCGACTTATCATCAAACTCATTCATTCGTTCTTGACGGGTAGATCCCTGCAGGTTCGAGTGAATAACAAACTCTCAACACGGCGGGACAATCGCGCGGGAGTCCCGCAAGGATCGTGCCTGTCACCAAAGTTATACAACCTGTACGTCTCCGAATACGAAGTTGGCCAAGTACGCCGGCTACACGGCCATGTACGCGCATTCGCATAACGCCCAAGCAGCGAACATGCTGCTGAAGGCGTACATGGCTCGTGCCACGGCGTATTACGACCAGTGGAAGATTCGGGCAAATGCTGAAAAATCGGAAGCGATAGTCTTCACACGCCGTTTCACTGAAAACAAAATCCTAACACCAATCTCGATCCTGGGAAACAAAATTCCAACTAAAAGGTGCGTGAAGTACTTGGGGTCAGACTGGACCAGCGACTGACGTTTAACACGCATATAAATGAGACAATACGGATGGTTTACTCTCTGTCCAGGAGTCTGTATCCACTCATGGTCAGAGGTAGCAGACTTAACCGACAAAATAAAAAATTGTTGTACTCAATGATGGTCAGGTCGTCCATCACATACGGGGCGCCGGTGTGGTGCAGCATACCGGCCACGACAATGAGAAAACTAAAAGTGTTTGAGCACAAATGTATGCGCCTCATCTCTAATTCTGGAAGGTACACCTCCCTCAGAGACTTACACGCACTTTGCAATGACATAACCCCAATAGCGGACAACGTCTAGAACATCTCACAAAAATTCTATTCTTTCAAGCTGGGCGACAGTCCGCTAACAAGAAACATAACACAGATTAGACAGCATTATGCCATATTTCGGATAAAACACACCCTACCATATCAGACGTTACCGATCTTCCGGCAACCTCTGTAGCCAAACTTCACCAACTATAACTTCCTCTTATCCTATCCACCTTTACTGATATTTCATACCTTTTCAATCTTTAAATCTTTCCCGTCCCCCTCTTCTTTTCTGTTTGTTCCCTTTTATCCCGTTTATTTCTTGTATTCTTTTTGTACAATTTTGTCTAAATTCATTTCCATTCAAAAATGTTCAACAAAAAAACCAAAGTTCTCCAAAACCAAAAATTTAAAAACCACAGTTTAGGCCAGCCTATGCGCAACCCGGCGATTTCACACCCCGCGGAAAGCTCCTCGTTTATGTTGAGGTGTCAGCGTCAGTGTCAAAATTACTTGGTGAAAAGTGAAAGTTTTTAAAAAATGTGTAGTTCTTAAGTTTTATAAAATCTATTTTTTAGATATATGTAATTTTAATACCTTTTTTAATCTGTTTGTTAGCAGAACGAGTTTTAGAACTTTTAACTGTTTTTTAGCCAAGCCAGACTCAATCCGCCCGGCCCTGCAATCAGCCAACGCGAATCGCGCGGTGGTTGCACGACCGGACCCGGAGTGGGTTCTGGGGAGGCAACTGTAATTAGAATTGAAAATAAAGTTATATTGAATTGAATTGAATTGAGCAACACGATATGGATAATACAAGCTACCTGATTATGTCTGTCTAAGCACTTGGTATTTGCAAGCCTTCCACATCCCGATGTAATGTGATCTATAGTTTCCTCTTGTGTTTGACATTTTCTACATTTGGTTGACGCGATAGGTTCTCCGATGATATATTTCTGGTGGTATCTAGTTTTAATAAGCTGATCTTGTATTGTAATAAGAAACCCCTCTGTCTCTGGATTGAGTTTTCCTTGAACTAGCCATGGTAGTGAGGCTGTTCTATCAACGTTCTCGTTCATCAAGATATTATAATATCTGCCATGGAGTTCTTTACTGCGCCACTCTTGCAATTTTTGTTGTGTGCTGACGATTACTAAAGTTTGTGGTGGTTCTTCATTTCTTAAGTTTAGTGGCGTGTGTTTATTGTCAGTTCTTTAGATTGTTGAGTGGAGAGGGTTTCTTTCGCTTTTATAGAAGTATTTTCTCATATCATCTATTTGCTGATAACATGCATTTCGGATGTCTATAATGCCTCTTCCTCCATCAGATCTGGGTAAGTTTACTCTTACTTTGCTGGCTATTGGGTGATTATTATTATTATTATTAAGTACAATAAGTATGCTTATTTGTGTTAGTATTACAGGTCAACTCCTCGATAGAATTAGAATGAATAACAGCGGTGGCATTATCTACGAAAAGTAATGTTGATATTTTGCTGGAACCTTTTATTACTAACAAATTGAGTTGTCCTATTTATATAGGATTCTATCCAACTAAGCGTTATATCATAAATGCCCCAACATTCAAGTGTATCCAATAATAATTTATGGTCAATCGTGTCGAATACGCGGCTTAAACAAAGGAACAAACAAGCAATTTTTTTTTTCTTTCGAAGTTATTTGAAACTTAATTATAAATAATTATAAAGTAATAGAACTGCATCTTTTGGACTGGCCAAACTGTTAAGGATATATTACTGCAAGTCAGATTTTTTTATGAAATCAGCCCATATGATTTATGCGACTTTTGAAATATTTTACAAAAGGCCTTATTAAGAGGTGTAATGACTGTAATTTGAAATAAGACTTTTCTCTTTCTTTTTACATATTAGTATTATTGATGTTTGTTTTAAAATGGAGGGAAAAATGTCGTCTGTAAGTGATAAATTTATAATGTATATCACTAATATAGCACTATATGGAAATTTAGATATCGCTTTTACTGCAATAGACTGATAACGAAGTAGTTTGCAGAATGTCTGAGTAAAATTCAGAATATTCAGCATTTTCATTGCATTGCAAATTGCAATTGCAATTTTGGATATGTTTATTGTAAATTTGATGGGTGGATGGATTTTCAAGTACAAAATGTTGGTTTCAGATAGGAAGAGAAACCTTTAAAAAATGATTTGAAAAGTTTGGAAACAAGTGCTCGTTATCTCAGTAGTTACAAAATTATTATTACATATTCCTAAAATTAAATGGCTTTGCAATATAACGGATTTGAAGCTTGGTATTTAAATTATTACACAATGTAAAGCATTGAAGCCGATATTTTATTTTGGGAAGTTATAATCCATAATTAATGAGATGAAAGCTTATACAGGGTGTCTCACCGGGAAATGAATCGATCGATATAGAGAAAAGTACGCATCAGAAAATTTTGAAAATTTAGATCATTACTAATGTCGGTGTGGCCAATCCAACTAAAATAATTACAAGCAGCTTGCACTTCTGCTTATACCGGAAGTAGATACCAACTTGCTTATTTCAAATGGAACACCTTATATATTTTAGGGTTTTCGAAAAGAGCATCAAATTTTGAGTCTAAAATATGCTGCATATCCTATACCTAAACCTAGCTGTTTCAGAGATATTTGACAATTTATAGAAAATTTGACAGGTGCAACGGTTTGCAAGAACCGTTATAACTTTCTTCGTGTAAAAGATCCGAATTTGCTTCTTATCACGTAAAAATAACGCAAGGAGAACTACGTTCTACAACTGAAATAAATTCAATAATATCATATCAAGTGTTCTGTTTTTCGCGTTACATTTTGTCAACTTCAAACCGCGAAAACTTGTTTAGGTCAAATGGAACGCCCTGTATTTTTTTAGTCAAGTTGTGTAAAATTAAATTCCCTTTTCTCTGATATTAGCATTGTGGGGGTTAAAGTTACAACTTTTTGAAATATTTGCGACTTTATTAGAAATTCATGAATTGTTGTAATCATTTCATCAAAATAGCCATGATTAGATTAGAAACAATCGGTCATTATCTTATGTCAAAAAATGCAAGCACGTTTAAATTATACCAACAAAAACTTTTTGAATTTGTTTATTATTTATGGAGAATGTGATAAAGTAATACCAAGAACTTGCAGCATATTTGCTACTCGATATCCACAAAAACGCAAGATAACACTAACACTGTAACATGCGTATTAATCGAATTGAAGATATGGCATGAACTAAAATAGCAGAGATAAGATCAATTTAAAAGATGATTTCATTTTAATTTAATAATTGCTCAAAATTCCGCCCTAGAACATCGACACATTTTTCACACCTTCGGATTAGTTCCTTATGGGTAGGCTCTTCTAATTGAATCCTGTGATATGTTCTGAAATGAATTTTTTACTCTTTGCATACAATCTTCAGTGGTTGTTATTTGGCTCTCATAAACTTTATTTTTAATAGTTCCCCAATGAAATAATCCAGAACTGATAAATCGGGCGAGCGAGGAGGTCATAAGAAAGGTCGATTATTGGCAATCCATTGATCATAAAAAGTTTCTTGTAAATAATTATTAATTAAATATGCGTTATGTGGGGGAGCACAGTCGTGCTGATAAAAAATGTTTCTATGTTCGGCGAGAGGTAAATTTTCTAAATAGTTATTATTCAAATTTCGTAAGATATTCAGATATCTTTCACCTAAAAAAAACAAAAATTTACCTATACATATTAGCAGAAGAGAAAATTTAATTTATCGTTTAAATTTTCCTGATAAAATCTCTATCGTTTCTTATGGCACAGTAAACATTGAACTGCCAACTTTCCTGAAAGTTTCGCTCTCTGAACATATGAGGATTTGAGTCACTCCAATAATGCGAATTGTGTCTATTAAAAAGTCAATTTTTAGTAAATTTTGCTTCATCTGTCTATATAATATTTCCCAAATAAGAATCGTGACCCTCAGACCTTATTAGAATAAACTCACAAAAATTCTGTCTTCTCGGGAAATCTGTTTCTTTTAATCCTTGAACCATATGGAATGAAAACGGGTGAAACTTATGTTTTAATAAGATTCTGTGAATTGAATCCTTGCATATTCCCGATTTCAGAGCAGCTTGACTTAATGACATCCTTAGAAATGCTTGAAAATAACCCAGAATGACTATTTGAATGTTTTCGTCATCAACAATAGGCTTTCCTCTTTGCATTTTTGTCTTGAAAAAGCCATAATTTTTTAAATTCTCCAGTTTGTGTTTTACAGTGTTTTGTGATGGTTTCCGTTTTTCTGGATATCGAGTAGCAAATGTGCTGTAAGTTCTTGATATTACTTTATCACATTCTCCATAAATAATGAACAAATTTAAAAAGTCTTCGTGGGTGTAATTTAAACATGCTAGAATTTTTTGACATAAGAAAATGAGTGATTGTTTCTAGTCATGGCTATTTTGATGAAATGATTACAACAATTCATGAATTTCTTATAAAATCGCAAATATTTCAAAAAGTTGTAACTTTAACCCCCACAATGCTAGAAAAAAGGGAATTCAACTTTACACTACTTGAAGTAAAAAAATATAGGATGTTCCATTTGACCTAAGCAAGTATTCGCGGTTTGAAGTTGACAAAATGTAACGCGAAAAACGGAACATTTGGTATGACATTATTGAATTTATTTTAGTTGTAGAACGTAGTTCTCCTTGTGTTCTTTTTATGTGGCAAGAAGCAAATGAGGATCTTTTACACGACGAAAGTTATAACGGTTCTTGCAAACCGTGGCACCTGTCAAATTTTCTATAAAATGTCAAATATCTCTGAAACTGCTAGGTTTAGGTTTAGGATATGCTACATATTTTCGACTCAGAATTTTATGCTCTTTTAGAAAGCCCTAAAATATATAGGGTATTCCATTTGAAAAAAGCAAGTTGGTATCTACTTCCGGTATAAGCGGAAGTGCCAGCTGCTTGTAATTATTTTACTTGGATTGGCCACACAGGCATTAGTAATTATCTAAATTTTCAAAGTTTTCTGACGCGTACTTTTCTCTATATCGATCGATTCAGTTACCGGTGAGACACCCGTATAATGAAGTTTTAATCTGCCATGCTGATTTGGCATGTCATATTTTTATTACAATAGAAAGTATATTACGTTGTGTTAAATTCCTTACGTTTGTAATTATATTTCACGCCTGGTCCTCAAAGATCACTTTGATTACCTATGTAGTACTACTCAGTTCTAACAGACGACCACAATTTTTAAGATAAGAAACTATCCGCTCTCCTATTTATTAACCATGCTCCCTGATCTGTCTTTATTTTTGTGCTAGAAGGCCACGTGAGTATAAAAATTAATCCATCAAATTTCATTTCTTTTCTAGACTATGGGACGTGGAAACAAAAACCGACGCTCGGCTTCTGAAACAGAATACCTAGAGCAAAAGCATTGAAACGAAAATTAAAGTTGCAGTACAAACAATCAAATAAGAAAAGTAGTAGTCAGAGTTCAGAGGTGCTACGTGATCGTGTCCCGAAAGTGTCGACTAGTCGTAAGCAAATGAGACGTGATTGCAGCCCGAGAATCTCAGCTTGTCGTAAATATTCAAATCGTGATTTCAGCTCACGAAGCTCAGCACGATATAGGTCCATAAGGCGACCGTAGTCCATGAGACTCGCCTTCAAACTTCAATGTTGCACGCAGTTCAAAGCGGCCCCAGAGGCGAGATCACAGAAATTACTCACTAGTTGCTTCTACTAGTAGTCTCAATAAAACTATCGATACTATAACCCCGGAATCAAGTTCGGACGTTGATGATAGTCCAGTTGATGATAGTCCAAGCGGGATCGCTTAGGTGACATCGGAAATACTGTAGAACCATTATTAGGTGTGTCAAGATCCTGAAATTTCAGTAAAAGCAGCTTTGAATTACACGTAGCTGTATGCCAGAGATGGGCAATATGGGCATACATTTTAAGTAATGGTTTGGCAGTATACACATCCAACCAATTGTCCTACTTTAACGGCTCTGGAAATAAATCCTGATGTTGTAACGAAGTGTTTTTCGTTACCCAGATATGCCCAAGTTTTATTTTATTTAATCTCTTAAATATGTTATAGAAATTGCTGAGTTATATTTAATTTCGATTATTCCGTATAAATTGTACCGCTAACAGCGAATTAGTTAGAAAATAATTAATATTTGTGATTGTCAATACCGCGTAAAAATATTTCACTTGTAAAGGTACAGATGAACTCCGCATTTAGTCTTCTGGCTGCCGTCCTACGAGGTACACGTGTCCGCTGTTTGCTCTGGTGCTGTAGCGAAAATATCACAAGTCCCGAATTCAGGTAACATTTATTTTTCTAAGTCCGTAAAATCTATGTTTGAATTATTTTTCCAAGTCCACAAATCCATCGTGGAGTTATTTTTCTAAGTCCCCAAAGACATTTCAAAGATTTTTACATCCAGCTGACGTCACAGTGATACACCGCGCGCCAATTTTCCGCTGTTTCTCCCACTCCTTCATCTCTGAAGGCAGTAATTAGATTCACACCGATCAGTTAGTCCTACCGATCGACTCAGAGCCAGCAGACGTGTTCACGCTAAATATTTAGAACCTGAAGGTACCGTTAATTGTTCCAAGTTCACAAATCTGTATTCAAATTATTTTTCAAAGTCCACAAATCCGTAGTGGCCTTATTTTTCTAAGTCCATAAGAGACCAGTAGCGCATCCGTCTAGCGCCTACTCCCACTCCCATGGTAAGAGGTTTCGCTGCTAGAAGAGGACCTGTGCAGCCAAGAAGTCAGTCAGCCCAGGCGACTCATTGGGATCAGACGTGTCCACTCCGAGAAGCGAACCTAGGTGCCATCTGTCATATTCGAGGTGTAGGATTTTGGCAAAGTCCAGTCGACCAGCAGCGCATCCATCAGGCGTCTACTCCCACTCCTATCGTAAGTTGTTTCATTTTCAGAAAAGGATCTGAGGAGCTCTGCAGAGAGGGATTCCACTACGATCGCTCCACCGAAGCAGACATGCCCGACCGTACGCACAGGGAGTAAGTAAGTCCACAAGAGGAGTAGGTAAACTGATGTACCAGCAAGTACTGGATAACTGTTTCACTGTGGTTTTTATATATTTGTGTCTTGCTTTACTCGTCTGGTGTCCGTAACTATTCTGCACCCTGTTTATTCTTGCTAACCGTATATTCTGTGTGTTGCAGCCTGCTAATCTGATCACCTGAGTCATCTGGTACTATTGGGGTTTTGCGTTGCTACGCGTGCTCCTCCTGGTATTTCATAAATTATAGATTTTTCATAATAAATATTTAGCTTTGTACATATAGGTCTATCGTAATATACTGATTTTATTGAAAACTCTGAGTTTTACTGTCTGTGTGTGAACGTCTAATTTCCCATATATTGACCCACTGGAATAAACTTTCTCCACTTGAGCTGCTCAGCCTCGCGTACTCGGCTTGAGGGTAGTGTGTCCTATCACTTAAACTAGAACTGGCGCCCGAGTAATTCGAAAACTTGTTTCCGAAGCTCGTGTGTCAAAGAGTGGCCGCGACTTTTCTCCACGTCAACGTGCGAGGTGGAGAAAAACGCGTCACAATGTAACCCCAGTAATGGTATGTCAGTCTCTTAACAGAGATAAATATCAGACCACAGCACAAAAAACAGGATTCAGGAATAAGTGCCTTAGGAGCAGCTATTAATATTGTCCTTAAAGACAAGACAGAAGTTAATAATTGTTTATTGCCAATCTTTAATGACTGACAGAATACTGACCTGCCTATATCATAATATGTCTTTAGCAAGGCGGGCATTTATTGGCCCTTCATTAAACAAATTGGCGTAAGGCTTTGCAGATTCTGGAAAAGTCGACAAGTTTTTATTCGGAACAGGTCTGTCCATAAAATTTAGTCTTTAATTGGAAATTATAGATTTATGGGTGTTATAAACCTTTACAAAGATTTTTAAAAAGTAGTCATTTACTTTCGGCGTTATTTGTAATAGAAATTACCTCAACGCGTCGAAGCTAGAAAATGCTCTTTTGGCGTGAGGCTAGGCGGGTGAGGTCATATGCCTGCTATGCGATATTCTAGGTGTTGCTGTAGTGATGTAGTTAATTTTGCGACTGTCATTAGCTAGGACGGGCCGGATATTTTTGTCATATTTGTCATAGTCGTATTTATGTGTGCTTTGAAAGAAAATCGGATACCATATTATTATTATTAGCCGTTACTCGAGTCCGAGTATAAAAATGTTACAGTCGATAAATTGTGTACAATAAAAAACAAGTAAAAGGTGTAGTCTATTGTAATTCCCATTCATCTACGGTGCACACGACTATGGCAATAGAGGCCAATTCGGGAGAGCACATGTCGACCGCAGTCAGGACAAACATAGACCTGGTTAGGTCTTGGATTCGGCCTTCTTGCAGCAACATTTCCTTGATAGCTGGCCACAACCCCTCGCCATTCGGTTCTGTCCGCTGCAAGTTGTTCCCATTGCTCGTCTGCAATACCGCAGGATTTTAGATTTTCATGGAAAGCGTCTTTGAATCTCTTTCGTTGACCGCCACGCCTTCTTCTACCGCTTAGCAATTCACCATAAAGTGTACATTTAGGAAGGCGGTTATCATGCATACGATGAACGTGACCTGCCCATCTTAGGCGTGCTCTTGAAATAAGCACCTCAATTGGAAGGCTGTTTGCTCTCGTGAGTACTTCCACGTTTGATATGTGATGGAACCAACGGATTTTCATCATACTTCTGAGGTGTCTTTGCTGAAAACGTTCTAATTCTTTCACATGACGACGGTAAGTGACCCAGCTTTCACATCCATATAGCAATGTTGGAATGACAACTGCTCTGTAGACAGCCATTTTCGTTGACAAAGCAAGGTCGTGGTTGTCAAATACTCTCTCTCTAAGTCCCCAGAGTGCTCTAGATGCAGCGTTAATTCTATTGCGAATCTCGCTGTCCATGTTTGCTTTGTCATTAACAACGTTGCCTAAGTAATTGAACTGATCCACCACTTCAAGAGAATTTCCGTTAAGTGTAATGTATATTTGGTTCACTTGATGAGGGGTTGACATAATCTTAGTCTTTCCAATGTTGATTTTAAGTCCTAAGGAATCATAGCTCTGGGCATACACATCTAAAAGTTCTTGAAGCTCTTCCGGCGTAGAGGCTAAAAGTGCACAGTCATCCGCATACTGGAGATCACAAATGAATCGTGTGCGTGTCTTCGTGAAAGCTCTAAAGCGCCCTATGTTAAAGAGACCGCCATCAAAACGGTATCTGAAACCTATTCCTCTGACTGTCAGTTTGTTGTCAACAATAGTTGTTAGAGCAGTGGTAAACAAATTAAAGAGTAGGGGTGCCAGGACACATCCCTGCCTAACTCCAGTGAGGGTTTGGAAAGGTTCGGTTGCCTCATTATTATACATAACCTGGGCGTTGTTGTTTGTATGTAGACTGCGACATACTTCCACAAATTTTCTAGGGATACCTAAGCGGAACATAATTTTCCAGAGCACTTCCCTGTCCACCGAGTCAAACGCCTTGGTTAAATCAATGAAGGCCATGTGAATTTCTCCTTGATGTTCGAGTGCTTTTTCTTGAAGCTGTTTAAGTGTGAAGATTAAATCCGATGTGCCTCGGTTTGGTCTAAAGCCACTCTGTGTTTCAGGAAGTAACTCTTCCATAACAGGTGTTAGCCTATTTGCCATCGCTTTAGTGAGTATCTTCCCTCCAACAGCCAGGAGAGCTATACCCCTGTAATTTCCACAGTCCGCAGCGCTCCCTTTGTTTTTGAAGAGGTTGATTAAAAGTGTATCACGAAACTCCTGCGGAGCTTGACCACTTTCCCACACGACATCGAACAGTTTTTTGAGGATACCATAATCACGTCTACGTTCGGCAAATTATATAATCTCCTTTCTGGAAGCTCTCCTCTGTATATGACAATAAACAAACTCTATTTGACGTTCTAAATAGTAAAGGCACTGTTACTGCCGTGAATTTAAATGTTGTTCAAACGAAAACGACACGGAATAAACCTAACGCAGCGTACAGATGATCTGCCGCCTGCCGATCCAGCAAACATGTGACGTAATATGCATTTGACTGAAATGAAGCAAGCAATTTCTACTGCCGCTGCTGTTATTCGTATTGACATTTTTCAACCACAGTTCTAATATTGTTATTATTAGGTAATAATCTTTATTTTGTACTACTTTTAATGTATATTAATTTTTTTGTGGACAAACCTATTCGGGGATCGTTCCAAATCTGCAGAAGCACCTGAATAAAATGAAAAGAGTTTGAAGTAAATCATAAATAAACACTGACATAAATAAGTCAAGAACAAATAATTTTAACCGTCCAAATTCTATAAACAAGAAATGCTCGTCGCTTAAATGAGGGAAATGTGACACTAAAGAGAACAACCTCGATCAAATCAATCCAGACTATATCGGAGGATACACCATCACCAGCGGACGTAAATAAGGTGAGACATTTACATATTCAAGTTTTTCCAAAGGCAATGGATTCAGGGGTATAAAATACCTTTTCATAAAGTCTTAAGAGAGTCTAATAAGTAATAAAATAAACATAAACTTATTAAAAATTGTGAGGAGCTCACTGATGCAGTTCAATATTGTCTGCAGCGTGACTTTGAATGATGTAATATTTAAAAAATAAAATGTTCTTGTTTCCTCTATAATCTTGTGTTTATTTTTTCAATAAAACATTTGCGATTAATAAAAACAATTCAATTCAAAATGGATGGTTCATTCTGCTGAATAAAAGTATTATAATAGTAATAACCAAATGTCAACGTCAAATCCGGTAAGAAATATTAAAATTAAATCTGTAATAAAGTATACAATTACTTTGTAATATCCGTTGGACACTTCTCATATTTCATTCAAATGAAATATCAAGCCAATTCTTGAACAAGTAAAACGGACCCAATATAAAATTCTAAACTCGCATAATCCAAATGAGTGTACGCTTGTCATTAAAGAGTCCCTTGTGGCCTTATAAAATTAACACACACATGGTTAGACTACATAAAAGAACATATTAGGACAGAAACAAAAACACAGGATACGGAAACTAACATAAGCTAGAGTTTTATATTTGTTACTACCAAAATTACAATTATTAAGTCGAAAATGTTCTTAGGAAAGAAGCCATAAGGGTATCTCTGTTATAGTTTGTACAGTTCTCGTAGAGTCTTTCTAACGTCTTTCTTGTGCTTTATTGGAACATAAAAGAAAATGTGATTATGATGGTCAGAGAAATTGCAGAAAATACAAATAGCTAACTTGGGAAAATTTCAATATCTGGGCAGATCAGATGTGTATGGCATCATGTTAATTAAACGTATAAAGTATATTTATTTCTAGATACATTTATGCTTTCGTATCAATACGTTATTCGTAGTACTGGATGGATTAGGTTATAACTAATGCTATTAGTTTAGATTATTTTTTGAGGATAAAATAAATCGATTGAACATAATTATTTATTATGGTGCATCAAAAAGTTGCCTTGCATATACAAATTGTTATATCTCCCGGCCTGCAGATCCTTTTACATTTACAAAATATATTTCACTCTTTAACTGTTAATTTAGAGGAAAATTTTGTCTTACCGATTGTTTAATAATACTAATCATATGTCTTTATATATTATTGTAATACAATAATGAGAGGGCCAAGTTCAGTAGAGTGAGACACTCTCTGCTCTTCCACTTAATCCTTTAATTTGAAGTAAGTATAAAATTTTTGTTTCATTTATACTGCTAAAATTTTTTTAATGTACCGAAAAATAATAGAGAATCTGATGAAATGAGTATTTACACTATCATTGTTGATTGATTGATTAAGATTTATATTAGCTACAAAGGATGTGACTGTTTTCTAAAAGTAGAGAAATACATATACTATCCGACAAGAAATTTTTTATTACTCATACAGGATAAGTAATATCTTAGTGCTCGTTGCTTCGGTCAGTAAACAGCTCTTTGCGTATTCTACTGTTATCACGTGACTTTTGCGTATGTCAAACGATTATTTGCGTGCCTAAATTACACATGGCGCACGTAAATTGGCAATATGGCAACACTAAATTTGAATAAAGAACGTAAACCGAAGCTAGAGCCATCTCCTGATTTGTTATTTAATTAATAATTGAGAAAAAAAACACTCAAAATATTAATTTTAAAAAAGTGACATTCAAGTGATTGCTCAAATCTTTTGTAACAAAAAATTCACCGAATTTCATGGAATATTAATTTTCATTTCTCTAATTGCTTTTCTATATTTATTAATACACAAAAAAAAAATAGAATTAGAGATAATGAAATGCTTTTTCTTCAAATATACTGTTTTTTGTTAAAAATAAAAATTAAGTAAAGGTATTTTGAAGTTTATGTCGATAATTTCTCAAATTTATGTCAATAATTTCTAAAGTTTGAAAAATAAAATGAAACCTAATACCCATTATGCATGTATGTCCGATAACCTAATAATCGATTGAAATCGGAAGGGGAGAAAAATGACAGTTATGCCACAGAGTGTCATCTTCGTCATATAAAAAACAAAAATGTTGCAAGTATTGAATACAATTGTTTTTTTTTTCTAAAACCATTAACAAGATTTTAAAAATTAATACTTCAAAAAGCGACATAACCAATATATATATTTTGTCCATTTGACAAGGTGACAGAATTACAAATTATTTCTTAAATTGCAGTGGTTGCCCGGTAACAATTTTAGTATAAAATGTAATTTAATTATCGTAGTAGCGGGAAAAGGTATATCATTTCAAAATTGTAATGACAATCTAAAAGTTAACTTTCCAAACGCTACACAAAAACTGCTGCCCAAGGAATCACTACCTCCACATCCAGATTTTTTAGACTCTTGCTTGCTTTGCCGACAGACAGACCGACAAGCATAAACATTTTTTTTGCTCAAATTTAAAACCCCAACGTTTCATGACATTTTAAGCCTATTTCAACAAAAAGAATATTTTTTTGCATTTTTACCCCATTTACCCCCGAACCCTTCAACGAAATTAGATCAAAATATAATCAGTTCCAGATCTCGTTATAATATATAAGTGTACCAAATTTCAAGTCAATATCATAAACGATTCGAGAGTAAACGTGCGCACAAAAAAGTTACAGACCAACAGACACACCGACAGACAGACAGAAATTTTTTTCTCTCAAATTTAAAATCTTGACGTTTTATGGCATTTGAAGCCTATTTAAACAAAAAGCGTTACTATACTTCCACTGGACGTAGTAGTAATAAACCGTTTAACAAATATGGTGGGGGTGGCAATGGAGGTGGTAGAGGGGGTGGTTAACGCCAAAAAAATTATAGAGGCCCTTGGCTCTCGTATACATGCTAAATCCAAATTTAATTCTTTACTCCCTTTAATAATAGGGTGGGGGGTGGCAATGGGAGTGGTAGAAAGGGTGACTAACACCAAAAAAAATTTTGAGACTTCGTTCTTGTATAAGTACACACTAAATCAAATTTTATTTTTTTTACTTCCTTTCATAACAGTGTGGGGGTGGTATTGGGGGTGATAGTGGGGGTGGCTGATGCCAAAAAAAAAATATTTGAGACCTTGACTTTTCGTACATGCCCTAAATTGCAATTTTATGGACTCTTGCCTGCTTGCTTTGCCTATTTACCGTTATTTACTCCCTTTACCCCTGAACCCTTCAACGGAATTAGATGAAAATATAATCTAGTTCCAGATCTCGTTACAATACATAAGTGTACCAAATTTCAAGTCAATATCATAAACGGTTACAGATAGACAGACCGACAGACACATTTTTTTTTGTTCAAATTTAAAATCTCGACGTTTCGTGACATTTTAAGCCTATTTCAACAAAAATAATAAGAATATTTTTTTTTGCGTCACTATACTTCCACTAGGCGTGAAAGTAAAATAAAGTTGATGGTGGTCCTGAAGAGATGAAACGTCATATTGAAAATGTGAATACGGTAGCCTATAGCAAACTTAATGTATAACAAAATATTTCCATAAACTTCTTTAATACTCTTTATAATAACAGCGTAGGTATAATAATACGAGCTATTTCGGATTTTATCGTATATCTCCCGAACCAATCGGAATATTTTCAATTTCTATAAACTCCTTCATTGGTCTTCAAAATATGAAACTTTTTCCTATCCAACAGACTTTGCAACTGTTATGGTTTGCCAAACAGCAATTCTGTTCAATATCAACAATAGCCACCCAGTATGCGGTTTGTCTGCAGTAAAAAAGAAGTAAAGATCTTTGTAATATATATTACAGATCGCTCCAACAAATAAATCAACAACTGTAGGAGGAGAGTCTGCCTATTTTAATAAATGTTTGGCTAAAGAACAAAAGGCTGTTTAGCTAGAAATAAATAAAATTAAAGTAACTTTTCCACCAATCTTCAAGAACATAATGGTCAAGATAGCGAAGCATAAACAAAGCATGTTTTGAAAATGTGGAACACGTTAAAAGTTTGTATGCCCATGCGGCCAGTCCCTGCCACCACCAACAATGATTTTTGTTGAAGCTAGCGGAGTTCAGCGACATTTAAGTGAAAAATGGAGCGTAGCTACAATAACTTTTCAAGTGATATAACCCAGGGCAAACTGCAATTAGCGAGTAGGAAAATATTCATACAGTACAAAGTATTCTGAGAGTTTTTTAAAAAATATTCAATTATTATATCTATGTGACTATGCAAGACACATATTCAGACATATTCAGAATATGCAATTTCTTCAATCAGCAATATTCACCTGGATATCGCGAAAAATAATCTATTCGTATATTTCTTACAATTTTCGAAATATTTTTGAAACTTTGTGTAAGGTTTTAGTTAGTTTTCAGTTTATTACGTTTCTTCATAATTATGTCTATTTACATAATTATCAATTCTGCTTTTAGTAATGATGAAAACAACAATGTATCAACGTTGTATATAAACGAAGACAAGATTTATGTTCAACTTACCTATAATTTAAACTTTCAGTGTGAAATATGAGGAAACATTATGTAACTGTAGAGCTTGTGAGTGGTATCTCGACCTATATTTTATGTGGTCGTCGTAAAATGGTAGTAAAAATTCATATAGAGAAGTTCAAGACAATGTACTGAACTATTTAATAAACTCTGTTTCAGTTTTCACTAATTACACTTTGTTGTCATGCACGCAACACCCCTAATTAATATGGAGGAAATAATTTTAGTTTGATTAATTCCTCATTAAAACACGAGTTCGGTTTCCGTAAATGGTGTGAAAACATTTCCACAAAACGAAAAGTAAAGAATTTTGTTTTCAAGTTGATATTATTTAATGATCGACTAATTTACAAAATAGGAACTACTTAATTAAACCACCCTATACAATTGCTAACTCCTCTCATGTTATACAGGGTTGTTGAAAGATACATATTGTAACATCTTATTCTTGTTGACGCGGTCACACTGCAATGTATTAGACACAACTCGAAAGGGAATCGTCAGAGAGAATGTTACGAACGAGCATTATTACCTGAGATTCAAAAATAAAAGTAGTCATAAAAAATCAAGTAGCTTCAGAAAAACCATGCAATCGTACTTAAAATCGTCTCCAGAATTAAAAAATGTAAAAATAGGTGTTCCCTTTAAAATTTAATTTTTATTTTCTCCAACTGATGTTCAAAGTAATCAAGGAAATGGATATTACAAAAGATACACAATATATCTTTAAGTTTAAGAACAACTTTTTTTTTCCAGTAAATAATTGTTCTTGAATAAAAATACACAAAGATTTTGAACTGGTTTTATTAATTGTGGTAATTCCAAAAAATTGGTGGTACCGATGTGATCAGAAGGCCAGTTCACTAAAATTTTCTTGAAATTTAAACAAAATTGAAACAGTAGAATACAAGAGTTGGAGATTATCTGGTTCACTGTCCATAAAGATTTGGATAAATATCGTTAGAAAAAGACTACACTGATTCGGATATGATTTCTTTTAGAAATTTGTTAAAAATGTTGAGTGAGTAAGTTCGTTTTTCTACACAAATGCGAGTAGAAATAATTTAAAAATTCCCCCGTCCCTCTACACTAAAAGAATTACAACGGTTTGTAGGCATGGTAAATTTTTTAAAATCCATTACACAGTAATTTTCAGTGCAGAATTACGGAATAATAATTTTAAAAACATTGAGCACTGGACAGGTGAATATTCTGACAGTTTTGACAAAACAAGGAAAGTACTTTCGAATGCCATCACACTTACTCATCCTAGCAATGATGATAAGTTAACTCTCGCGGTTGATTGTTCTAATATTGCTATGGGAGCAGTATTAGAACAGTTATCCGATATTGAAAGCAAGCTTTATTTTCACGAAAACTGATGAATACTCAAAGAAAATATTCTACTTTTAACAAAGAATCATTATATGAAGCTATTAAACATTATAGATATATGTTAGAAGGTAGAAAATTGATTTGTTTTATTGATCATAAGCCATTAACAACAGCTTTGTTCTATAAGATAACTCGACACTTAAAATTTATAGCACAATTCACGAATGACATACGATGGATTCAAGGTAAAAAGAATATCGTCGCTGACACTCTTTCGCATGTAGATGATGTATCTTCTTTGAAATTATCAGAAAATTTAAAAAGAAACAGTAAACAATAATCAAATCAAAGATTTGACATTAAACATAAATCATATTGTTCCAAATAATCTATCGAATTTTAACTTGGAAGTTCTAGAAAATGAACAGATAGGTGACTTAGAATTAGTGATATTAATCCAAAAGCAAACTTCTGAAAATCGAGATATTAATTTCATTTTAAAGAAAGTTTATATTCCAAATTTAAACAATGAAATTTGGTGTGGAGTTTCTGCTTCTAATATTAGACCCTATGGGCCTAAGAAATTTAGACGGATCATGTTTGAAATTTTTCATACTTTAACACATATTGGTGTACAGGCAGCAACAAAGTTAATAACTAATAAGTATTTTTGGCCTAAAATCAATACAAATTGCATTTTATGGGCCGAAACTTGTATTAATTGTCAAACATCAAAAATTCAGACATACTAAGATTCGGATAGGTAAATTTGATATACCTGGAGGTAGATTCGAATACATTCACATCGACATTGTAAGTCCATTACCCTCTTCCGGTGGTTGTTCTCACATATTCACAGTGATTGAACGATTTTCTTGTCATAGAATACATATAACCACGTATCACTCACAAAGCAATGGTATAAATGAAAGATTTCATAGAACTTTGAAAACAACTTTGACAGCCAAAGCTAATTCACGTAATTGGAAAGAAGAACTTCCAAAATTTTTACTGGGTTTCAGAACCATTATTAAGGAATATTTAGAATGTTCCTCTGCGGAAATTGTTTTTGGGCAAGCTTTACGAATTCCGAGAGATTTTGTTGTTAATTCGCATGATGACATATATATTTGTTTTTATGTCAAAATTAAAAGAATATTTTCATAACCTTAAACCAATAGAGGCACATCACTCACTCGAAAAACCATTTGTCAGTTCTGATATTCAAGAATGTGAATATGTTTTCTAAAAGTTGAAGGATTGAAACCATCACTATCTTCACCATACAAAGGATCTTTTTAAGGTGGTATCTCGTTCAGAAAAGGTAATTACGATAACCAAACAAGATTGAGACGTTATTATGCGTTTAGACAGGGTAAAATCTATATACTTGTTAAATGAAAGTTCAATTTTAGATAATGAGGAAGTTAAAAAAAAGTGAGGTTTGCGATAGATTTCCTAGCTGGTTAAGATTTTTGTTTTTAGGAGAGGGAGTATTTGTGGCGTTTGTGACGTACTTACTTACTTCTCAGTGTTAGTTATATTACAACTAACCTATCACTATCGACGAGCAGCTATTTTATTTTTCTCTAACTGATATCCAGGGTAACCAAGGAAATGGATATTAAAAAGATACACAATATATTTTTGGTTTTAAGAACAATTAATTTTTATCCATTGAATATTTTTTCTTGAATAAAAATAAACAAAGATTTTTAACTAGTTTTATTAATTGTAATAATTCCATGAAAATATCACAATAACTTCTTAGTATATTGAGATTATTTACAAAAATGGCTATTCGATCGGAAAACAGCTACACTATTATCGTGGTAACATTTAAAGACGTTATATTTAAATGTTAATTGGCTCGGTTGTTAACACTGATAATGTCAAAGAACCTACCTAATCTTATCAAAAGTCATCGTGCTGGAAGTCAGCAAAAATCTGCGTCGAATGGAATTTTTTGGAACTGTAACAAAATCTGACAAAAATGAGCTTTGGAAAACAGCATCAAAAAAAATTATTCTTCGGAACTGTAACAAAAATTTAGCTTTTGAAAACTATCAAAAAAAAACAGCCATGTAATTAAAGCTAATTACGACTATGAATTCGATTATTTTGACATTCCGTAACTAAAACAAGGGGTTAATATAGGGGTGAATGTAGAGGTTAATGCGGTAAAACCACAACATGGGATCGTTATTTATGTGTATCTTCCATGTCGACAAACCAGTTACTTCCTTCTAATGAACACTGAACAGTCATTATTTTCACAAATAGAAATACACAAAATAATAAATTTACTACTTTTACGAAAACTGTCATTTTAAGTCAATTGAATTTAATGCTATTTCGTACGAGGAATCAAATATACTCAAGCCTCCTTCAGTCGGAGGTTCGGAGACACGTCTGTCGCTCAGATTTGCAAATGTAGCCTTTCAAATGGAGGCGCGTAGTGGATTTGAAATGGCTATTTTCGATATACGGGAATGTCAATCGATAGCCGCTGGAGACAGAATGCAAATTTGGACGTCTTGCAGTACGTTGTGTTTTGTGAAACCATTCAGCGTAAAGCCATCAAGAATTTAGAATTCTAAATCGGAAATTAGATACTTCAAACGAAATCTCCATATCTCAAAGCGGTTCATATATTATTATTCCGTTGGTAATAGATGGAGACCGAATGGAGACTTATATAATAAGAATATAGAACTCTACAATTAATTGGAAATAAAAGAAATAGCAATAATTACTTTTGCGTAATTTTGGTAATACGTATTATATAAGTTATATAATTTTACCTTACTGGAATTATATACTGTATGTCAACGCAGCAGTTATGTATATGTACAGGATGATTTATAAGTCAATACTTTGTTTAACCGTGTATAGAACTCAATAAATTAAACAGATTTTTCAAAGAACTTGTTTTAATTAAGTCAAAAACAAGAGAGATATAGACTTTTCCCACAAATGTGTAGGCAGCAATTGTGAATGGGCCTTACATCCTACCAGTCTGTTTGATGGGCCACAACTATCTAAACTTTTTGAAAAAATATTATATGTAGCGCCATCTCTCAGTAGTCTCGAAACAATCCAAATCGAAAATAAAATTGATAATCATCACTGAATTTTAAAGCAGAAGGAAATTTTATAAAATATAAAATATATGAATTAAAATCAAAGGTATGGTTGTTCACTTGCACTGCACTGACAAGACCTAAAAATAGGTCGAAACCGACCTGCAGTTATTATCATTTCCTTCAGTATAAGCACGTGCATTATACACATATCACGCTTCCTAACCTCAATTAATTTCACTTTTGAATACCTTGATTATTGTTTTTCTTAATCTCATAATTGTTTGAAAGATAGGTATTTAACAGAATTTTGTTTAGTAATGTCGAAAAATGCGATTTTTGGACCAATTTAAACGGTTATTTCTCGGAAACTGCCTGGCGAACACGGATGGCAATTTTTTGATAATGGGTGGAGGTATAGATCAGTAAGTTCTCAAATTTTTAAGCGGTTGCCTGACAACTTTTTTTTTAAATTCGCGTCTGCAAAAACGGGCCCGTACGTATCGGATGGCATTAAAATTTTATCATAAAAACTGGGTATGAACTTTCAGGCAACCGCAATTTTATTCGGTTGCCACGTGATCATTTTTTTTTATACCCCTACCCCAATCTCCGTCCTTGTTCATTTCGGGACCAATCGGGTAAGGCAGCAGGGTTCTGAATCAATTCAGGACCCCAAATACCAAGAGCCATCCGGTTGCCTCTCGAGGGCTACATCTACGCGTCATTACTTTCACTTTAAATTTCCGGATTTTAACCTCACTTTTGCAACCATAGGGAAGCTTACGGAAAATCTTCAGAACTTTTTATTAATGACCCATAAATAAAAACTATATCAATTTATGCCTAATTGGATCAAAATGATCCTTCTCCTCCGCCTCCCCTCAATCATACCATCACTTAAGAAAATTTGAATTTTACAGCTGACGCTGACGCTGATTTAAAAAATAATATTTTTTGAAAAATATATGTTTTACTGCAATGTCACCTGATGTTTTTTAGCAGTATTTTCCTGTTTAAATTTTTATGCAAAGGGATAGAGATAGATATAACGAAGGTGTACAACATATTAGAAGAAGACATATTGTGCCAATAATACTTATTGAGTCATAAGCTAAAAATTAAATTGGCCCCCATTCTCATGGAATTCCATACATTTTAGGGTCAATATATAGCTTTAATTTTTTTCTGAAGATCACTTCTTGTCCAAAGAAACATGTTTTATTATATTATCACGTATTCACGGTGTTCCAACAAAGAATTCATGGATATATTTTTTTTTAAATTCCAATAATTTTTTATAATCCCTTCTCATTTGAGGAATTGGATGCCAATTTTTCTTTTACATTGTCCTAAACTAAACTCTGTACAACTTATTTTTCAGTCATTAAAATCGGTTCAGCCAATTTTGTGAACATCAATTTTTTCGATTCGATTTCGAACTTTTGTTGTTTTTTTTAAATCTTATAATGGTAAAAACTTGCCAGCCAAATCCAAGCAGGGGCAATTCAAACATGCATATCGGGCCTTTGTTCAATGTTTTTAACTGATGATAAATTCACATCAGCAAACGTACTTTTAGTTGTAAATATAGTCGTAAATCACATCTTTCTAAATTTTCATTTAAGAAAAAAATTACTCTCGAAATAAACGCTAAAGCTGTGTTGTCAACTTAAAATGTGCCATAAATCAAACGTAATGACAGGATGAAGATTAAAGAAGGTAATGTATTATTTACGTGCAAGGAAGTATTTATGTAGTTCTGGAATGAAAACTTTTAATTATGGCCAGGTAAATAAATGAATAAGAATAAAAAATGAAATAAATGAGGTACTTCAAATACGTTAAGCTTGATAGAAGTATGTATTAAATGAAAAAAGAAATCAGCCATCACTCTTTAGCACCATGATACTTTTAATTTTCTTTCTAAGAATCTCAAGTATACTAGAGAAATCAAAACCTTAAGATTACACGGGTGTCTTCTTTAAAAATTTATTAAGATGACGAACATAGCGAGGATAAATTTATAACAGTTTGTTAAAGAAAATAGATTCAACAGATATATTTACTAGGCCAGTCATTAGGGTAAGAACGGTATGAAAAATTGCCAAAGTTTTTATATTTTGAGAGAACACTGGAGGAGGTAAAGAAATAACAAATCCGGTTTTTGCACCCTTTTCTGCCTCCAAAAAACGTAAACTTGTACTTAGTTTTTGAAAAAAAATACGAAATTTATGCAAACCTTGATTGTTTATACGGCAAAATAGGGTACCCGCTTGTAGTTTTGCATATTTTATTTTATCCCGGAGGACTTTTTTTACATTTTTTTTATCTGGCACGGCCACGATTTTGACAATCTAAACAATAAATGTGGGTCTAAATAATTGCAAAAATCTTAAAATCGGGTTGTGAATGTTTATGGTATTAATAACTGATATAATCTGAATTTGCAAGCTCATAAATGTCCCGGAACTTACTGAAATTACCTATTATTTAAATAATAAAGTTATGCTTGACTAAAACAAATTGGAAATAGGTGTAAATTTTATACAGCAATCAAATAATGTATTGAAATACTCCTGTGAGTTCTTAACTTGACAAAATATCCGGAATATATTTTATCTGTTTTCTTTATCCTTTTGAGATATTTTGCAGTTAAAATTTCATTCATATAAAGAAATCCGGTGAAAGTTGCAAATTTATTATCGTCTTAATTAAGTCGTTATACAGGGTGTTTCACCGGGAATTGAATCGATCGATATAGAGAAAAGTACGCATCAGAAAATTTTTTAAATTTAGATAATTACTAATGTCGGTGTGGCCAATCCAACTAAAATAATTACAAGCAGCTGGCACTCTCGCTTATACCGGAAGTCGATACCAACTTGCTTATTTCAAATGAAACACCCTATATATTTTAGGGTTTTCGAAAAGAGCATAAAACTTTGAGTCGAAAATTTGTAGCATATCCTATACCTAAACCTAGCCGTTTCAGAGATATTTGACATTTTATAGAAAATTTGACAGGTTCAACGGTTTGCAAGAACCGTTATAACTTTCTTCGTGTAAAAGATTCTCATTTGCTTTTTGTCACATAAAAAGAACACACGTTCTGCAACTGAAATAAATTCAATAATATCATACCAAGTGTTCCGTTTTTTGCGTTACATTTTGTCAACATCAAACCGCGAGAACTTCTTTAGGTCAAATGGAACACCCTGTATTTTTTTACGTCAAGTTGTGTAAAATTGAATTCCGTTTTTTCTAATATTAGCATTGTGGGGATTAAAGTTACAACTTTTTGAAATATTTGCGATTTTATTAGAAATTCATGAATTGTTGTAATCATTTCATCAAAATAGCCATGATTAGAAACAATCAGTCATTATCTCATGTCAAAAAATGCCAGCACGTTTAAATTATACCCACGAAGACTTTTTAAATTTGTTCATTATTCATGGAGAATGTGATAAAGTAATAGAACTTGCAGCACATTTGCTACTCGATATCCAGAAAAACGGGAACCGTCACCAAACACTGTAAAACGCATAAAAGTAAAGGCAAAAATGCAAAGAAGAACTATTGTTGATGACGAAAATATTGAAATAGTCATTCTGGGATATTTTCATGCATTTTCAAGGATGTCATTAAGACAAGCTGCTCTGGAATCGGGACTATGCAAGGATTCAATTCACAGAATCTTATTAAAACATAAGTTTCACCCGTTTTCATTCCATATGGTTCAAGGATTAAAAGAAACAGATTACCTAAGAAGACAAAATTTTTGTGAGTTTATTCTAATAAGGTCTGAGGGTCACAATTCTTATTTGGGAAATATTATATGGACAGATGAAGCAAAATTTACTAAAAATGGATTTTTTAATAAACACAATTCGCATTATTGGAGTGACTCAAATCCTCATATGTTCAGAGAGCGAAACTTTCAGGAAAGTTGGCAGTTCAATGTTTACTGTGCCATAAGGAACGATAGAGTGGTGGCATTACAATTTTATCAGGAAAATTTAAACGGTAAATTAAATTTTCTCTTCTGCTAATATGTATAGGTAAATTTTTGTTTTTTTTTAGATGAAAGATATCTGAATATCTTACAAAATTTTAATAATAACTATTTAGAAAATTTACCTCTCACCGAACATAGAAACATTTTTTATCGGCACGACGGTGCTCCCCCACATAACGCATATTTAATTAATAATTATTTACAAGAAACTTTTTATGATCAATGGATTGCAAATAATGGACCTTTCTTATGGCTCCCTCGCTCGCCCGATTTATCAGTTCTGGATTATTTCATTTGGGGAGCTATTAAAAATAAAGTTTATGAGAGCCCATTAACAACCATTGAAGATTGTATGCAAAGAGTAAGAAATGCATTTCAAAACATATCACAGGATTCAATTAGAAGAGCTACCCATGAGGAACTAATCCGAAGGTGCGAAAAATGTGTCGAGGTTCGAGGGCAGAATTTTGAGCAATTATTAAATTAAAATGAAATCATATTTTAAATTGACCTTATGTCTGCTATTTTAGTTCATGCCATATCTTCAATTCGATTAATACGCATGTTACAGTGTTAGTGTTATTTTGCGTTTTTTTTGTGGATATCGAGTAGCAAATGTGCTGAAAGTTCTTGATATTACTTTATCGCATTGTCCATAAATAATAAACAAATTTAAAAAGTTTTCGTTGGTATAATTTTTTGACATAAGATAATGACTGATTGTTTCTAATCATGGCTATTTTGATGAAATGATTACAACAATTCATGAATTTCTAATAAAATCGCAAATATCTCGAAAAGTTGTAACTTTAACCGCCACAATGCTGATATTAGAAAAAAGGGAATTCAATTTTACATAACTTGACGTAAAAAAATACAGGGTGTTCCATTTGACCTAAACAAGTTTTCGCGGTTTGAATTTGACAAAACGTAACGCGAAAAGCGGAACACTTGGTATGATATTATTGAGTTTCTTTCAGTTGTAGAATGTAGTCCTCCTTGTGTTCTTTTCATGTGACAAGAAGCAAATGAGGATCTTTTGCAAGAAGTAAGTTATAACGGTTCTTGCAAACCGTTGCAGCTGGTAAATTTTCTATAAACTGTCATATATCTCTGAAACGGCTAGGTTTAGGTATAGAATATGCTACATTTTTCGACTCATAATTTTATGCTCTTTTCGAAAACCCTAAAATATATAGGGTGTTCCATTTGAAATAAGCAAGTTGGTATCGACTTCCAGTATAAGCGAAAGTGCCAGGTGCTTGTTATTATTTTAGTTGAATTGGCCACACCGACGTTAATAATTATCTAAATTTAAAAAAATTTCTGATGCGTACTTTTCTCTATATCGATCGATTCAGTTCCCGGTGAGCCACCCTGTATAGTTTCAAACAATTTGTAACCCATTTATTAATACGGAACATGATTTAAACAAATAAAATCTCCCTTAATCACGGCCATACATTGGCTATTTTTCTAGCCAAGCAAGATTCGTGACTGAGGGAGATTTTATTATATGTTCCATATTAATAAATGGGTTGCAAATTGATCTGAAGTTATATAAACACGTAATTAAACGGTAATAAAGAACCCCGCACTTTTTCTTATATAAAATGGTTCTCGGTTAAATTTTTTGAATTTTTAATATGTTATAGATCTCGATCTCCTGATTAAAATTAACGTGGGCTCAATCTAATCCTATGATTAGTTTTTGAGATACAGGATTTTGAAATTAAAAAGTGGCTATTTTTATGACAATTGAAGGATTTGATTAATTTTTTTTTCGCGAATATCATTCTTGTAACGTCAGATAATATATTGTGATAAAAATATGCGCTTATGTACAGGGTAATCCACCAATAACACGAAGTGAATTTTTAAAATCGATGTGTTTGTGCTGAAACAACAAAATTTTGAGAAAATTATTTTTGAAATGAATGTACTGTTTCATAATTAGCGAAATTCCCAATTGTATTGCATTATACAGTGCGAGTCAAAAATATGGGAACACGTTTGGCCCATTCTAATAAGACGCCCTGTATATTTTAATATATATTTGTTGTCTATGGAGAGCTGATTCCAAATATATATATATATATACAGAGACGAATATTAGACGACTGTCTAAGTTAAAAACAAAAATTTTTAATTTCCACCAGGGATACAGTCACGGGTTCAAAAAAGACAACTCTTTTTTAAATTCAAGCTTTCGAAACTTTATTGTTTCTTCCTCAGGAATTCTACAAAAATTTTAACTTATTATAATCAAAATTGTTTAATACAAGTGAAGGGTACTTACCAAATTGAAGTTAAAATTGAAATTGACAAGTCATCAAGACAGAACAAACACAACTATTACAAAATAAATCACACTTGTGAACTACATTTATATTTAATTTAAGTTAACACCAAAAATCTTTAATCCAAAATAGTTTCAGCCACCTCGAAAACTGAACAAGAAACGGTCAACTACGTTATTTCTTATTCCTCCGAAAAACATCGGAATGTGAAATTAAAAAACTGTCAAAAACAAATCTGAAGCAGAGAGAGAGAGGTCATGTCAACCCCCCTCTCTCTCTGCCTCAGGTCCGTTACCAACAACACACCAAATCCAACAGATCAAAACTTACTAATTTTCAAATGTATTGTACACGGTGTTATTTCTGTGACTACCATTGGCATGTGAATGCAACAAATAAGTGTATAATATACTGAGGCCTTCAATGTCATTTCTGGCATTCATAGCTTCAGGTTCATTAAAAATATGACACATTTCTAGAAAAGTTCTTTTTTGAACGTTCTTTTCAAAATCCAAAATCTTAACCTCGTTATAGTTGAGGTTATGGTTGAGTGATAAAGCGTGTTTGGCTAACATTGAAGATTCTTTGTTCACCCTCACGTCGTGATGTGATCCTATCTTTAATTTTTCTGCTAGTTTGACCAATGTACTTTTTTTCACAATCATTACAAGAGATGCAATATACCACATTTGAATAATTCATCAAGTCGTCTTTGTCTTTCAGTTTAGCAAAAAGATTGTTAATCGTTACCTTATTTTTGAAAGCTAATTTGATGTTATTAAAACTTGAAAACAACTTCCTAAATTTAAGCGACAACTGCGCTATGTTCGGTATAGAGAAATAAAAAGAGTTGTTAGGAACCTAATGGTTTTCACTCACCCTCGGCACAACTACGTCAGGGCGTTCATTGACTACATTGTCCCGTGCGACAGTTCTACTGGCCATGATTTTTTTTATTAACGCTGGTGGATAACCTTCATAAATAAATCTGACAAAATTCTTAGGTTGCCTGTTACAACCGAGGTATGTGAGGTGTTAATAAAACGGGGTTATTAACACCTCACATACCTCGGTTGTAACAGGCAACCTAAGAATTTTGTCAGATTTATTTATGTTATCCACGAATAACTTGTGCGGCATTTATCTGGATTCTGATTGGCCAATATTTACACGTGCACTGCTTTAGACCAATCACAGTACAAGCATTACAAATTGATACAAATTGAAATTCTGAGAAATTTTAGAGGAAAGCTTTCTTTGACACACAGTTATAATCTATTACAAACTAATTATATCCATAATCTTATTGGTTTTCCGGGTAGATACGTAATTCTGGCGCGTAAAAATGCCCGTTTTAAAAAGCAGTGAAATTATCAGCAAGTTGTTTTAACGATATTTTCTTAGAAATAATTCTTATTAGAAAAGTAAATTGTTGTAAATTAATAAAATGTTTTATTACATCACTTTCACGATACAAATTGTTAAAATAAAATTAGTGGGAAAATCCTATTTGGAAGAATTACGGAAATTAACCGACGAAATTCTGAATTACAGGACGATTGCTTTAATTGTCAAAACTATTTATAAATAATACACATCAATCAAAATCTATCGATTTTAATATTGCACATTTAAATGCCAGATCCATTTTACAGAATTTTTCGAGTTAACTACAGATCAAAATTTGTGTATTTTAGCTCTCAGTGAAACTTGGCTTACTGAAAATATAAATTCGACTGATATTGCACTACCAGGCTATAACTTATACCGGAAGGATAGGGCCGAGGGGGAGATATTGGAGTGTATATTAAGTCACATATTAAGTGAATTGATAGATACTGACAATGACCAGTAGTATCTTGAACATATTTGGTTAAAAGTAAAGGTTGGTTGAAATTCTCTAGCTTTGAGGGTAGTTTATCGTCCACCACATCAAAATCTGTTAAACTGTATAGAATATTTAGACAATTTTCTTCCACCAATTATATCATCATATGATTATGTCATTGTTTTAGGTGACGTCAATGTTAACTTGATACAATTGGAGAACCCTTTATCGGGTATTTTCGATACATTCGGTTTCACACAAATTATTGACGAACCGACACGAATTACCGAGACGAGTGCCATACTTTTAGATCCCGTATTCATTAATAATGTTGATGTAGTTCATACTTCGGGCACAATGAATGCAGAAGCTGCGAGCGATCACCAGCTTGTTTGGTGTAAAATTAAATTTTCTCACATTAGAAATCAACAAAAATTTGTTACATATCGGAATTTTAAAAATTTCAATAATATTGAGTGTAGAGCAGATTTAGGTAATATTAACTGGAATGATATTTACTTTATACGGGATTTAGATCATAAAGAACAACAATTTCTGACTAGAAACATTGTTAACTTACTTAACAAGCACACTTCTCTTAGAAGTGTTCGCGTAAATAAACGAGCCTCACCATGGTTTACGACTACCATAAAACTAGTCCTCAAAGAAAGAGATAGAGCTTTTAGTGAATATAAAAATAATGAAACTGTAGAGAACTGGAATAGTTATAAAACTAGGCGAAATTTCGCTCTGGCATCAATAAGAAGAGAAAATAAAGCATATCTGTATTACCGTCAGAATCAAAATGATGAAAAAAGATTGTCGCAGGGAATAGAAAGTTAGCTTCATATCAAAACAATACTAATCAGCTTCCTCCTACTTTACAAGATCCGGCTACTATCAACAATTATTTTATAAGTATCTTTGGAAATTCAGGTCATTGTGATGAAGCAATCCTGCATTATAGCAATAATAGATATAGCGATGAGCTCAGCTTTAGCTTTTCATTCGTTGGACTTGAAGCAGTTATGAAAGTTATTAACTGCATACGATCTAATGCTGCTGGTGTCAATAAAATTAGTTTATTTATGATTAAATTATGTTACTTCCCTATTAAATGGAGAGATTCCTTAGTGTGCCCAGTCCCTAAAGTAAAAAATACTGCAACTATTCAAGATTTGGGTCCCATCAGTCTTTTATCAGCCGTATCCAAAATATTAGAGAAGATTGTGTATTGTCAAATTGTTGATTATTTAAATTTGCATAAAATTTTTCCCTTACATCAATCTGGCTTTTGGAAGTCTCATAGTACCACTACTGCACTGCTTAATCAATGCGACAATATTATAAGGGCCTTAGATAAGGGGAGGGTAGTTGTATCAGTATCACTTGGTTTTTCCAAGGCATTTGATACTATTGATCAAGCTTTGCTATGCGCAAAATTATTTTTTTATGGGTTTAATGAAAATGCTATAGCTTTCTTTAAATCGTATTATCCAATCGACGTCAGTCAGTATCCGTCAATAATTCTATGTCCTCCGCCCAATTAATATCATCAGGTGTTCTACAAGGGTCCATTCTTGCGCCTCTGTTGTTTGTTATATATACAGCCGATACTTTTGACCAAATTAATCACTCTCATTTGTAGTCATATGCCGATGACACTCAACTTTTGTATGAGTTTAATCCATCGAATACTTCTCTAGCTAATACCCTATTAAATGACGACATAAATTCTATTTGCAGATATTCTACGAAACATAATTTAATAATTAATCCAAACAAATCGATACCACTATTGTTTATCTCGAAAAACTGTAGGAAGGCTCTAAAAGCGCAGCTCTCTCCGGTCATAGATTTCAGAAATATTACGTTTTCAGATTGCGCAAAAAATCTTGGTGTTTTCTTAGATCAAAATTTACGATTTAAAGAACATATTAAGTTATTATTGCAAAAGACTTATGCCAGAATGAAATTTTTATATTCAAACAGACATATTTTGAATTTTAAAATGAGGAAAAAAATGTGTGAATCACTTGTGTTGCCTGTTTTTAACTACTGCAATATACTATACTACCCATATCTAGATCAAACTTCATTGTCCAAAACACATGTTGCCGCTTTATTTTCAACCTACGAAAATATTATCATGTATCGGAAAAACTTATACAATTGCGATGGTTAAAGATGGACAATACAGTAAAATTATATTACCTCACATTTTTGTACCGCTTATTCCATTCGTTAATCCCACTGTACCTTAGAGAAAAACTTGTCTTCAGAAATATCGTACACAACCATAATATTAGACATCAATATACACTTATAATGCCTCACCACTCGGCTGTTCTTTTCCAACGAAGTTTCACTTACTTCGCTACAAAGCTATACAATTCTGTAAAACCTAATATGAGTTTAAGTTTTTATGCCTTTCGTCGCCAAATGAAGTATATGCTAATCGATTGACAGTTAGAAATAATTTCTTAGAAATAACAAATGTATTTATCTTGATTCATATACAATTTTTCAAGCCATTTTAATTTATAATTTAGTAGATAACGTTTAAATACTCTGATATAATAAGACTGTTGTTTACTTGTAGAATAGGTTAAGTGTAAGAATAGCCACTTCGCTAAACTTCGCATGCCCTATGAGCATATAAATGTCTAAATATATATTATTATATTATGCATTTTTTTTATTAAAGACGATATTATTATTATTATTTTAAAACAAGCAACTTTTTCGGTATTTTTCTTGTGTTTTATCTTTTGCATCGCCCTGTAGATCCCTCTAAAATTATATATATTTGGAGTCAGCCCTCAATGGACAACCAATATACATTAAAATATACAGGGCGTCTTATTAGAATGAGTCACACGTGTTTCCATATTTTTGACTGCACTGTATAAAATAATACAATTGAAAATTTCACTAATTATGAAACAGTACATTTCATTTCAAAAATAATTTTCTCAAAATTTTGTTGTTTCAGCATAAACACATCGATTTTAAAAATTCACTTCGTGTTATTTGTAGCTCACCCTGTATATAAGCGCATATTTTTATCATAATTATATATTATCTGACGTTACAGGAATGATATTCGCGAAAAAAAAAATTAATCGAATCTCTCAATTGTCATGAATATATTTGATAAAAATAGCCACTTTTTAAATTTAACACCCTGTATCTCAAAAACTAGTCATATGATTAGATTGGGCCCATGTTACTTTTAATCAGGAGATTGAGATCTATAACATACTAATAATTCAGATAATTTAACCGAGAACCATTTTATATAAGAAAAAGTGCGGGGTCCCTTGCAACTTTCACCGAATTTTTTGGAAGGATAGCAAAAACAGATATATTTCGAATGTTTTGTGAGGTTGAAAACTCACAGCAGTATTTCAAAGCATTACTTGAATGTTGTATGAAATTTGTACCTTTTTCTAATTATTGCATTAGTCAAGCATAACTGTATTATTTAAATAATTACGAGGTTGCAAATTCAGATCGTCAGTTATTAATATCACAAACATTTGCAACCCGATATTAAGACTTTCGCAATTGTTTAGACCACCCATTTATTGTTTATATTGTCAAAATCGTGGCCGTGCCAGATAAAAAAAATATAAACAAAATCTTCCAGGGTAAAAAAAGTTATGTAAAACTACAAGCTGGTTATGTTCCCTGTTCTACCGTGTACACAATGCTAAACTAAATAAACGACTACTTTGACTTCCGGTCATTGTAGCAGCGTGCATACTTGATAGTAGGTGTCAAATAATTATTAAAATGTTCTCCAAAGTATAAATTTCGAATTTTTTAAAAAAAGTTATTACAAATTAACGTTTTTTGATAATTTAACAACGTTCTAGGGCGGAGAAAAACCGGTTTTGATATTTTTTACCTCCTCTATCTATGTTGTCTCAAAATTTATACGATGTGTTTTGATCTATTAGAACTGTCGTAAAAGAAATTTTGCATTGCAATAGAAATGTAGAATTCATTTTGACCTGCAATTATAATTTTATGAAATAAGACAATGGTTATTATTTCTCATCAATAGAGAAAGTGTGAAAACAATGTATAGTTTAATCCTGGATATATAAAAATATAAACAACAGAAATAAGTAGATTAATATTACTTTAAAGTAGGTAAATGTACTTCAGTGCTGTATAAAATTTTAAAATGAAGAATTATTATATAATAAAAAAATATTATTTTATACTTTTGATTCATTCCATAAAATATTCAATATGTTATTAAAAATAGAAAATTTACAATTCTAAGCGAATCTGTTAAAACATAGTGTTCGCACCAAACCGGTAAAGCACGTGGCAAAAATACAAAAAAGAGACCATACCAACAAAACATATCGAAAAGTTATAAAAGTGGGAAGAAACTATTACGCCAGGGCCATAAAATCACACTGCATATCCACACCACTAGATCACGAAAAAAAAGTTGTCTTTCAGTGCGACACTAGCGTAATTCCCGGGTAAAATGCGAACAGCTCCTGAAAGCTTCTGAAAGCTCATGCAATGCGCGCTATTACTGAACTGTCTGCGTATCCTCTAGGTGGAGGCAAGCAACACTGCGGTCAGCCGTACTCTGGTGCTGCTGATGCCGATGTTGCTGGTAGGCGTGACCTCAGGGTCTTTTCACATTGCAGTACATGCGAACTAATAGGAGTGTCTGGAACAACTTGCTTTAAAGTTTATGATGTGTAGCTGACAAGATTTTTGAAAAATTCATAAGCTTATTTTCATCTTATATAGAGGCATTAAATCGATTTATGATACGACAGATATCCAGTGTATTATAGCATAGAGTAAGTGCTTTGTTGGAATATGACCAACAGCTTTTATAAGCGTTTTAACATCCTTTGAGACAAGACAAGTTGGATATTTTCTTGTAAAATATTTTACTTATTCATAATTTCAAATTATTAATATACAAGATGTGCTAATATTTCAGGATGTGATTCCTTTGGTCATTTTATGAAGAAAAGCTCATATATATATCCGCAACGGCTCAAATTATTTGCTACGGGGGGCGTTGACTTTCTTTTTTAAAATCTTTATTTTTTACTATCTCAAAAAGTACTTTAGATATAATTTTCAATTTTAATATGTTTTAAAGCTACATATTTTAGTTAGAAGTTATTTTATCGCTCTATCAATGGCTTTCCTGCAAACACGTTCTCTGATATTTTTTGCCAAAAATTGGTACACCACTGACATTTTTCCATGTGGATAATTTTCCTAATTAGCCTAGCAAATTATACATGGATACAGTCTCCTGCGCTTTTCTCGTCAGAGGCACAGTTTGTAACAGTCAATTTTTATCGTGTGTAAATTCAGCAAAATAGTAGTGTATGTCATATATAAATCGGTAAAAACAAACCCTGTAGCCGCCAAGCATATTCATATTCAACTCTAAGGCTATGACTGGTGCATTTTTGGATCCGATTCCCTAAATGGTACAGGCATTTAACTTCGTTTTGATGCGAGATAGACAATGCGCGGAGGAGATTCACGAGGAAGAAGCCGGCAAGATGGGCGGCAATATGTGAGGCCGAACGGGAGATCTGAATTTGAGGGCTTCCCTTCCGATATAAGTAGATGAAAGTGGTGAATTCCCGCGAATTAATGTGTAAAGTTGTGTTAGGTAGTTGTTGATTCATCTTGATGTTAAAGCCTAGCGATGTTACTTTATGAGTTCCATTTTAGAGAGAAGTTTTATTTGATTAGCGAAAGGCGCCATTTATTTACGATGTAAGCGGCTAGTACGCCGTATTATAAGCTACCGATGTTAAGTTCTGTTGCATTTATGGTATTGGTCCGTATTCTGTACTGTTAAACCTTAGAAACTTTCAATAAAAGTTTTTGGTGCATAGACCCTTGTTTAGTGTGTGCAACCTTTCGTGAATTAGGGGTTAAATTGTACATTACTACGCCCTCTAAGTAGGTATTTGAAAGATTTCCCTCAGTGCCAATTGTTAGTTCAAGTGACAAAGTGCATCATGAACTGTAAGTACGTTCTTGTTAAGTACACTCAATGGTTTTCGGCATTTTGTCAAAAAATAAGATCCGTGGCGCCCAACTTTCATTGCGAGATTTTTTCTTTAAAAGTAATAATTGTGTATTAATGTTTGAATATCTAAATGAGTTTTGACTCCTGGTATACCCAGGAATTTGTTCATGTTTGTAAATTACCTTTTGTTACTATAAAATATTCCTACTAATTCCTACTCAAAGGATTCTCCTGCCAGTCGTCCCACACTTCTCGCAGACTACAATTTCGAGCTATTGGCTCCCGTCAGTGCAAGGTAGGTATGTGACGACCGACACGAGAATCCTTGGACTATTTGGTACATCTTGGTATTCTTAAGATAGCGACATGCAAAACAGTCAGCAGGCGCCATCTAGCGGTCCAGTGTCTGCTGCAGTCGAAAAATAAATAGCCTGACTGGGCTGAGCATAATTCAAATGTGCTTCTAGAGGGCAGAATATTAAAACATATTATTTCAATCGCAAAGTCTTCTACAAAATCCTTATTTTACTATAAGAAATCTAACTAGACAGCAACTAACAGATACTCTTCGGGCTATGTGCCCCGCCGAGCGCTAAGTTACAAGTTAGAAGCCTGGCGCGTTAAGTGTAATAATAATAATTGCATATTACCAACAGTTGCAATCGAAACCATTAGCGTTCTGTTGCTAATATACAATTAATGCACTTAACACGCCAGGCTTATAACTTGTAATTCAGCGCTCGGCGGAGCACATAGTCCGGAAAGTAGCTACTGGTTGCAGTCTGGTTACATTCCTTATAGTAAAATAAGGGTTTTATAGAGGAGTTTGCGACTGAAATATTATATTTTAATATTCTGCCCTCTAGAAGCACATTTGAATAATTTATACATTTGTTATAAATGTCTGTGGTTTGCATTTGTATATAAACTCTAAGTAGGTATTTGAAAGATTTCCCTCAGTGCCAATTATTAGTTAGTTAGTAAATGACAAAGTGCATCATGAACTGTAAGTACGTTCTTGTTAAGTTCACTCAATGGTTTTCGGCATTTTGTCAAAAAATAAGGTCCGTGGCGCCCAACTTTAATTTCGAGATTTTTTCTTTAAAAGTAATAATTGTGTATTAATGTTTGATATCTAAATCAGTTTTGACTCCTGCCATACCCTGGATTTTGTTAATGTTTGTAAATTACCTTTTGTTACTATAAAATATTCCATGTTATTAGTTTAGTTATTCTTCAATGGCTTTGAATGCGTATTCGAACACCGTATATTTTAAAAAACTCTTGTTTTTGACATTGGCGTATTTTTATGTTTCGCGGCCTAAGGGTTATGAATTTTATTGTTGTGATATAGCATTAAATTTAACATTGCTTGTTTCTCTTTAATCCAATTTTCCCTCACCCCTGCTGTTGAGCTAGGTTCGTTTAGATACAAACGTTCTTAAAACAATTTAGACTAAGAATAAAAGTTGTTTCAAGTTCTTGTTTAAAACAATGGAATCTACATGATTTTCTGAATACAATAAGAGTACCACATGAGTGACAATTCAAATGTAATTTTTTTTTCTAACTAAATGTTTATTTCTTAGTTTAAGTGTGCCATAACTACTTCAATTTATTCCAACCGATCCAGATAATGTTGGACAAATCTAAACCACATTGAAAACACTAAATTTGCCTATATGTGTTATAAATATTCATACACCTAATATTTCAGTCGCAAACTCCTCTATAAAATCCTTGTTTTACTATAAGGAATGTAACCAGACTGCAACCAACAGCTACTCTCCGGGATATGTGCCCGCCGAGCGTTGAATTACAAGTTACAAGCCTGGCGCGTTAAGTATAATAATTGCATATTACCAACAGAACGCTAATGCTTTCGATCGCAACAAACACCAGCCGAAAGGTTAATTCCTACTTAAAGGATCTCTCCTGCCAGTCGTTCCACACACCTCGCAGACTACAATTTCGAGCTGTTGGCTCTCGTCAGTGCAAGGTAGGCATATGACTACCGACACGAGGATCCTTGGACTATTTGGTACATCTCGGTATTCTTAGGATAGCGACATGCAAAACAGTCAGCAGGCGCCATCTAGCGGTCCAGTGTCTGCTGAAGTCGAAAAATAAATAGCCTGGCTGGGCAGAGCATAATTCAAATGTGGTTCTAGAGGGCAGAATATTAAGACATATCATTTCAATCGCAAAGTCCTCTATAAAATCCTTATTTTACTATAAGAAATCTAACTAGACAGCAACCAACAGCTACTCTCCGGGCTATGTACCCCGCCGAGCGCTAAGTTACAATTTAGAAGCCCGGCGCGTTAAGTGTGATAATAATAATTGCATATTACCAACAGTTGCAATCGAAACCATTAGCGTTCTGTTGGTAATATACAATTAATGCACTTAACACGCCAGGCTTATAACTTGTAATTCAGCGCTCGGCGGAGCACCTAGTCCGGAAAGTAGCTATTGGTTGCAGTCTGGTTACATTCCTTATAGTAAAATAAGGATTTTATAGAGGAGTTTGCGACTGAAATATTATTTTTAATATTCTGCCCTCTAGAAGCACATTTGAATAATTTATACATTTGTTATAAATGTCTGTGGTTTGCATTTGTATATAAACTCTTAGTAAGACTTTTACGAAGTAAAAAAGAAGCTATACAAGATGCTAATGATGTGGTACTAGTATGGGACAAATAGAAAGATGAATAATGTCAGCTATGAGTTGTACAATAAATATATATCACAGCTTTTATGATTAGTGTTTCTATATCATAGGGATCTTTATTTTTACAATATTTTATTGTATCTCTAAAGTCATTGTATGACACTCTTTAAATTTAAACGTTAAATTGGAGTCAATGGACTCAATGTAATCACAGAAGAGTTTGCTAGCTGTTGGAAGATTATTTACAGTGTTTGCAGCAACATTTATAAAAAAGTTATTAAAAGAGTTTGCATTCAAGAAGTCAGTGGATGAAGTGTTTAAGTTAGGATTATTGTTTTTAATAACATTCCACATAGCTGCTTGCGAATTAGTGGAGCCTTGGGTATATTTGTCATTAGCCGCTTTTTTTGCTTTGAAAGTGATGCTTGTACTTTTCTCTGAAAGCCTTAACTCTTTCAATGGAGATAAGTGTAGAATCTTGCTTGTTAACATCTCGTAAAAAAATTAATTCGTCACGCACTTTTTTAGTTCATCATTAAACCACGTAACACTAGAAGAACTAAAATTGTCTTGAAGTTTTGATTTGATTGGAAGGTAAATTTCAATTGCTTCGGTTATTTTTTCTAAAGAACATTTGAATTTTTTTTCAATGTCAGCTTCTGAGCTGTTAACAAAGTCAAAATTTGTTTTTTTCGACATGATTGTATAACCTAAATAAACCAAGTTCAATTATTGGTCGGCAGTTAATTCTAATATTATTTTGAACTATTATTGTGCCATTTTTTACTTGAAAGAATATACCAAAGTGATCTGATAGGTTGGTGTTAGTAACTTTAGCAGAAAAACCAGTGGAATTAATGTTCGTAAAGATATTTTTTAGGCAAAAATTTTCCCTAGTATTATCCTTAATTGTGGGAATTAATCCAAAATAGTGACAAAGGTTGCATAACTGCAGAGCTTCATAGTCATTTGTATTAAATTTGACATTGAAATCATTCGTTAGTATCATTTTCTTATTTATATTGAGTTTTTCAAGCACTAACGTTAATTTTTCCAAGAAAATTTGAAAATCACCTGATGGAGATCTATATACAGATATTATTTGATAATCACATACCTCAATGCCGGCTATTTCACAGTGTAACTCTTATGATGTTTATTGATCAATATTGTTACTGAGCCTAATCCATTCTAAGACATTATATATACCATGAAATGTTATAACAATGTTATGCTTTACATCAGAATTTACTTAAAATGCATTAATTTCTTGAGAGAATATTATCTATAATCATAACAGATGCTTGAAAGAAGGTGGGAAGTGCTGGTAGTCGAGTGAAGAAGTATTAATTTGTATACCACTAGAGGTTAAATTTTCGGTTTTTAATTTAACCTCGAGTGGCGTTCGGTAAGAAAATTTCATACAAAGTCGCATTTAATTAAATAATGCCAGAACTAATTTTTATTTTAATTTAACAGTAATATATAGAAGGTCTTGAATGACTTGAAATGTCAAATTTGAAATTTCAGTTGAGGCTAGTTTATGGTGCGGACAATTATTATAACCCTTTGCCTAGTTTCATGATCTTTTTATCTTATTAATGGCAATTAATAATCATTACTGCATACAACATTGTAGTAATTTAAACTCAACATAATATGAACGTATCAACTATGTTAAATCTTAAAATAATATATCTGTGCAACTACAGTTAGTAAAATAAAGAATTTATAGCTCAATTAAACTAATTATTGCTGGATACAACAAAAATTGCTAAAATATATTGCTAAATCCTACCAGAGGATTTTCCTAAAAATCCTATGCCTGAGTCAAAAGTTGGAGAAACCGGTACATTAGGATTATTCTTCAATAAGTCTAGTATCTCTTTATAATTAACGGAATATAAACAATATGAATATTATTTTAAGGGGAAATGGTTTCCTTTAATAATAATTATATTATATAGTAACTTTGAGGTTTAGATAATTAATTTACTTAATCGTAGCGCTATTTAAAGTGTTAATTTCCTTAAGATCTTTATGAGTCTCTGGCTATATGTTTTTTAAGATTGCAGTTACCAAAATGGGATGAATAGAAAATTAAGCAATAATCAAGCAATTTTTAAATTTTCATTTCACGTTCTGATAATTTAAAATTTACATAATATAATACTTTCAATTGCAATCAAAATTTATATGTTTAACTTTCCTATATCTTGATTAAAATCTAATTTAAATCCTTGAATTTACCAAGTGCTAAACAAGATTAAGCCGTTTAAATCAAAGAGTAAACTCCGTAGATTTGTGGGAAACCGAATTATTGCTGAACTTTGATGAGGTGCCTATATTAAGAACTTTTCAACCGCAATTTAAAAGGTACGTTACATGGTATGTTCAATTTAAGGAAAATAACTCTTTTACGTTTCCGGGAAACTGCAAGATTTTTACTTGAATATTGGATGCCAGAGGGTATACAAAATAATTTTCTTCTGTCATGCAACAGAAACGAAGTATTACAACAAATGTCTCTTTCTATCTCCTTAGTAATTCTTACACACAATAATGATTAAAATTTAAGCTAAAATAGCAATGTTAAAGAAAAACAAATAAAATTAAAATTGTTAAAAAATCAATTACTGCAAAAACTTCATATTTAAGCGAGATTAATGTATGTAACTTTATCGAAATGGAGAATGAAACAGTTGTGTTGAAGGCTGACACATTATTTACATATACAGAGTTCTCAAATAAAATTTCAAGTCATTCTACAAATAAATAATTTATTGTAAATCATTGATATATGTACATATTAACACGTTTCTCATAAGAAAATTTGAATAATTCATGAATTTACCAGCACAAGGTAGGTGTTGCTGCCTCTCTAGAAAGTAAACCGCTAGATCAGCTACATCTATGCTGGGTTTAATTAGGAATAGAGTTAAGAAAAAAAATATAGAAAAGTAACCATCCCTAAAGGGGAAGATTGGAGGGAACAAGGATGTTTTATTGTCAGAGGAGTAATCTACTCATAAATTGTTTGATTTCAATAATTATTTAATTATTTGTTAAAGATTGAGGACGTGAATATTGAAGTATGCTGACTTCAAAGGCCGGGTGATATGTAACTGATCAATTACACAACTCCTTATTTTCATATTAGAAACATAAAAGTCCCTATATTATTTAAGACCAGCTCTTCGCAAGCAAATCAATGAAATATTTGCTTCAAATGAAAACAAGTTACGTGTGTTACCCGTAACCAGACAAAACAATTGATCTGTATTTTTTCTTGATCAGAAAATTGGAATTAAGCTTGTTTCTAGTAGCAAGAGCCATATGATGCGTGGTACAATAATATAAATTAGGAGGTGTATCATTGTTTATGGGAATCATTGCGGCATTGTGTCATGTATTTATGTTCCTGTTTTATGATTTCTCCTTTAGTGTTGTTTTTTTAACTCTTTTCTGCCCACCGTTTCTAATTCCAGCAACGTACAAACAGTTTTTTACAAATAAACTTCTCGATATAATTCCTCACTTTAAATTGTTTTTACCTTTTTGAATCAGCGGAAACTTGTTATTAAACTATCTCTGGAGCCGTCCCTAGTGATTTGAAGAGAAATTAAAAAGAAAATCCTTGTCGATACAATTCTTCGCAATAAACAAGTATTGCTAAGTAGTGAAGTTATTCACGGTCGGTGTTACATGAATTTTTACCGTCAGGCTGTTTATTTATTTAATAACGTTCTTCCTTAGACCTCCTAGATCTTATGTCTAAAATTTCAACCTTCTATGCTGAGCCATTTTCGAGAAAAAGAATCACCCACAGCTAGACACACCGACAAACAGACGCACCGATACACGTTCATACATACAAACGGCATACCAATTTAAGTAAATTTGCTATTTTTGTGATGTGAAACGTCCATCATAATCTGGAATGTATCATCCTGTCATCCTCATCTTCTTTGAAATACTTACAGATATATTCTACAATATTTTCAACAAAATCCAACAACTAGCTTGAGGCAGGCTACATGGGATTTACATTTAACATATCAAAAATATGCACATATATGAAGAAAATAAAATACTTCCTTTTAAACCAAAAATTATGCAAACATTAAAAGAATGTGATGATGAAGAGAGAATAGCATTCTGTTCATTATGCCAAGGAGAATATTTAAATAACGATTTTTTTTCTCTTTACAGGAACGGAGATATTTTCAAAAAACTTATTTTGGGCGCCATATTTCCAAGATGGCGACACTAGCAATCTTTCCCCAAGGTCGCATACTTAGGGTTATGATCAGAACGATTAATTTTACGATCTCACCAAATTTCATCTCACGACATTTTGCGTGATAAAACTACCCATTGCCTGGGTTATATGAATATTTTCTAATTTTATATCATGATAAATCTATTGAAAAGAAAAACAATTTAAAACAAAGATTGACAAGCCTATTAAAATTTTAATAAAAACACCATTTAAATCAATTTTATTCTCAAATTATATATTAATGATAAATTAAATTCGGTCATTTATAACGTGCTTATATTTATAAAGATTTATGTTTTAAAATATGGGTTTTACGGATAAAGTTACAGTAAAAAACTTTTCTTTAATGGTCCTTTATAAACCAGATTTATATTTCTTACATATTTAGAATAAAAAATTTGAGAGGAGGTAGTAAAATATTAAACACTTCAAAAAGAAATAGCTTATTTTGCTAAAGCCTGATAAATGCATGTTGGCGTTTTATTTCAATAGGATTTAAATAGATTTACTATAAAAATCAATAAAAAGTAAAATGAAAATTTTGTTTGCATAAAATGGGAAATGGGATATATAATTACAAGTCTGTTATCAGCTGCAATCCAAATGGAAGAAACACTATAAATTACATATTTCATACTTTTTTTCGAAAATTTTCATATATAATAGTAATAATAATAAACACCACAGAAATTAGACACCTCTAATTCCTGAAGAAGGGGGTTACACGTTGAAAAAACACGAATATACAACCATTTTCTCTGTCAGTGCCAGTGCCGGAGTCGGGATTCGAACGCGATGGCGCGATACCCGTGTGGTTAATCACAATTTCCACCTCGCGCCTTAATCAACGCGGATATCGGCCCGACATAATAGAAACTAAAATGACTGTTGCAATCCGATGTGCCTCATATACTGTTGTTTAAGAAAACAAGGAATAGAAGAAAATCCAATGGGGAGAAACCTGGAGAACGGACAGGCCATTCGGCATCATTAAATCTACCTCAATCCATTTTTCAGTAATTCAATTGTTAATGTTAAAGAATACGCCAAAACCTTCGACGAGCTTTTCGAAACTGTAACAAAATCCGACATTTTGCATGAAAAGCGTGCTTCACGTAAAATGCCGTTGGAAGGGGTTTTTATACATTCAATCACATTTTCGCTCTATGGAGCCTTTTTTATGCAAAAATATCAGATACTCATCAAGTAGTGTAATTTTAGAAAGTATACTAAATGTCGCGGCACGGGGACGTAATGTCGCCCCGACCACACAATTTAGAAAGTATAACGAGAACCGAAATTTTGAAAATAAAAACCTTTTTACGAATTCACGTTGTTAAGCACTGCAACTCATGCGTTGTGTTAAATATGAGGACAAGTTAATCCAGTCTCTAGTCAAAGTATTTCGAGAGTTTTAGCGATTTTGACAGGAAAATGATGGGTTTTAACGGTATTTGCCCTAAAACGGTTCCTCAGTGATTCGGTGTCAAAAAAGTATAGTTACCATGTACTCAGAACGTGCATTGGACCGCCTTGCCTGAACGTATGAATCTATAATTGCAGAATATAATTCAAGTCGTTGCGATTCAAGCATTTTTAAGCTCCGAGGATCGACCAAAATTGATATTGAACTGAAAATGCGTCAATAGACAGGCAAGCCAAAGCCCACCAAAAATTATAAACATTGAACTTTTTGTGTAATCGTTAGCTAAAAACTAAACATTGGATGGTAGTTATGAGTCATTCCATTATGTCAGTCATGGTACATTATGAGTCATTCAGTTCCTCACTATGTGTTGTACATGGGCCAGACTACGGCTTGTCAATACATTTTTCTTGAACATTTTGTAAAAACATAATATTTTAAAAGATTTAATATATATTTTTGAACTTTATATTGTCTTTTTCTTGTGTTTCAAAATTCCTTTTCAGTTTTAAATTTAAGAAAGTGTTAGTATTTACTGTGTTAGATTTATAGTCTTACGACGTCCAAGTGGTACCATCAGTGAAGCAGTTAAGCAAAAACGAACAGTAAGTATGGATTTTGTATTATTCTCCGTCTGAAACAGTCGAAGGTAGTAGTAGTAGTAGTAAGTAAATGGAGTACTGTGTACTGTACTTTCACATCTTTATTAGTTTGCTCAATTATAAGATATATTCGCTAAGCTACGCTACGCTAATGAGGAACAGTGACACCGAAATACGTGTCCGTAGCTGCATTGTTGTTTCTCTTTGATGTGTAAGGCAATAATGTATTTCTTTAATTAATTAATATATTTAGATACAACCACCCGATAGATAACCAGTTACAGGCTGGGGAAATTATTTTATTAACACATTAAAAATATAAATATTTATATCAAGTGTGCAGTACATCATTGGTATATATGAATATAAATGTATAAGAAGAAGAAAACAGAAAAAGTACAATTATTATACAAATACTAATAATTCTACCTAATACTAAGCTGGCCACATGCAGATAAAAAATGTTTCATTGAGGCAAGACTACAATTAAATATATCCAGCTCATTTTGCAGAGAGTTATAATCTTTACACATGAAATGTTCTGTGGAACTTTAAATTTCACAATTTCTGCTTTACGAGGTATACGAAAACATAGTTACTGAAAAATAAGCGAGCAATCAAAAATATTGTAAATAATTTTATATGGGAATAATATAGAGTGCGCTATTCTTCTTTTGTAAACTCGATATGTCAAATCTTTCTAACACAATGCTTTGTAAGTAACCAATTGTAAGATAACTTCCATCTTTGATTAAACACAAATACTTAACAAAACGGCGCTGAAAATTATTAAATATTGTTTATGTATGCAGCATATCCCGGGGACCATACCAGTGAGCAATATTCTAATTTTGACCGCACAAGGGAAAAATATAACAATTTCATTATGTCTGTATTGTTAAAACCCTTAACATTCATAATTACGAATACTAAACTTTTAATGCTGAGAACACAACTAAATTTACATGTTGATTAGGATTTAAGCTTCTGCCAAAGGGAACACCAAGATTCTATTGTATATGGTTTTTGTAACTGTTAATTATTGAAATGGTAATGTTAATTAACGTGAGTGTCAGCTCTATAAAATATAAATGCGCTACACTTAGATACATTGAGAGGTAAATGATTTAGTATACACCAATTACTTATCTTATTTAAATTATTCTGAAGCTTCTCGCAGTTTTCCTCAGCCTCAATTACATAATGTATTTTCAAGTCGTCCGCATATAACAAGCTTAGTACGATCAGCTCTGAGACAATGTCGTTAATAAAAATGTTAAAGAGTAACGGTCGCAGTACAGATCCCTGGGAAACACCTAAACCACCTAAGACATCGAATCATCTGAAATCACGGCAATTCTACATATTGCCATCTATTTTCTAAATATGAAATAATTAAATCTTATAATGTCAACGAAAATGTGAGTTTGCTTAGCTTTTGTATCAGAATACCGTTATTTAGATGATCAAACGCCTTGGAAAATATGATATCAACCTGCTTGTTATCATTCAGTTTTGCAGAAACATACTGTGTAACGCAAATTAGATTAGTTTCAGTGGATCTGTCTGGTAAAAATCCTTATCGATTTGTTGCAATTTGGTTTTGTACGTGCTCAGATTATAACCTCAGAGTACTCAAAAATTTTCGCAAAATTGCAAATGATGGTTATTGGTCTATAATTCTCCCCATTATATTTGTTGTCTTTTTTATAAACTAGACACAAACGAGAGTATATCAAATGCTATTGTGGGAAGAAATGACATCTCTTTTTTAAATAGTAGATTAAAAACTGTGAAATATTGTTTTTCTATAAAAATATCCTTCACTCACAATTTTCTTCCGACTCCATAAAAAAGGTATGTGATTTTAGCATCGTTACCTAGTTCCAAAGGGCAGTAGAGAATGTTAAAAGCATACCACAATTAACTGAAACACAATTTGGGATGGGCCCTTTGTCTCTTTCCATATACAGATTATTTATACACTCTAGGGGTACTATATAAAAATTAACGTATATACAGGGTGTTTCACCGGGAATTGAATCGATCGATATAGAAAGAAGTACGCATCAGAAAATTTTGAAAATCTAGATAATTACTAATATCGGTGTGGCCAATCCAACCATTATAATTACAAATAGCCTGGCACTTCCGCTTATACCGGAAGTCGATACCAACTTGCTTATTTCAAATAGAACACCCTATATATTTTAGGGTTTTCGAAAAGAGCATAAAATTCTGAGTCGAAAATATGTAGCATATCCTATACGTAAACCTAACCGTTTCAGAGATATTTGATATTTTATAGAAAATTTGACAGGTGCAACGGTTTGCAAGAACCGTTATAACTTTCTTCGTGTAAAAGATCCTCATTTGCTTCTTGTCACATAAAAATAACACAAGGAGCACTACATTCTACAACTGAAATAAATTCAATAATATCATACCAAGTGTTCCGCTTTTCGCGTTACATTTTGTCAACTTCAAACCGAGACAACTTTTTGAAATATTTGCGATTTTATTAGAAATTCATGAATTGTTGTAATAATTTCATCAAAATGGCCATGGTTAGAAACAATCAGTCATTATCTTATGTCAACAAATGCCAGCATGTTTAAATTACACCTACGAAGACTTTTTAAATTTGTTTATTATTTATGGAGAATGTGATAAAGTAATATCAAGAACTTGCAGCACAATTGCTACTCGATATCCAGAAAAACGGAAACCGTCACCAAATACTGTAAAACGCATACTGGAAAATTTTAAAAATTATGGCTCTGTCAAGGCAAAAATGCAAAGAAGAAAGCCTATTGTTGATGACGAAAACATTGAAATAGTCATTCTGGGATATTTTAATGCATTTCCAAGGATGTCATTAAGACAAACTGCTCTGGAATCGGGAATATGCAAGGATTCAATTCACAGAATCTTATTAAAACATAAGTTTCACCCGTTTTCATTCCATATGGTTCAAGGATTAAAAGAAACAGATTTCCTAAGAAGACAGAATTTTTGTGAGTTTATTCTAATAAGGTCCGAAGGTCACGATTCTTATTTGGGAAATATTATATGGACAGATGAAACAAAATTTACTAAAAATTGACTTTTTAATAGACACAATTCGCATTATTGGAGTGACTCAAATCCTCATAGGTTCAGAGAGCGAAACTTTCAGGAAAGTTGGCAGTTCAATGTTTATTGTGCCCTAAGAAACGATAGAGTGGTGGCATTACAATTTTATCAGGAAAATTTAAACGGTAAATTAAATTTTCTCTTCTGCTAATATGTATAGGTAAATTTTTAATTTTTTTTTTTAGATGAAAGATATCTGAATCTCTTACAAAATTTGAATAATAACTATTAAGGAAATTTACCTCTCGCCGAACATAGAAACATGTTTTATCAGCACGACGGTGCTCCCCCACATAACGCATATTTAATTAATTATGATCAATGGATTGCCAATAATGGACTTTTCTTATGGCCTCCTCGCTCGCCCGATTTATCAGTTCTGGATTATTTCATTTGGGGAACTATTGAAAATAGTTTATGAGAGACCATTAACAACCATTGAAGAGTGTATGCAAAGAGTAAGAAATGCAAAAATATCACAGGATTCAATTAGAAGAGCTACCCATGAGGAACTAATCCGAAGGTGCGAAAAATGTGTCGAGGTTCGAGGGCGGAATTTTGAGCAATTATTAAATTAAAATGAAATCATATTTTAAATTGATCTTATCTCTGCTATTTTAGTTCATGCCATATCTTCAATTCGATTAATACGCATGTTATAGTGTTAGTGTAATTTCCGTTTTTGTGGATATCGAGTAGCAAATGTGCTGCAAGTTCTTGATATTACTTTATCACATTCTCCATAAATAATAAACAAATTTAGAAAGTCTTCGTGGGTGTAATTTAAACGTTCTGGCATTTTTTGACATAAGATAATGACTGATTGTTTCTAATCATGGCTATTTTGATGAAATGATTACAACAATTCATGAATCTTTAATAAAATCGAAAATATTTCAATAAGTTGTAACTTTAACCCCCACAATGCTAATATCAGAAAAAGGGGAATTCAGTTATACACAACTTGACGTAAAAAAATGCAAGGTGTTCCATTTGAAATAAACAAGTTTTCGCGGTTTTAAGTGGACAAAATGTAACGCGAAAAACGGAACACTTGGTATGATATTATTGAATATATTTCAGTTGTAGAACGTAGTTTTCCTTGTGTTTCCTTTCTATAAAATGTCAAATATCTCTAGGTTTAGTTATATGATACGCTACATATTCTCAACTCTAAATTTTATGCTCTTTTCGAAAATCTTAAAATATATAGGGTGTTCTATTTGAAATAAGCAAGTTGGTATCGACTTGGATTGGCCACACCGACATTAGTAATTATCTAAATTTTCAAAATTTTCTGACGCGTACTTTTCTCTATATCGATCGATTCAGTTCCCGGTGAGACACCGTATACTTATTATAATATATACCAAATATGTATTATTATTATTATTTCTTAAATATTTATAATTTCTAAATATTCGATAACTTCAATTACTATTACTTACGTTTCTAATTATACTTTCTTCTACTTTTAGAAGATAACTTTTATCTATTGACGTAAACACTATTCAAATTTACTTATTCATTACTGTTAAACTATTTTTTAAGTTATTCAATGGATGGTCTCTGTTTTTTGGCACGGCTTGTCAAATTTAAATCAGTACATACGAGAATGCACCAATATGCATTATACTTTGCAAATATTATTTAAGTATTTCCACAGCTAACTCCATTACGAATATAATATTAAAAATAAGGATCCTAAATTGGATATAAGACTTTTATCCAATCTGAATAAATGTTCCAAACATCAGTCATTTTACTTCTAAGCTAATAAGAAAATCTTAATGGCATACCCTCTTAAGTTCATGAAAGAATTTCGAATTTTTTGCCTTCATCCAGAGTTTAACTAATGAACAGTATTGCTGCTGATCGCGTAGATTTGTTTTCTGGAAACCCTGTTGCGAATTACGTAAGACATTATTAGATGCGAAAAAAGTACAAGTTTATTAAGCACAGTTTATTTGTGATGTCCTGGATATAGAACCGCGTAGGACAGGTCCATAGTTTCGATGTTTTTTTTTCTTCTTTGTTTAGAGGAACAATACGTGGTATCTCGTGGATTTCAGGGAAAGTGCTTTTTTTCTCACGACAGACTTACAAGAAAATCTAAGTAGTTGTATTTCTACGAAAGTATTAAATGAGTATTAACTTTACTTAAACTATTTATTTCATTTTATATTGCATAGTCAGATGAAGGGTTTAAAAAATTGCGTCAGTATTTCTAGTAAAAGTTTAAAATTCACATTCTTGGTATTTTTACTATTATTATTCGGTAATGATACAGGTAACTAAGATCCTCTAGGAAACCTTCAGAACTCCCCCATTGCCATACTTTTCTTTTAAGAAAATATTTTCTTATTTTGAGGTATGTTAACTAACTTGATGATGTGCTAAATATATTGAAAATAATTATTGTAGAATGTGTGTGATATACTTACACTGTTAGCTTGCTGCAAAATGAAGAAGAAAACACACTTACCTGAAACAAGGAAATAAAATTAAACCATTAATTATTGCTTGCACTGTTTTTAATATAACAGATTCCATACGGGAGTTGAACTCATGAATTTTGGAAAACATATTATTTATTTGTTTTATAAATTGATGTACAGAATGCGAGAACACTATAAGGTCTACATGCAAATAATAAATAAGAGTAATTAGAAAAACATGTACAAAGGTACACAATGTATTATACAATCAAATAAGGGTGATTAACTAAAAAATTTATCTACTAATTTTTTTTATAACAAATGTAAGGGAGATAAAACTTGAACATATTTATAAAAATCTGTGTCCTGCTCTGAGCAAACTTTTTATGAGAAAGTTTATTTTTCTTCGTTTCTTCTAATTCCATGCGCATCGGTCAGTTTCTTGTCGATTAATTGCCTTGTGTTTGCTGCATTTGTTATTTCATTAATTTGTTATTATTTCAAAAGTGAAAGTGACTTTCAGCTAAAAAATCTTCAAGTATAATTTCTTACGGTAAGTTTATGGTGGGGTGGAGTGCTATCTTTTTAAAACCATTAAATTACTAGGTATTGTGATTGATGAAAAATTTAATTGGAAGGATCACATAGTGTAGTAAGTAATAAGTTAAATTCAGCTTTTTTGCAATTGGAATCTTAAAAAATATTCTCTATTCAAGCCCAGTTGCTCAGTGTATACTATAGTCTTGCCTATAGTCGCTTTAATTACCTTATGATTATCTGGGATTCTACTACTGCATCAGATAGGAATTTTATCCAACAGAAAAGGATTATTCTCCCTATTTTGATCTAATTCCGTTGAAGGGTTCTTCGGGGTAAATGGGGTAAATAAGGGTAAATAGGTGGAACAAGTAAGTAAGTACAACATTGCCATTCAGGGCATGTACGAAAAGTTAAGGTCTCAAAAATTTTTTTTGGCATCAGCCACCCTCCCACTATCACCCCCAATACCACCTCCACACTATTATGGAAGGGAGCAAAAAAAATTAAATTGTGATTTAGTGTATATACAAGAACGAAACATATAAAAAAATTTTTTAGCGTTAGCTACCCCTCTACCTATTATTAAAGGGGGTAAAAAAAATTTAAATGTGATTTAGTGTGTATACAAGAGCGAGACGTCTAAAAAAAATTTTTGGCGTTAGTTACCACCTCTACCACCCCCATTGCCACCCCCACCGTATTATTAAAGGGAGTAAAAAATTAAATTGGGATTTGAACCAAGGGCCTCTAAAATTTATTTTGGCATTAATTACCCCCTCTACCACCCCCATTTCCTCCCCCACCATATTGTTTAAGAGAATAAAAAATTAAATTGAAGTTTAATGTGTATATGAGAACCAAGGGCTTCTAATTTTTCTTACATTAGCCACCCCCTCTATCACCCTCACTCTATTATTAAAGGGAATAAAATATTACACTGGGATTTAGGGTGCACAAGACTTGGATAGAAAATGTGGATGTGGAAGTAGTGATTCCTTGGGCTGCGGTTTTTATTATTATATACTGTATACTTTTGTTTAGTTTATAAGTAACCATATTTTATGTATTATTTTTTACCTGTCCTATCCATTGTTGGCAAATTGGAACTAACAAAGATATCTATCTCTCTATCTACAGTGTTGTGGGTTTCGATTTCTATTTACTTTAGGTTATTCAAAACTATTTTCTACACCATGTAGTGTATATTCTTATAAAATAGACTATGTGCGGTAGTTTTACCGATTTTACAAAATTTACAAAATGTATTGCCATGGGGATTGAATAATAATCTAATTGTTTCAGCAAATTACAAGTAGAGAAACTGTAATTCTACCAAACTAAAATTAGTTCTAACTGTTCAGTTGTGCAGAAACTTAAGAGGATATGTATCGAACAACTATCAAATGCATTAATCCATTATTATGCTTCAATAAGTTTTATTAATATATTAGTTCGAGTTTTAGGTAAATAGAAGTTTAAACAATAACACTGAGAGACAAAAACTTTCTAATTTTTTTATATCATGGATAAAACATTGTATATTTTATGCAAAATTTTATTAAAAAAACAGAAAAATGCCGCAGATCTTCTCCATTATTCATCATTTTTTTACTATAAAACTCTGTAGTAAATACAACGCTATATGTATGTAATAATAAGAATAATAATAATTACAAAAATAAATATGTAGTAAAATACACAATACGATAGACCAAAAGTAGCACTATTTCCTATAAAAGGAACTAAATTCATTACCACCAATCAAAGTGCACAATGTGCCCTAAAACTTGCGACATATTACGTCTTCAATCGGAAAACGCAAAGAGAAATCTGATTGTAATAAGCCCCCAGCAGACAGGTTAATCCTAAAGAAAGGACTACAGTACAGGACTGTTGTGTATCACTATCCGCAGACTAGTTTCGATCTTGTTATCTCTCATCTGTACAGCATAGGTGAACACACGACAACCCTACACCGTTCTTCCAGTCTATCAAATTACAGACGAAGGGCGTCTGGACGCTTATTATATAACTATTGACCTAAATAGACAGTGTCTTGTATCTATATCATTTTTTGCTACAACTAGTGGGGTCGATCTGGCATTAAAAATGGCTTGAAACGGACTCGTTTTTTTCGATTTTTTTTTGTGATGTTATGAAGTCGGACCCCCTCTACCATCTGGGAAATTTTCCGGTCTCGAACTTTTCGTGAGGAGGGGCGGGGGAAAATTTATATGTAAAGATAGTTTAGTTTGATTCGTATCGTATAAAATGAAGGGCTCACGAATTCACATAAAGTGAATTTTTACTCGTCGAAATTGGTCCAGAGGTTCCCGAGATATTGCGATTTGAAAGTACGGATTTGTATACGGATTTTTCGCAGCGGCATGAACGTACCGAGAGCCGTTTTCATATCTTTTTCGGGGAAGAAAGTGACTTGGAGACTTTTTTTTTCTTCCCCCGATAGACACTCAGGTCCTAAGTACTGTGTCCAAATTTCAAGTCGCTAAATGTAAAGTAAGGAAGGGTAAACGTAAATGAAATTAAAACTGCTGTAACTTTTTTCCATAAATCGCGCAGCAAATGTGAGATTGTGTACTAATGTGCCTACTTTGAGTTCCGCTTATGTATTTATCAATTTATTGTAGTTATTATTTTTAGAAAAAGTCCTTTTTCGTCAGGAAGGAAAGGGGAAGGGAAATTTTTTTTGCAATCGAATGTGGAATTTTTTTCTCTTTGATTAAAGTCCGACCAGATTACGATCGGATGATTAGTAGGGGAGAGGGGGGCCTGCAAAATTTTTGCCTTGTAGAAGGGCAAGAGAAACGAAATTTGGGCTGGGCTCATTTTCAAGGGCAATCAACTCTCTTTCAAGATTTTTGTACTCCGAAGCTCTAACTTTATTAGGGCCTGCACGCGCGCGTGATACTTTTATAAAAACGAGAGCGGCAATCCAGCAGCCGTGCAGCGAGATGCCAGGGGAGGAGCCTAGCGTTCCCACTTCTCTCCCTTCTCCCTCACAAATACATGTCCCACTCCGCTCTCCGCGACTTGAAATTTGGACACAGTACTTAGGTTGAACACCTACGAGCCTCCTTTGGTGTGAAAAATAATATATTTTTATTTGAAAATTTAAGCTAGAGACTCCTGAGGCCGTCGATGCACTTTATTTGATTTGATTTTGAAGTTCGGGGGGGTTGCCTTAAAACTGTTGGGCAGGGTCAAAAGCTACACCCTGTATATGACTAGAATGGTTGATTCGTTTTTGTTTAAAAGAATTTATTTGTTTTAATTTTTTGCAATTTTGAAAGTCACTGGCAGGGTCGAGAGTAACACTCTGTATATTAAATAACAGCACTTTGTTTTAAAAACGAATTTACAATATTTATTTAATCACTTTGAACAGAGTTTAGAACGTATTTTATTTATTTTTTTACAATAGATTATTATTTAGGTAACTTTTCGACAGTCAAATTTCAAACCTATAGATTTTTTATTTAATTGTTTAATTTTATTTAAGCGTTTTAACTTATGGAAATAATTCATTTGTGCGCGAAATATGTTTTCTTAAAATTACTCTTTTTAACCAGGTTTCGGCCTGGGAAGCAATATCAGAGTCCCGTTTATAAAAATTCACGACGTGTAAGACGCTAAGTGAAACTAGGCAAACGGTAACTACTATTTTTGTTTCGTTAGACCGAATGAATACTAGTATACTTCTTAACGCGAACAGTACACAAACTTTTATAATGCCAATTAAAAAATTCGCACAAATTAATTTCACTTTGAGAAAAACTTGTAGAACGATTTTAATACGCGAGAAAACCACTGGAAAACTACTAGATTTCGGCTTTTAGAGCTGGAAATGGTACCATCTAGTCTGGATCGGCAGTAATATTGCGCAACATTTTTGCAAAAGTATGCAATTTCAAAATAGAAATTATACAGAAAAATCGGCATTGAAACGGAGAAAGTTTTTATATAAAAACGAATTTTGAATCTATTCGGGTTTTGAAATTATGAAGGTTTTATTGTCTGGAAATTAAATGGTTTCGGAATGACCCCGTAAAGTCGAAACGAAGGTCCGACGTTTTACGGTTGCAAGATATGAATATAGGCGCGAGGTGAATAATAAGATATGAAAACGTTCCCGATATGCGTGAACGAAAACAAGTTAAGATATTGGCTGCAAGGGGAATGCCGATATCGTGTACAATATACGAGGCGATTGAAAAGTAGTGAAATTCTAAATGCCAAATTTGTTTATGGAAAGTTAACGAATCGAGGTAGAATGTTGTGACTATGGGCATGAAAAGTGATTTTGATATATTTTGAGATTATTTGAAGCTGATATTTTTATGATGGGTTTTTGAACGGGTTCGACTCCTGAAATGGTGAATTTGAATGTTTGGTATTATTTAACGGTGAATGCGTGTTATTTGAGAATTATCGATTATACGTGAATTTTTTCAGAATTAATTTAAAAAAACTATATGCTTTGGCTAATTTGAGTATTGTACTTACTTTTTTTATTACTTTTGACATGGTGCACGTGAAGTATGATTTATTTTTGAAATATTGATATTTTTTATATTTGTTATAGTGATGATAGAAGAGAAGTACTATAACAAGGTCCTGAGTGTCTATCGGGGGGAAAAGAGAAAAGCCGCCAAGTCACTTTCTTCCCCGAAAAGAACGTGAAAATGTCTCTCGGTACGTTCCCGCCGCAGTGAAAAATCCGTATACAAATCCGTACTTTCAAATCGCAATATCTCGGGAACCGCTGGACCTATTTCGACGAGTCACATTTTTTCGATCCGAATCAAACTAAACGAGTTATGTCCGAAAAACTGATTTTCCCTATCTTTAGATGTAAATTCATCCCCCCTCCTTCCTCGAGAAAAGTTCGACCGGAAAATTTTCCGGATGATAGAGGGGATCCGACTTTATAACATCACAAAAAAAAAATCGAAAAAACGAGTCCGTTTGCAAATCCAGATCGACCCCGCTAAACTGTTTTTATAAGCTCATGTTATTTTTCTCGATTACAGTGGACACGATCTAATGAATGCAAGTGTGTCTGGTCGATAGCCGAGTGGGTTAAGGCGCGAGGTGGCAATCGCGATTAATCACACGGACATCGCACCACCTGGTTCGAATCCTGGCACCGGCACTGTCGGAGAAAATGGTTGTATGTCTGCATTTTTTTCAATGTGTAACCCCCTTCCACACAAGCCCTGGCTTCTGGAATTGGGGGTTGTCTAATTTCTGTGTTGTTTATTTATTTATTTATTTATTTATTATTATGTGCTGCCCTCTGACGGAGAGAGATGTAATTAGTCTCTGGTACAGAGTGAAGAAAGACCTGTTTAATTGACGGAAGTTATGTTTGAATAAATAAATATTTCCAAAAAATGTGTTTTATTGATAATGTAGAACTTTACAACACAAGCCAAAGCGAAAGAGTAAATATAATATATTTATTTTAATACAGAAGCGATAAGGAAAGCAGTATCAGCGTTTTAGCGGGGTTCAGTGACGAGCACAGCAAGGCGTCCAGCGGCGCGCAACTGGGTCCAGTTTAGGGGCCTACATAACGCCTCCCTCCTAAGAATGGAAAACAAGGGACGATGGTTTTCCTTGCAAATTTCCTTCCAGGGTCCCGTCTGGAGTCGGTTCGGCAGTTGTCTCCTTTTTAACTTTCTTGAGAAAATGGAGATACCATTTTATTATAAAGTATAATATAATGGAAAAACCTATCGATATTATCACATATGTTAATACCCAAGTATGTGTACTGGCTCGGTTAGTTAAACCTAGGGTTCCGAAATTTAAATTGTCGATGTCAACCTTTAGTTTGGATGTTTCTGCTAAACCTACTTCTTTTAGATGTAATGGTTGAATCGAGCTATCCTCGGTATTGGTTATGTCAATTTGAGGCAATTTGTACTGAATAAATGTTTCACTTTTTCCTATATTTTCATAAGTTTGTCCATCAATCTGTGTGGATCATTTTGAAGGAATTGTTATAATAGCGGGTTCATGAATTTCACGTAGTTCATTGTTGGTGCAAAATATACGAAGCTTTATCACATTCTTTGGTACAACAATCAAGGTTGCTTCGCCGACAACTTCAATTATATTTTCTTGTATTTGTACAGGCGTAAACGGGCACGTATTTGCTTTCCCGTCTAGTAGTTGTGTAATGCAATCAACTTCTTGTAATTGATCTTTAATGTGATAAATACATTCTCTGTCGATAATGTGACATTCATAGTTAACATAAAAGTGATGCGTGGAATTTCTCAGAAGGTAAGGTTTTTTTGGAATTATCATGACACTTTGCTTAGGAATAGGGATTAAATGGAATAAATCGTAAACAATCGGTGATATTATAGGAAAATGTATGGTAAAAACGATTTTGTCTTTTCGAAAGAACACTTGGGTTGTTAATATGTCATAGTAAGATAAGATATTATCGAAGGTAGGTATACAATCCTTAGAATAATTTATTTCTAATTCCCTTTTTAGTTCAAACATAGGCGTAGCAGGGACGATAGAAGTATGTAAGGTTCCTAGCCTAGCAAAAACTACAGAATTCTCAATATCATCCAAAAATAAAATAATGTCTCTACATGTTAACATTATTAAATTAAGAACAGTTTCATGTTGAACATCATGTGTAGCGGTTATTATTAGGTCTATTTCTTTTTGTATAACCTTTTCGTTTTGCTCTAATCGATAAAGTGTATTATTATATTTTTCCATTAATTGTTTTGTCATGCCTAACAATTGATTTTGATTTGCTAACATTTTACTTTGATTATTTCGCAAAGTCAATATAGCTTCGTCATAATATTCTCCGTCACTGTAGTCTAAAGTTCCAAATGCCCATTTATGAAGTTTACCTATAACATTGATCAATCCTCGTTTTGATCTATGGTTAGGATTTATATTATTGTATTTCAAATTTATTTCGGCAAGTAAATATTCAGCATGTTCTAGGAATTTTCGTATCGCGTGCCGCTTGTCAAAATGTCTATTATCAATCATTGTTTTCATGATCCCTATCTCGAATGTAACATTAGAAATTGTTGACTTTAATTTATTAATATCTAAATAATGTATAAACGTGTGATGTCTGTCTGTAATTCGACCGTTGCCTAACTGACGAGATAAAGTCGGGTTGGTTATGGTATCAACTACCACTTCGTGAGCATGATGCAGTTTCGTTATCAAAGTTAGTATACTATAATTATGGTCCATGTTGACAGTATTCCCTGAAACAATAGGTGGATTTAATTTCCGTGCAGGTTTCAGTTTCGTTTTATGATATACCTTATTACCCGAAGTCCTGAGTTTATTATCTAAGTCTTGTTTAACTTCAGCTGTTTTATACTTTGGTGTTATTTTACTTTCTCCGAGATTTCTTTTTAAATAAACTTTTTCATTTTTTTCGAGTCTAGGTGGGTGAATTTTCGTATCATTCGTTTTATTGATAACCCGAGCCTTATCATTATTTATTTTAACTCTTTCAAATATGGTAGATATTAAATTTTGGTGGTTTTGGACGTACTGCGTTACAATCTGATCGTCGCTTAAATGAAATGGTGAATGTCCGTCGTCGTCGTCACTTTTAATTATCTGAAACGGCGTATACTTCGTGGAAGTATGATAACTATTATTGTATCCAATTATCGCGTAAGACATCGATACTTTTATATTTTCACTAGGATTAGTTAGTTTTAAAATTCGTAACTCCTTGCCAATAGTTGAATGAAATCTCTCGATAAGACTGTTACTATTCGGGTTATATATTGTTGTAAAATGTAACTTAATTTTATGTTTCTTACAAAATTCTATTAAAGCACGATTATGAAATTCGCTACCTCCATCACTTGTTATTTGTTTAGGGATACCAAAATGAGATATAAATATCAAAAGCGAGTTGAGTAAATCAACTGAATTTAAGAGGATAGGGTACGCTTGTGCATATTTAGAAAAACTATCTACAATAGTTAAAAACGCTTGATTTGAGATTTTGAAAGTATCAATATATATAAAATCGAATGGTTTGTCGCCGATCGGTGTGTTTCGAAATTTGATTTGATTTGGGTGTCGTTCGTATTTAGTCTTAATATCGTGCTTGATTTTATTTGTAAAAGTTAGTTTCTCGTTTTCCCTGTGAAAAACATCACTATATTTTTCGCACAAATTGATTATCGCTTTACGCTCTTCAGAGTTCATACGGTCGGTTCGAATTAAGTTAGAAATTTCAGATTTTTGTGGCATTTGATAAGAATTGTCATAGCCAATATTAATATTATGCATTTCAAATTGATTACACAAAGGAATAACTGCAAAAGGTTCTGCCAGATCCACAGTAATGGTTTTTTCCGTGTAATTATAAATTTCAAAATAAGCTCTAAAGTTTTTTGCAAAAGTTAAGGTTTCTGGAATAATTAAATTATTAATTTTACAGGGTGGTACAATTATTTCGCCATATTCGACACTGACAGGATAATCTTTAATTAAAGTTTCCTTAGGTGGTATCTCAAATTTAAAAGAGGTTTCATCGGGTTGTCTATAATAAAACGGAATTTCGTAATATTCATTTACCAATCTTTGATTTTGAAAATCGATACCTAGGTTCATACCAATAAGATCTTTAAGTCCTATTATGCCGTCATAGAATTCGTGAAAATTAAGTAGTATAAAATCAATTTCATAATTACATTGGAATTCGTCAAAAGCCGGTATTTTTGCTCTGTAGCGAATTAACTTTTCTCCTAGACTAGTTTTAATAACTGAAGGTGAATGTATGATACAATTTGGAAAATAATCCTCTATTACCGAGGGTTTAATTATTGAGGTGAAACATCCGGTATCAATTAACAATTTAAGAGGAGGTGATTGAATTTCTATGTATGATAAAGCGTTTACGCTATTGGCATTCACTTCAATTATGTCGGGTGGTCTGTCTGGTTGTCCATAATAAAATTTTCAGTTTGATTTGTATCTTCATAAAAATAAGGATTTAAATAATGTTCATTTGATGTTTGTTCAGATATTGAATTTTCGGATAACTGATGAATTTGATGTTCAGGGACATTTGCGCTTGGTATGTTACAATTATTAAGATGATCTTTAGAGTTTTCGGTCATGTTATCTGAAGTAGTTGGCTCAAATGAATCAGAATAGCAATATTCCTGATATTCATTCACATTATTTAATTCACGTGATTGTCCCTGAATTGGTTTAAATGGTTGATTAAAGTTCGAATAAAAATGATTATTTGGATCCCTGCTTAAACTAGTTCTACTCTGAATTGACATCGGTTCCGGTTTATAATTCATTACTTGATTTTGCCGTGGTTTAAAGACATTTTGCGGCGGACCAAAAACTTGCCTATTTGTAGGAAAATTATGGGCTATTTGTCGCGGTTGTACGTTTATTGGCTGACTAGGAAAAGTCGGACGTGTCTGAAAACTTCGACTGGGTATATTAAAATTTGGTTGATATTTTTGCTGGTTAAAATAGGGAGAAACTGGATATGCCATTGACTGACCTATCTTTTCTCTATTAAAATTTCCGTATAAGTGTGTATTCGAACTATTGGTTTTATGGACCGGTAGCTTAGTGGCTTGATTACTGTTACATTTTTGTAATTGTGGAGCGTTGTAATTAAAATTTTCCTTCTCGATTACAAAGGCAATCGCTTGTTCGATGGTAGTAGGTCTTCTTAATCTGACGATGGTTTTTGTTTCACCATGTAAATTCCTAATAAAAGTGTTTAACGCCAATTTATCGTACTGATTCAGATAAATTAATTTCATGTCCGCACTTAAGTTTGAATCTGCTCTTATTTTTGAATTTAATTTGCTGCGTACTAATTTAATTCTTTCGCTAAGATCTATGAGACTTTCATTGCGCTTTTGTGTAATGGTTATTAAATCTTGTTCCAAAGATTCCCTATCGCGGAGTTCCCCAAAACTAACTCTAAGGGCGTTTTTTATTAAATCCCATGTACTTAACTCAGGAAGAGAGTAAATTAAATTTTGTGCATCATTAGTCAGTTTGCTAGTAATGGCCAAGAGTAAAAAGGAATTAAAATCGTTCTGATTTTCTCTATAATATTGTATTTTAAATCTGTCACAAATACTAAGAAAGTTTTCTAGTTTGTTGGGATCGCCATTAAAATTCGGTATAAGGGAAATATGTTGCGTTAATAGACTGATATTAATTGGTGTTGAAGGTTGATGGGTAGCGTCTGCCGACGCCGACGGTCCGGGCATGTTGGGTGCCTGACTGTTTTCTAAACCTAATTGTCTTTGATAGACTGTTTTCTAAACCAAATTGTCTTTGATAGACTGTTTTCTAAACCTAATTGTCTTTGATAGACTGTTTTAAGTTTAAACCCAACCAGACAAAATCGATTTTTATCAGGATAGGAAAGAACTGAAGATTCTAGGACAGAGAAATTTCACTTACCACTGTGCTTATGTATAAAATCCAGGTCCTAGAACTTTTTCACCTTGGCTTCTTAGGAGGCTACTCGATTCACCCCCTGATGTCTTCTCGGGTGCCTGCTCAATCCAGCACTCTGGGTAACTTCAGCTGCACAATGCACGATGCACTAATTAGTCTTTAAATTGTCCAAAAAGCACCACAAAAGTTCGGTTCGTTTTATTTCACCTTAGAGTTTCTCGCGAAATTAATGTGGACACTAGCACATTAACCCGGGTGAAATCCTATTCGACTGCGCCAGTTATGTTTGAATAAATAAATATTTCCAAAAAATGTGTTTTATTGATAATGTAGAACTTTACAACACAAGCCAAAGCGAAAGAGTAAATATAATATATTTATTTTAATACAGAAGCGATAAGGAAAGCAGTATCAGCGTTTTAGCGGGGTTCAGTGGCGAGCACAGCAAGGCGTCCAGCGGCGCGCAACTGGGTCCAGTTTAGGGGCCTACATAACGCGGACGGTAGGATGGCGCCATCTCTGGACCAACTGGCGAACTATTATTAGCATGGAATATACGCGAATGGCCAGAAACGCCGCGAACAACGCTGGAAGATTCTAGAGAATTCGAGTGCCCTTGTCAAGGTATATAAGAGGTGAATCCGGAACCACGAGTCAATGTACGCCCCAATATTTTGGTTGTTTTTGTATTTAAAAATTTGGTTTTTGACACACATAAATTAGACAATAATAGGTTACTTTCAGACTCACAGGAATAAAAATATCACTTTCGGTTGAACCGGAAGTGACATCAACTATTTTTTCTTAGATGAGATGACTATAGTTTTTTGATAGTTTCTCATTAAGCATAAATTTCTAAGTGCAACAGTTTCTTCAAATGTAAAAAATTCCAAAAAATAAGTGAGATATGAACAATTTTTAAATTTTTTCAAAATGGCCGGGTCAGTTGAATGTGATGTAAGAAAATTACTAAGTAGGCTATGGAAATTATTAATAAGGTTGTCTGTAGAGAAGAAAATAGTTATTTGAATTACTGATAGGTACCAGTATTCTTAGGTTTTTTTCAAAAAACGGAATTTAATTTTCATTTCCGTAGGGGTCCTATGGAAATTTGATATTTTTTTATTAATCAGAAATAATAATTCATAAAATTTTTTCGCCATTAATCATTTCTTAACGATATTCTTCATAATAATAGAAGTATTTTTAAAAAGTAAGCGCCAACAAATCATTTTAATAAGGTACCTATCTACATTTAAATCCAAAATTGCAAATAGCCATGAAAATGACAGACATTCACAACAAATGAATTATTCTTGACTTATTCACTAATTTTCTGTCAAGTGTATTAAAGGTGTTATAAACAAGAAAATTAATATAAAATGGCTGAAAAATATTCAAGAGCTGAGAACATTGACATGTTCATTATGAATGGAGAGACTCGACGTAATATAATATGGCATTTTGTAATTTTGAAATAATTCTTTTCTTGTGTTTTCTTTCCTTTAAATAAATGTTTGTAAAAATACGTTGATTATAGTTTTTGCTTCACATTCTCGTTATTAAAGGTGGACAACACATTTTCTTATACAAAATAACTGTAACTGATACATATTTCACATAAATGTAATTATAAAAATTAGTGGCACTGGATAATAAATGAATATATTGTTATAAAGTACTACTTGGAATAATATATTTTCAAACTTCCTGTTCTCTAAACACTGTCTTATGAATGTCAAAATGTAGTCTCTAGGAGAATCTACTCACTGGTGTTGATAGAAATTAAATGTCGCTTTTATCTCTCAGTAATCCGTCCAGGGAATTTTAGCTGAATCACTGAAATCAGCCGTAGATGTACGTGGATGAAATTTTATTTCATACCATTTACTAAAATTTTTATTTTTTGTGGAATTGGTTAAATAAAAATATATATTTCAACTTCTTTACTGTCGTTTAAGGAGCATATACGTGACAAAATCAACAACATTCCCGTAGGGACATGCTAGCGCGTAGTCTAGAATATAAGTGTCCAGCTAGAAGGGTGCCCAATAAAATAAATGGAAGGCAATTGGCCGACATAGTTTTATAAAATAGAATTCACATACGAATTCTAGTATTTTATTGTGAAATATATAGGGATACTATAAATACTAAAAGGTACACACGTGTGTACGGAAGTTTCTTATATGTCGTTGTTATTGTTATTATTAATTTTACAGGTTTTAAATCGAAAGTACTAGGGATCTGCAAGGCCGTTTTTCACCATATCTCAAATGTAAAACAACAGAATAATTACAGAATCTTCATTGGATACAATATATATATATATATATAATAATACTAGGTTCTCGGGTTGAACCGCGTCTGAGATTGTTAATGTCTCGACGTTTCGGCTCCCGTTTTGGAGCCATTTTCAAGAGAAAAAGTGAGTCAAGTAAAAATTGTCAAAGAAAATAATACTAGGAGTTCGTGGAACTGGTTCGATTCCGGGGTCTCAATCTGCCTACTCCCCAGATCTCACCGCGATCCGTCTCTAAGGCCTCAACCTGCCTACTCCTTAGAGCGAACTCGCTGGCAGTATCGGACGAAGTGTTATTTATACGAAAGCTGTCTGTGGGTGGGAGAGTGGTGGGGGGTTGAGGGTCTGTTGATGGAGGCATCAGAGCAGAACGGCTGCTATCAGGATTATGAGGTGTGGATGAATATTGTGGGGCTAGCCTGGAGATCAATGATTTCCAAGCGACTAGAAGACGATGACCGTCATCCCTTTTGTTTAGACAATTGGGACGTTTTTCAATCTCAATTGCTTCGCGGATGATTCGCGGTTTCTGGAAAAATGATGGTGCTATGGTTTTGGTGTTATCGAAGTCTATATTATGGCCTGTTAGAAGGCGGTGTTGGGCAAGTGATGATGTGGGATCGGATTTTCTAACTGCAAGACGATGTTCATATATTCTATTGTTAATCCGTCTGTTGGTTTGTCCAATGTAGGTTTGGGGACAGTTTGAGCAAGGTATTTCGTATACACCGTGGGAATCATTAGGTATTTGGTCTTTTGGGGTTCTGATTAAATTGGAAATTGTTTGGTGTGTTGTGAATATGGTTTTTATGTTATTGGATTTCAGGATTTTTGAAATTTTGTCTGTGACACCTTTGATGTAAGGTAGGAAAGCTTTTTGCTGAGGAGGAGTTTCTGTCTGATCAGTTTGGGAAGGATTTTGTGCTTTGTGTATGGATCGCGTTATATGTCCTTTGTCGTAACCGTTTTGTAGAAGTGCTTCTTGTAATGTTTGTAGTTCGGATTGTCTGTTGTGATTGTCTGTTAGTCTGAGGGATCTGGTTACAAGAGTGTTGACAACGGAATTTATTTGTGATGGATGGTGATGTGATTTTGAGTTAAGGTAACGGTTGGTTTTCTATACACAGAGTAGTAGAGTTGATTGTTGTTTTGTTTTGTAATGAGGACGTCTAGGAAAGGGAGAGAACAATTGTTTTCGATTTCAATAGTGAACTGGATCTGAGGGTGTATATGATTAATGTGAGACAGAAAGTTGTTTAGAGAATCTCTACCATGTGGCCAGATAACGAAGATGTCATCTACGTATCTTAGCCAGCAAGTAGGCTTCAGTTCGGATGAATTCAGAGCTTGGGTTTCGAAGTTGTCCATGTAGATGTTGGCTATGACAGGGGACAGAGGTGATCCCATTGGAGCTCCTCTCACTTGTTTGTAATAGTTGCCTTGAAACAGAAAATAGGTGTTGGACAGACAATGTTCTAGAAGGGTCAGAGTGCTGGGAGAAATATTGTGTTTAGTTTTGAGAACGTTTAGGGCTTCAGTGAGTGGGATGTTGGTGAATAGTGACACAATATCGAAACTGACTAGAATGTCGTTCTGGGAAATAGAGTAATTTTGAAGAAGATCAATGAAATTGGTGGAATTTTTGACATAAGAAGGGGCTTGTTCAGCAATAGGTTGTAGAGTATGGGCTAGATGTCTCGCTAATTTGTGAGTTGGGGAACGAAAAGCACTAACTATTGGTCGTAAAGGAATGTTGGTTTTGTGAATTTTAGGAAGACCGTATATTCTAGGAGTTCTAGACGATTTCTCTCGAGGAATGAGGGATTTTCGAATATCTGAATGGAGGTCAGAATTGTTGATGATGATTTTTGTTCTCTTTTCTAAGTATGTGGTGGGATCGCGCTGGATGCGTTTGTAGTCTGGGGTATTGAGTAAATCGTTCATTTTTGTTAAGTAATCGGAGGTGTTTAGTATGACAGTGGAGTTGCCTTTGTCGGCTGGGAGAATGATAAGGTCGTCATTGTTATATAGGTCTTTTAGGGCTTGTCTTTCTCTAGAAGGTAGGTTAGAAGTGGGAGGTTTGGCAGTTCGAAGTATTCTAGCGATATCTTGTCTGGTGTCCTCAGCTTGATTGTTTGGAAGGTGGGATATAGAATCTTCAACTTGGGAAATAATGGTTTCAACTGGAATAATTTTGGGAGAAACTGCAAAATTGAAACCTTTAGCTAAGCCTTGAAGGGCGGCATCGCTGATGGAGAAGTCAGAAAAGTTGTGAACTACCTTGTTAGGATCTAATGTGGATGAGGAGTTAGGTTTCTGTGGGGCAATGAGTTGTAAGAGTTTGTTTTTCTGTGTGTTGGTCTTCTGTTCTGAGATATGTAGGGCTTTGTCGTTGGATAATCGGTCAAAGGTGTCCCAGATAATTGGGTGAATACAGGAAGCGTGAATCTGTAGATAGGTTTTGTATAGTCGTGTGCTGGTAGTGTTGAGGTTCGTTCTGGTGTTATGTATGGAATTTCGAAGTAGGGCAAAACTTGCTTTGTTAAGAATTTTTGAAATAGAGGGGGACTTCGAGTGATATTTAAGTTGGAGAGATTTTGGGATGACTTGGTGATCTCGACACGCTTTCAGGAAAGTAAGGTCACAAAGAAGTCTGGTTTTACGAAGTAGAAGTGTACTATAGGATTTAGTCAGAGAATGAATTTCCTCCCCGTAGAGGCGAATAAAATGTTCCGAGAAGCTTCCGCGGTCGTTGGTATGAAAAATACTAGGTTCTCGGGTTGAACCGCGTCTGAGATTGTTAATGTCTCGACGTTTCGGCTCCCGTTTTGGAGCCATTTTCAAGAGAAAAAGTGAGTCAAGTAAAAATTGTCAAAGAAAATAATACTAGGAGTTCGTGGAACTGGTTCGATTCCGGGGTCTCAATCTGCCTACTCCCCAGATCTCACCGCGATCCGTCTCTAAGGCCTCAACCTGCCTACTCCTTAGAGCGAACTCGCTGGCAGTATCGGACGAAGTGTTATTTATACGAAAGCTGTCTGTGGGTGGGAGAGTGGTGGGGGGTTGAGGGTCTGTTGATGGAGGCATCAGAGCAGAACGGCTGCTATCAGGATTATGAGGTGTGGATGAATATTGTGGGGCTAGCCTGGAGATCAATGATTTCCAAGCGACTAGAAGACGATGACCGTCATCCCTTTTGTTTAGACAATTGGGACGTTTTTCAATCTCAATTGCTTCGCGGATGATTCGCGGTTTCTGGAAAAATGATGGTGCTATGGTTTTGGTGTTATCGAAGTCTATATTATGGCCTGTTAGAAGGCGGTGTTGGGCAAGTGATGATGTGGGATCGGATTTTCTAACTGCAAGACGATGTTCATATATTCTATTGTTAATCCGTCTGTTGGTTTGTCCAATGTAGGTTTGGGGACAGTTTGAGCAAGGTATTTCGTATACACCGTGGGAATCATTAGGTATTTGGTCTTTTGGGGTTCCGATTAAATTGGAAATTGTTTGGTGTGTTGTGAATATGGTTTTTATGTTATTGGATTTCAGGATTTTTGAAATTTTGTCTGTGACACCTTTGGTGTAAGGTAGGAAAGCTTTTTGCTGAGGAGGAGTTTCTGTCTGATCAGTTTGGGAAGGATTTTGTGCTTTGTGTATGGATCGCGTTATATGTCCTTTGTCGTAACCGTTTTGTAGAAGTGCTTCTTGTAATGTTTGTAGTTCGGATTGTCTGTTGTGATTGTCTGTTAGTCTGAGGGATCTGGTTACAAGAGTGTTGAAGCCCTAAACGTTCTCAAAACTAAACACAATATTTCTCCCAGCACTCTGACCCTTCTAGAACATTGTCTATCCAACACCTATTTTCTCTTTCAAGGCAACTATTACAAACAAGTGAGAGGAGCTCCAATGGGATCACCTCTGTCCCCTGTCATAGCCAACATCTACATGGACAACTTCGAAACCCAAGCTCTGAATTCATCCGAACTGAAGCCTACTTGCTGGCTAAGATACGTAGATGACATCTTCGTTATCTGGCCACATGGTAGAGATTCTCTAAACAACTTTCTGTCTCACATTAATCATATACACCCTCAGATCCAGTTCACTATTGAAATCGAAAACAATTGTTCTCTCCCTTTCCTAGACGTCCTCATTACAAAACAAAACAACAATCAACTCTCCTACTCTGTGTATAGAAAACCAACCCACACCAACCGTTACCTTAACTCAAAATCACATCACCATCCATCACAAATAAATTCCGTTGTCAACACTCTTGTAACCAGATCCCTCAGACTAACAGACAATCACAACAGACAATCCGAACTACAAACATTACAAGAAGCACTTCTACAAAACGGTTACGACAAAGGACATATAACGCGATCCATACACAAAGCACAAAATCCTTCCCAAACTGATCAGACAGAAACTCCTCCTCAGCAAAAAGCTTTCCTACCTTACACCAAAGGTGTCACAGACAAAATTTCAAAAATCCTGAAATCCAATAACATAAAAACCATATTCACAACACACCAAACAATTTCCAATTTAATCAGAACCCCAAAAGACCAAATACCTAATGATTCCCACGGTGTATACGAAATACCTTGCTCAAACTGTCCCCAAACCTACATTGGACAAACCAACAGACGGATTAACAATAGAATATATGAACATCGTCTTGCAGTTAGAAAATCCGATCCCACATCATCACTTGCCCAACACCGCCTTCTAACAGGCCATAATATAGACTTCGATAACACCAAAACCATAGCACCATCATTTTTCCAGAAACCGCGAATCATCCGCGAAGCAATTGAGACTGAAAAACGTCCCAATTGTCTAAACAAAAGGGATGACGGTCATCGTCTTCCAGTCGCTTGGAAATCATTGATCTCCAGGCTAGCCCCACAATATTCATCCACACCTCATAATCCTGATAGCAGCCGTTCTGCTCTGATGCCTCCATCAACAGACCCTCAACCCCCCACCACTCTCCCACCCACAGACAGCTTTCGTATAAATAACACTTCGTCCGATACTGCCAGCGAGTTCGCTCTAAGGAGTAGGCAGGTTGAGGCCTTAGAGACGGATCGCGGTGAGATCTGGGGAGTAGGCAGATTGAGACCCCGGAATCGAACCAGTTCCACGAACTCCTAGTATTATTTTCTTTGACAATTTTTGCTTGACTCACTTTTTCTCTTGAAAATGGCTCCAAAACGGGAGCCGAAACGTCGAGACATTAACAATCTCAGACGCGGTTCAACCCGAGAACCTAGTATTTTTCATACCAACGACCGCGGAAGCTTCTCGGAACATATATATATATATATATATATATATATATATATATATATATATATAGGCAAGCCAGCCAAGAAAAAAGTGCAAACCACAGACATGTGTTTCGGACTTTTTGGTCCTCATCAGAGAGGTGTAGCTAAGTTGAAAAGGTTCAACTTAGGAATCAAACGACACAAATGGATCACGGGCAGGAAGCCAGTTGCACATTTGTGGCGCCGCTGGAAAGACCATGCATTCCAGAGCAACAAAACAACATTGCCACGGAGGCTAACTATAACAACCTGTGTTGCAAGCCCATGAATTTGCTTTAAGGATAATTTGTTTCCCGTGTTACCATCCTTTTTTTTCTTGTGTCTAAACAAAAGAGATGACAAACATTGTCTTCCAGCCGCCTGGAAGTCATTGATCTCCAGACTAGCCCCACAGTATTCATCCACACCTCATAATCCTGATAGCAGCCGTTAAGCTCTGATGCCTCCATCAACAGACCCTCAACCCCCACCACTCTCCCACCCACAAACACCTTTCGTATAAATAATACCTCGTCAGATACTACCAGCGAGTTCGCTCTAAGGAGTAGGCAAATTGAGGCCTTAGAGACGGATCGTGGTGAGCTCTGGGAGTAGGCAGATTGAGACCACGGAATCAAACTAGTTCTACGAACTCCTAACATTATTTTCTTTAACAATTTTTTCTCGAATTTTTCTCTTGAAATGGCTCCAAAACGGGAACCGAAACGTCGAGACATTTGCATAGTAATTATTACAAATTTAATTATAAGTAATGAACTGTCTACAGTTCAATTTTACTCTGTTAAATTTAGCACCATTGGAAAGGACATTGTATTATTTATTAAATAAAATTGAAGCCTTATAATAAAAAGTGTTTTTAGTTAAGGATGTGTGGTGTTGTGGTATCGTTAATTTATTTGAATTTTATAAGTTGATGGCATGGATATTTCTACGGAGTACTGATAACTTAAATAAACATGAAGAGGTGACATTATCCATGCCTATATTGTATGAAAATCTTAAGCATATATATTTTGTATCAACTGGATTTTACGTTGAATATGATCTGTTAAAAACGAGTAGTACACGTCACTACAATCACCCAAATTGCTGGGTATTATAGAATTTACTTAAATCCATTTCAACTCACTAATTATTGAATTTTTAGATTTATAAGGAATATTCAGTTTGGCAGTTTGCACTTAGCTATTACATGCTTTTCAAAATCTAAATTGCAGTCCAGTAGAAGTCCCAAATATTTAGCAGTCATTAAGATTAATCATATCATTTAAAATTACATCAGTAGTTAAGTCATTTTTAGTCTTTGCACACACTAATTTAGAGCAAACGCACATTACCACCGATTTAGATGGATTAAGTACGAGATCATTATCACTTGCTCACTTACTTTAACGTTGGGTTCGCATTAATTTCACTGACAGCGTCATTTCCTGACGTCCTAGGTTGTTTTCATTGGCCTCTATTCTTTTTTTGTAAATAACACTTATGTTCAAAGTCCTAATCTTCTATAGATACTATTTTAAAGAAGTGCTTAATGCTTACGTTAATTTAAAGCATTTTTTTAGATTGCTTAGTAATCGCGAACACTTTACTATTAACAGTGCTTCGTGCTCAAAGATTAAAAGTACTTTTTTGAGCATTAGCGCTCGGGAACATGTCTAATCCATGCACATTTCTTGTAGGGAGTAGAAATTATTGAAACCAAAGGAAAAAAAAATGAGCTGTATTCTAATATTTGACGGATGCGCCGGTTATATAAGGCGCAAATAAGTATTGCTGAAGAACACAACAATGGCTAAAAATATGTACCTACCACTTCCAAAAAAATCAGTAAAAATGATGAAAACATTCATTTCGATGCCCGATTAATTGAACTTTGTTAACTAATATCGAATTCCGGTTTCAATATCGACATTAGGTAACAAAATCTAGTTCATCGAACAACAGAGTGAAATTTTAATTCAGACATTTTAGTAATTTCTTTGAAGGCATTTCAGTTTTCGCCAGAATTTTTTTTCTACTCATAAGTTTCTTTTTACTTTTGAGAGAGAGAGTTTCTTTCAAGTTCAATTATTCGTAACTAAATATCATCTTACGTAGCTCACACGTTCATGTTTTATATCATTAATCAAAGTTTTCAATACTTTCATAAGTTTCTAATACACTGTACTACATTCTTTAAATGGTCAATATATACAGAATCTAGCGAATAATTCGTGATCTTGCCTCTAACGAAATCACCAACCATTTTAAAACTTAATATTTTCTATTAAATTTTACGGAGAATGACAACGACATATTTTTCGCTGGTGGTACATCAACGACTTATAATCCTGTTATATACGAGAGAGCTTCGGGATTTTATTTTTATTCCCAAAGCTACAATTTAGCTGAGGGCCAGGGAAGAAATATTTATTTTTCTAGTGATTGTCTTATCGGGAATGAGTCCGGCGTTCTTAGTCATTGGTGAGCATATAATTGTATAAGTCGTTATTAGATATTATAGATAATTGATTGAACAAGATAGGTATACTCTAAGGCTTGTAGATCTTTCCTGATTTTCTTCCCTGTTAATTGTTTTGAATATTTGAGGTTTTTACAGTCCTGCCATAGTCTTTTTCTAAAACAAAGTCAAATGACTGCATTCCTCTTTAGTAGAAAACTATGGCACGTCAAGTATTTGAAATAATTAACATGAAAGATAATCGGGTAATATTTTCATATTCATTTTCACTTTCAATTTTATTTAAATTAAGTTATCGAAAAAAATTGTGAGTTACTCCCCTTTTACTTTTCATTTATATTGATGTTCTGGCGGAGTATACCCCCAAATATTTCGATACCCAAATAGTACACGCATATACAGACAACTTCATAATAACCAATCCCTGCGCCATTTTCATCTGACTCAACTGATACGCAAACTCAGATAACAGTTACTAGCAGTGATGTCCCTCACAAAATCGCACCTGTTCGCTATCTACACCTCAGACCTCCCCAGGACCGACCACACAGCCCTGGCCCTGTATGCAGACGACACAGCAATAATTGCCAGATCCTGGAAAGCCAGGAACGCAACCAGAAAACTCCAGGAAATGGCCACACTCCTGGAAGAATGGTGCACGAAGTGGAAAGTCGCCGTCAACGCCGACAAAAGCCAAGCCATACTCTTCAGACGAGTGCGGAAAGAAATTCCCACAGGACACGTCTCCATGAACGGCGAGGACATCCAATGGCACGACACCGTCAAATACCTTGGCGTGGTCATGGACAAAAGCCTAACGTGGAGACAGAACACGGACGCTATTACAGCCAAGGCGCGGCGCACAAGAGCCCTCATCTACCCGATGATGGGAAACGGTAGCCGTCTCAACCTGAGGAATAAGCTTACGCTTATCAAAACCCTCATCAGGCCGCAGCTGACGTACGCCTCGGTAGCGTGGGGTTACCAGGCAAAGTCCTACATGAAGAAAATCCAGGCAGTGGAAAACATCGCCCTCAGGACGGCGGTCGACGCACCATGGTACGTGAGAAACGCAGACATCGTCAGAGACCTGGAGTACACCACGGTCACTGAAGTCATCCGGGAACGAGCGAAGAAGCTGTACGCCCAAGCAGAGGAGCACGGGAACCCGCTAATCAGACAGGCCACTGATTACGACCCTGCCGACGCCCCGAGGCACAAACGGCCGAGGGTACAGCTTCTGGACGACGGGTGAGTATAACTTATATTTCCCGCTAACCGATCTGTTTCAGATACCCCAGGACGGACCACCACTACCAGAGACATGACGTTTTTCTACCCAAACCCAACCTCCTTGCGGGCGTCGGACAACATACCGTCCAACGCCCGTTGTCCTACCTGCTCCGTGGAGTCCGAAAGTGCTAAAAAAGCACTTAGGGTCTCCACACTCCCGAGCTACACAGCTCATATCCTTACCTTTCCGATGATCCGGGGTAGGACACACCTTTACTGTGTCCTACGTACCGGCAGTCAATCCCAGCCAAAACTTCCTAAAACCCAACTAGACCGATGACTACCCACGGGGGTGACAAGCTGGCGAAGAAAGAAAATATCAAGACAAGAAGAGCGCCAGAAGAGACCTCTGCCAGCGAGGTTGAAGAGCCAGGATCAGGGGAGGTCCGCAGAAAATACCACGACACATCTCGCATTTGCGGGCTGGGTCTGGTAGAAGTAAGCGGGCCCACCTATCACGAAGGCCGGTCCAGGTCTACAGAGATAATCTAGGAGCAAAGAGTAGTAGTCCTACTCGGCCCTAGTTATCGAGACCGTCATCAAGCCAATGGATATTGGCGCGCCTCACAAAACTGGATCTATCCACTCCTACCGTCTCTGTAATACCTTAAAATTTCTTCTAAATATTTATACCCTTGCCAGGAGTTGAAACCGGATACGCTTGACTCAGATCTAACATGTTGAGTCGCTGAGGTTTCCATATTTAAAATATGTCAATATAATAATTCTCGTCAAAGACAAGTAAAGAGAAAAAAATTCCTCTCTGGACGGTCTCTACTCAAATTACGTTAGTGCAGGGGTTTCTTAGTTACTTGTTTCCCAATAATATAATAATAATATGCGAGTAATTGCAGAGGATTTTCCGTCGTCCAGTAGCGAAAATTCTGTTTGGTAAGATAAAAATGAGCTTCATTTTCGAAACATACTCAAAAAGTAACGCGTGTTCCAAAATCTTAACGCAAAAGTATTTGTACGTCTCTTAGAATGTGGCAATAAATATTGTTCAAAATACTGAGTGCTAATGCTTGTCGTTTTGCAGATCGTTTGAGACTTCATAGCACAGCTGCTCTTACCCTTTTAGCATTTTCAAGTGTGCGCACAGAAGGAGATCTTGCTTTTGGTTCTTCTTTGGTACGTGAAGCAGTACTGCGAAACTTGTGTACCCACTTTTTAATTGTTATTCGATTAGGAACTGGATCGTCGATTTAGATGAAAGTGACGACTTAATAAACGCTGGGTGACTACAGCAGAATAATTATTTTTTAAATACGTTTCAACCGCAAAAAACGTTAAATATTTGACCAAATTCTACATAGTCACAGCTAAATTGTCATTTCTCGTAAACGCTTTGACATATGTCTTAAATTTCCGTTTGTGGCGAAAGCATGGCGTCTTGATTTGAATTTATATCTCATTATATTATGACATGAATTAACTTTGAAAATGGTTACTTATTCTGTCAGACCCGTTATTTCGTTATATGTGTATAGTTTGTGAATGGGTATACATTCCCCATCTATTTTTATTTATTTAATTTATCCCATTAGTAAATCTAAATAACTAATTCATTTTAGAATTTTTGTTGTTGAAGACTCTTGCAATCATCGTACGTCTTATGGCGGTGTCGGAATTATTTTCGGTAGCATATTAGCTGGCGATAAAACGACGCGACGTTGATAACTCTGTAACTTAAAATTCACATCTGCGCCACTCACCTAAATTTTCAGTTAACATTCGTTATCGAATGAGTTCGACAATTACGCCGCTAACGCACGATGCACTGTATATTGAGCTCTGTATATATTTGCAATTTACTCCTGTCTTAGCATATAATTTCAAGAGCATGTTGGGTATAGAGAATAAGAAGTACCTTAACAATGACATAATTGAATACAACTGAAAATATTGTAAATGATTTTACCAAATATTTTAAATATTTTAGTGGTGTCAACTGAAAAGAATAATTTAATAAACCATTTAATAATCCGTCTAGAGTTGACATATTTCTTTTCACCCAGTGAGACATATAGGCATCAATAAATCAACTAATAAATAAAATAACAGACCATGACCAAATTCCAAGTTATTTAGTGAAGGACTGCTCTGGAGTATTCATTAAACTTCTGACTTTATTATTCAATTTGGCACGACGTACATCGATATTTCCATATTGTTGGAAATTAGCCAGAGTTTGTCCGGTTGGAATAAAATGTGATATAAGTAATAATATCTATAATATGCCTATTTATTACAAATTTACCTGATTTCACAAAAGAATTTGAAATATTTTCATATAACCATATTAAACCAGTTAGTTTCTATTTAACATTTATCATTTATCAACATGGTTTGTTGGAAAAAAGATTGTGAATAATTTAGCTTTAGTAAAGCAAATTATATCAAAGACCATAAGTTGAGATTTCCACGGTAGTGGAATAGTTTAATGGTAGTAAAGATTATAAAGCAGAGTGATAAGAGGGGTAGCATTCAAGTTAAGTAGCTTTTGATCTTAGAAAAGCTTTTATTAACCTGGATACTAACTAACGTTAATCTACTTTTTTTGATTATTTACTTTATTAGGCATATTATTTTGGGTTCAGAGACTGCATCGTCACGAAAACTAAGCGTATTATTTTTTCCTTAAAAAAAACAGTCGATCTATCTATCACTTCGATAACCAAATTATGCGAAACTACCGCTGTTTTCAATACAATATTTTCCTTTCTCGTCGCTTTAATAAAAATTTTCTAAATATTTTTAAGGTAGAAAAATAAAATTCGAGCAGTAGGTATGATAAATTCTAATGTTTTCTTAAAGCCGTTTTACAGTCTACAATTTTCTTGCAAATTCAAGAAATCTTGATCAAAATTATGCGCAATTGAAAGCCAGCTGATCACGTATGGCATTTTACTTGCACATTCCAACATCTTGTAGATAATCGGTTCTGCTCGATTTTTCTTGCAACTTATGTGCAAGTCTGGTGGATAATTTAGTGATTTCCATGTTGCCAATACAGACAAAAAAAAACTTACTAAAAGTACTAGAATATAACCTCATGTCGCTTGATCCGATTAAGAGGTAGACGAAAGCGACTAAAATGAGCAGAATAAGTTAAGTTAATGTATTATTATTTGCTTTGTTTGGCACAGTCCAATTTATGTTTGAGTTGGCAAATCTTGCGCAATATTATTGAAATTACAGAACTGGCCAGATGTAAAACTTACCATCAAGAAACTTTACCTGCAAGAAATTGACACTGTAACATCTTTCTTGAAAGAAAATTGGAGACTACATTCAAATCATCATCCGCAACAAAGCTGGGTTCCTTTAGAATATTTAAAGGCGTTTTTTTCGTTGTTCATTGCCATAACTTTCGTGCTTTTAATTAATTTGGCAGGAAATTAAAAAAAATACTTGATGTAGTTACTGTAGTATTCTTGCCTTTATAAAGGATATAATAATATAACTTGATCAGTCACTTTTTACCACACATATTTACCGGATTTGTCAGTCTCATAGAATATCTATTTGTTAACAAAATCAAAATACATCTTCATTTCATCGAATGTGGCGAATTACCGATAGTTGCTGACTGATCACGTTCGGCCACGCTCCGTTTTGCAGAGCTCTACTATATTTGGCAATTCATTTAAGTTAGAAGCCGTGAATGTAGAAGTCAGATTTTTTGCGGATTTGAAACATAAATTTTCACATTATAAAATAACCATTCTTTTTAAATGGGTCCATTGCTTCGAGCTCTTCCAGAGGAGCTTTTTGAAATTATTGCTATATTATGTCCCATTACTCTACAACAATTATCAACACCACAAACCTAGCCATAGTTAAGACATTTTTGTGCTTGCTGTTGTATGAAACCTCATATATCATGTAGCACTAATAATAAAACTAAGCTCTAAGCTTTCTATGTTACAGTATAAAAGAAAGGTAGCACAACATAAGGGATAACCAAAAAACTTGCTGATATGACAAGATAAGTTAACACAGGAATATTTTACTCACTACTACTACACTAAGTGTCCCGATGCTGTGCTTTGTCATTGTCATATTTCAAAACAGTTTGAAAAATATTTCCTGAAAAATATACATATTTGGTTTTTATGCAGAATGTAATGTACTGTATATTATATGAAACCTCTTGATGATAATGAAATATGCGAATCATAAATTATTCTATGACCATTTACATTATGCAAGTTCTTTTTGAATAGTAATTTCTGTTGTATTGCTTGTTATAAATTTTGTCCTGTGCGATGATGCTTTATTGGCAAACATTATAATAATTAATACGTATTTTTATAACAAATAATAAAATTGTTATATAGTAAAATACAATAACTTGGATAATACTTCTCGTTGTTGTTCAACTGGCCGCAAATTCAAAATAGGTTAAAGTTAAATAGTTTATTTGCTTTTTATAATAAATAAAAAACGTATATACCGGGTGAAACAGGCTAGTGGCTCATCGCTATGTTTCTTTTATTTTTTTAATTTATTCATTTGAAATTTGGGGTGCATAAACTACCTGTAAAAATACATTTTTGGACATAAAACCGTATGAGACCATTTCCGATTTACCCGAAAATGACCGAACCTTTCGATTTTTATATGGAACACCCTATATATTTTTACATATTTGGATTCAAGACAACATTCTGAGTATACCATGAGACTTTCGAGAATTTTTGTGTCGATGTTCAGTTTTTTAAGCATTTTAAGACATTCATCTAAAGTGCATTGGAATACCAACATCTGTTCTACGCAGGTAAAATCCATGGAAAAATATACATATTTTTTAAATTTCATTAATAACTATTTATGAAGCCTCCAAAGTTTAACATATCACTTTTTTATCCAAAACTTTTTTTTCAAATAGGAAGGTGGTGACTCATAGTGTTCAATAAATTATAGATTTTTTCTGAATTCAATGGTATCCATTTCTATTTGCTTTTCTATTTTATTTAATTTATTTGAAAATTAAAAATCACTTACAAAATAATTTTTATTTAACTTCAATATAGTTGCATTTGCACTACGATTTTATACAATATTATAAAACAAAGAAAGGCCGCCATCTTGAATAGAAGGTAAATATTTTTTGAAAATAACTCCGCAGTGGTTGATCCAACGACGAAAATCTCTTGAACAAAGTTAAAGAAGACACAATTCCTCATATTTTTTTGTATAAAGTTTATTTTGTAAGTCTAATATGTAACGAGTTGCAGCGGCGGGAAAATAGTAAAACCTTACCATACCATCGTTGGGCTTGGCGGTATAATCTGAACGCATGATACCGCAGAACGTCTTTCGTTGGTGACAAAGAAACAAGATTGAATTTGCTTTTTGTTGCAGATTTAACGAATGTTCGTAGCGGATTTCTTCCAAGGTTTCCTCTTCCATGTTGCCACAATACAAAGCAATGAGAAAGCGTGCTCCAGCCTCTGCAATATACTCTGGTCTTGCATCCTTATCTTTAAAGATACTAATGGTGGCACTGAGTCCAGCGGTCTTCTGGACAAACGAACAGAATTTTATTTTTCCTTGATTGAAGATGGACGATGTCGTGTCGCAGCTACTAAACGCATGGAGAAACGGAATATTCTCTACTGACAGCATTAGCGCCATGTCAAAGTAACATCTCTACCTTCGCAAGAATAGAGGACTACCAAAAAAGGGAAAAGTATAATTGCATGGCAAGCGTCATTTACATGTAAAATCGCGAGATTGTGGATTAGTCCCCTCGGGGATACCACAATAAAACGCACCATTTACTCTACCTCAAGGTGGTTTGAAAATTAGTATACTTTGGATTTACAAAATTAATATAACAATGTAAAAAATAGCGAGAAATGATGGAAGAAATCATAAAAATAGGGTTTTACTATTTTCGCCCCCGCTGCAACTCGTTACATATAAAAAATTCTTTAACGACATTTTCGTCGTTGGATCAACCGCCGCGGAGTTATTTTCGAAAAACTAATTTTTCGTACCTTCTATTCATGATGGCGGCTCGAGCGCCCCCCCCCCCCCAACGTCTAAAGAACATGGATTTTTTTGTCACGGCCCAGATCTTAACAGGGAGCTGTGAGAACTTGACCTTGGTGGAGAGGTTTAAATAATCGCCATGATCCTTTGGACTATGCCGGTAGGGGTCTCGCAAGTGACCCCTGGTAGGGTCACCAAGCTGGAAAGGCCAAAGGGGAGCGGTGAAAAAACTAAGGACAGCTCAACCTCAGAATCCACTCCAGATACGGTGTGGCTGCAGGAACGGGCGCACCCGTGGGTAATCCGAGCTACGAGTGAGCTGTGCCACTCACCCGCTTAGCACAGTAACCACGGCTCACACTTCAACGACCTCCACGGAAAAGAAAAAAACGGCACCGGAAGGGGAAAGTCGTGTGGTCACTATGAACAGGGGATTTGCCTTAATCGGCCGGTCCGCGAGGAGCCAACCTCTATAAAAGAACCGACAGCGAAGTCGTAAAACCTGTGGGGCACCGGGCGCACCTCACAGTATTAATGCCTTCCTTCCAGTATGGGCCCACTACTGGAGGGTGACGGAGATTTGGACCCAGCTCGTGGGATTTAAAATGATGAAAAACAACGAAACCCAAAATCAAAAGGACGAAAAAATTGAGTCGAGGGAAACGGCAAAGACAACGGACATGGACGATGGAACAAAAATGTTGACAGAACAGGAGATATTTGCAAGAAGAAGCTCTATACTGGGGAGCCCGCCGAGAACAGGAGATCTTCGATGGGAAATATCTGGGGCGAAGACCAGGAGAGGAAGAGGAGACAAGTTGAGTCCCCTAAAGTTTAGGAAAAGGAGGAAGATATATGGGTAACGCTACCGTGGAGATGATGAAGCTAATTGGAGGATAACGTCAAAAACCTGAGGGAGCTGGTGAAAATTAACACCAACACCAAGGTGAAGATCAAGACGGGGGTAAGGGAACTAAGCTGGAAAAGCAAAAAGTTAATCGAGGTGACGAAAGAGCTAAGACAAGAGATGAGAGTCTTTAAAGAAAACAAGAGAATTTTTGACAGAGATGGAAGGCACCTGACACTGCACAGGTAAAGAGAAGGAGGAGAAAGTTAAGATAGCGCGGATTAAGGAAAAATTGAGGGGGTCAGGAGAGTACAATGACCTGATCGATGCCATTAAAGAGGACTGGCTGGAGAGGGCATTCCAAAAGACGAAATGTGAGGAGGGTAGTCCCAAATGAGGGTAGACGGACCCTAGCATTGGTAATCGATATCGGAGAACAGCAGGGAGAGAGAGGTCTAACAAGACAGGCAAGAGTAGCCTGCCCAATAACAAAGGCCCTCCTAGAAAAAGGACTAAGAGAAGGCCAGGTGGAATACGGGACGCGTAGTATCCACCTAACCTTAAATCGTGAGAAAGAGCACAGGAACACCGCATACATTCCTTCTAGCAGGAAAATTGGGAGTAGAGGAAACATGAGAAAACGAGGATATTCTTGAAATGCTGAAGAAATGGGTAACGATATTAAAAGAACTAGGGAAAAGGAAGTTCACCCTCGAGGCACAAGATGGGGTAGACAGGGCAACTCTAAGGAAGCTCTGCGAATTAAGGGGAGAAAATGCGGGAATAATTATAAGGGCAGGAAAATCCTATGCGGAACTGGTAAAGGAGGTTAAAGAGAGCGTAAATATTGAGGAGATTAATATAAAAGTGAAGCACATGAAGAAAACAGCAAAAGGGGATCTATTGGTTATGGTTGTGGGAGGTGCAGAAAAGTGCAAAACCTTGAAAGAAGCCGTGGGGAAAACCTACAACAGGTAAGGGTGGCGTAAAAAGGGAGAGCAAAACGATATTCTTCAGGGCTATTGATGCAGCAGCGATGGGAGATGAATTCAAGGAGGCCATAGTAAAAATAGTGGCGAGTCCAGACTCGGAGTAAAGGATACCGAAATATCCTCAATACGGGAGACGTTGGATGGGAGTCAGACTGCAATAGTGCAGGTCCCAAAGAGAATTGCAGGGCTTCTTGAAAAGGGGGAGGCGTAAGGATTGGATGGTTAAATTGCAGAGCCAGGGAAAGGATTAGTATCGTCAGGTTATTTAAATGCTTGCAGTTTGAGCACAGGGCAAGAATGTGTATGGGGGAAGACAGAACCGAAGACTGCCTAAGATGTGGGGAAAAGGGACACAAAAGGGACTGTAAAAAATCTGAGTACTGTGGGAATTGTAAAGCAGGGGGACACAGAAGTGACTCTATGAAATGCCCAAAATACAGGGGCAAGTTATACGGAGACCTCAGCTATAAAATTGAGATGGATAAATGGATAGAAAAAGAGGACGGGAGGAGATAGAGAAGACGACTGAAGTTGAGGATAGGAGACAGCAAAAACGAAGTGGGGGATGTAAGGGAAAACGTGGGAAATTTTACTAACACCAATACAAGATGAATGACCCGTGGCCTGATGGAAAGATAAAGCAGTTCTAGGTTACGTGGAAAGGGGTTTTAGTCGGTAGGAGTCCGACACTACCCTGTGCGGTAGACGCTAGCGCCGGGTATTCATGTAGGATTTCCCCTCCACCATAAAAAAGACCTGAACAACATATTTAAAAACCATTAAATAAAATAGAAAACAAATAGCAAAGATTTGAAATGGATATCAATGAATAAAAAAAAAATCTGTAATTTATTGAACATTATGAGGCACCACCTTGCCATATGAAAAGAAAAAGTTTTCGATAAAAAAGTGATAGGTTTAACTTTGGAGGCTTCGTAAATAGTTATTAATGAAATTAAACGAAAAATTATGTTTTTCCCGTAGACTTTACAAATTTTTGTTTTCAAAGCACTCTAGACGAATGTATTAAAATTCTTTAAAAAACTCAGCATCTATCCAAAAATTGTCGAAAGTATCCTGGTATACTCAAAAATCCAAATATGATACAGGGTGTTCCATTTAAAAATCCAAAGTTGCGGTCATTTCCGGTTAAATCGGAAATGGTCTCATACCGGTTTTATGTCCAAAAATCCATTTTTACAGGTAGTTTATGCACGCCAAATTTCTAATGGATAAGTTAAAAAATAAGGGAAATATAGGGGTGATCCATTAGCCTGTGTTACCCGGTAGATCAAGGTTTCATATACTAGGAAGGAGGAATCATATCTAAAGCAAAATAATGAAACTTACAACTGGGTATACATTCAGATTTGTGTTGTAATTAAACTTTATACAGGTAATTGTTATTTCTTGTCGAGTGTTTACCGTTTTATACAATGACAAACTCTCAACATAAAATTGTAACTTTCCCTATTTAACAAACACGCGAACACAACAATTGCGAAAATAAAAGTTTTGGCAATGAAATAAATTGAATCTTTATACAAAAATGTAATAAAATGTGCAATTAAATAGTTTCTCTTCCTTTTCCAGCATATAAAGTTACAACTGAGTACTTCGGGTATAAAGCAAAACTTTAATAACAGGTATATATTTTTATCATTGGGGAAAAATAGCAAATTCTTTTAAAGAAAAATTTATCACATTTACTATTACCCAGGAAATATGTTGCCATTGACATGCCATGTTAATCTTGATTGAGATCACTTATGCTTGTAAATGTCAAATTATCTTTTGAGATAAAATAAGTTGTTTGTACTAACTTTCATTATAAAATTCAATACTGATAACACGCAAATATTAACTCATGTGAAATAAATTTTAAATGCAAGTTATTTCTTAATAATTACTACATTGTGTTACACAGTAAGTATTCTGCAGATAATATAATTGACAAACTCCTTGTATGAATTGCAGAAAATAGTCAAGTTAAATATGGCACGAATTACATAAAGCTACATATCTGTGTAATAAAATGACAACTCTTGAATACAAAGTACTTCCATTCAGAACAACTTCAATTCAAATAATAAAATTATCGTTACCCTCTGGTGTTAAAAAGGAGGATAAAGCTGTGAAATGGGTAATTTGAGATTTTATTTCTAAATTCCATATGTTAAGCTAGGATAATGATATGCTAGAATCTCTGAAGCCTGTTGATACAAGAATTTTGCGCATTCGCCCTGGGGTAGCGCTGCAGAATGATTACTATGGCAACGGCTTGATGGGCGTATGCATGACCTACTGAAACACAGGCCCGGTCATCATTTTAACAAATTTAATAGGTTCAAATTTTGTTTTCATTAATTACTTTTGATTGATTAATTACACAGGTTCAAAAAATACTAATCGTTTATACTGGTATGTTTTTTCTCCAATTCTTGAATTTAACTGTATTGTAACTACTAATAATAAATTTAATCAAGGTACGCATGGGTGACAAAACAATACATAAAAGGTTGTATTAGTGGAGTTGCATCAATCAGGTCTGATCAGTTGATATTGTAGAAAAAACATTTTTTGTGGATATATATGTTGTTTTTTAGGTTTTCGCGGGTGTTAAATGAAGTGTTATTGCACTTCCGGATGCTCTCCCGCATCGATGGTCGACTCCTCCAGGTGTCATGGTTGTCTGAACGAAGTTTCGGCAGAATCTCATGTGCCATCTTCAGGTTCTCACTGAAAGCTGCCTACTGCTGCTCCCCGTTGCTCGAACTAAACTGACGTTATCTGTGAAGTGTATGCCGATGCTTGGGGCTTCCATCTATTTGATGCATACCCTGGGTTAATTTGTTATAGATTTTCTTTGCTCTTTGGCTGAGAGTGTGTTGTGGTTGTTTTAATCTTAATTGTCTTGTTTTATCTTGCGATTGGTTATGTTAGTGTTGTTTATGTTAGTAATAGGTTAATATATTTGTGTGGTGCGTGCACCGTATGATTCTTTTTGTTTGTGTATTATGGCTCTTTTAGATCTTTCCATGACTGTAATAATATTTAATAGTAGTAATTTTCTTATTTATTTTTAAAGAAATATTTATGTTTTTTTGGCTTTTTTATTTTTTGGTATTTTTTTTGTTTTTTTTAAATTTTGTTTATTTTTTGTGTCCTATGGATCTTTTAATTATTTTTTTCAAACAACAATTACAATAGTATTTTTAGGGGGTGTAAATATAATTAAGGGAGGCATGAGTGGGAGCTTGAAGGAATTTGGGTGTCAATGGATTAGCAAGGATGGGGTTTATGGACGATATTAGAGACTGCGCGAAGTTTGGCAACAACCGTTTTAGGATAAAATCATTGAGCTGTGGATTTCCTGTTATGTTATGTAATAGGTCCACCGGTGAGGTATGTGGGAGTTTTAGAATGATTCTAAGCATCTTGTTCTGTATCAATTGTATTGTCTTTTGATGGGTGACGGATATCAGAGAATACCATACAGGTGCGGCATATGTTATGATAGGCCTAATATGTGTTTTATAGATTAGTGTGCCTGTGCCTGTTGGAGCGTTTTTAAAGAATGAATATAAAGAAGAGCAACGTGCCCAGCATCTGTTTCTAATCTCCTCAACTTGATGCCTAAAAAGCAGTTTAGTGTCCAGCTGAAGCCCAAGGTATTTTATATTATTGTTCCACTCGAAAGACTGGTTTTTAATTTTTATTTTCGTATATACTTTTTTTTGGTTCTATTAAAACATATAATTTGGGTTTTGTTTAAATTTACGTGCAGTTCCCAGTCCTGGTAGAATTTAATAGTCGTGTCCGTCTGTCTCTGTAGTATGTCTGTCATTGTGTGTGGGCGTTTTGATGTCGTTAGTATTGCCGTGTGGTCGGCGTATAAGCATAGGGTTGTCCGATGGTCTGTCGGGGGTGGTATGTCGTATAGGTTGAAAAGTATAGGTCCGAGGGATGATGCCGGCTAGAATAGGAGATGGGGGTGAGCATCCCTGGTTGACTACTACTCGAAAATGTCGGGATGAAATGTATGACTGTATCATTTTAATAATACGAGTCGGAAAACCCGCGATGTGGAGTTTGTATAGTAGTCCGGGGTACCAGACTTTGTCAAAGGCTTTCTCGAGGTCTAAGGCGACAAACCCTGTTAATAGACCTCGGTTGAAGTTGGTAGTGACGATTTCACAGACCCGGAAGAGCTGTTGGGATGTGGAATGGCTGGCGCGGAAGCCGAATTGAAAATTGTTCAGTAGGCCTGAGAGTTGTATATGCTCCTGAAGTGAACTTAGGATGAGGACATCTAATACTTTTGCCAAGGCCGGCAGGAGACTAACCGGCCTATAGCTCGAGGGGAGGTAGTTAGGTTTCGTGGGTTTCGGGATATTTATGATTTTTGCGGTCCGCCATGCCACTGGGTAGTATGTGAACCGCAAGCAAGAGTTGTATAGCTTGTAAGGAATAAATAGGCAGAGGGAGGGAGGTGTTGGATGGCATAGGTGGGGATTTTGTCCAGTCCAGGAGCTTTTCTGGAATGTAGTGAATTGATAGCTTGCCTTACTTCGGAAGGAGCATAGAACAATGGGTCCGTGTCAGCCGGGAGGGGTAACGTTGCAAGTTGGTGGATATATGGTATGACCCGTTATCCGCGTTGTGCGTCCTTATATAGGCTGTGGTCTAGGGCGCGCCTGCGTGACTGGCTACGTGTCACTGGTCCCCTACTACTTGTGGGAGGCGTAGGGGGCGCCTGAGCCAACCCGACAAGTGGCCTTGCTCAAACATCACGCTCCACGTGACTTCTCGTTGGTGGTTGGGCATCCTCGTGTTCAATCGTTGCAGTAGAATGCCGTGGTTCTCTCTGATTGGTCAGCGCTCGGCTCTGACTCCTCGTGATAGGTCCATTTCGGGCAGGTTGCTGTGTTTATTCACTATTTGTCAATATTTGAACGTGCCTCCTCGTGATTGGTTCGTCCACGGTGGATCGTCGTGTGTTTTCTGTTACGTATTTTCCTACAAGAGTGGGCTTCCAAGAACTGGGTAATCTCTGCTTATCATCTCGTTTATTAAGATTGTGTAGTCTCTTTTCGATCTCTACGGCCTCTCTGGTAATCCTTGACCTATAACGCTCGATATTAGTAACTGTTGTCGAAGTCTATTTTATGTCCTGTGGATTTTACATGCTATGCTAGGGACGATGTTTTCTCCTCTTTTTGTACTGCATTGATATGTTCTTACTTTCTTACACTAATACGTCTATTGGTCTGTCCTATGTATGATTTATTGCAATCTTCGTACGGGATTTCGTATACTCCTTGGTTTTCTAGGACAGTTTTTGATTTTGGATTACGAAGGACTGCACTGATTTTTCGGTCTGTTTTAAATATTGTTTCTATGTTATGTTTACGTAGAAGTTTGCCAATTTTATCTGTCGTCCCTTTCAAGTAAGCTAGATATGCTTTTGCCACTGGTTTCTCGGATTCCTACTGGGTTTTTGTCTGTATGGCCCCTGCGCCTTCTGTATTGCGTACCTCGAAAATCCATTTTTCATTAGCTCTTTCTGAAGTGACGACATCTCTTCGTTCATATGGTCGACGCCTGCCAACCTCTGAGAACGTGTAGAGTCTTTATTACTGAATTTAATTGTGCTGGATGGTGATGTGATGCCGCATTTAGATATCTGTCCGTGTGAGTGAGTTTTCTGTATACTGTGTGACCTAATGTCCTGTCCTGTTTCTTTTTCACTAATACGTCTAAAAATGGAAGCTAGAACTAAATTAAGTGGTAATAGCAATATGGAACTCTTAACAATGTGTATAAAAACAACCTATTTTGAATTATAAAATGAGTTCTATCAGCAGGATTTTGGTATGGCTATGGGGTCTCCATTATCACCAATTTTAAGCAACATATTTATGGAGAACTTTGAGAACACACATGTTCAAAATTGTATAAACAAACCGGTTGTCTTGTGGAGATACGTTGACGCCATCTTTGCAATTTGGCCTCATGGTGTTGATTTACTAGATAGTTTTTTTAGAAAATATAAATAGTAAGGAACCGTCTAATAATTCACATTAGAAGTAGAAAGTAGGAATGAACTACCGTTTCTAGATGTTTTAATTAAAAGGGTAAATAATACAATTGAAACAAGCGTTTATATAAAACCAACACATACTAATAGATATATAAATTTTAACTCAAATCAGTCAATAAATGTTAAATGGGGTGTTGTAAAATGTTTATAAGATAGGGCCAAAATAATTTCATCTAATAATGAAATATTAAATAACGAGAAATAATTTATCAAAAAAGTTCTAGTACAAAATCAATACTTTGAAGCATTTGTTGATAGAGTTTTCATAAATGTTGAAAATAGGGATAATCAGGTTCGACAAAAACCTGAACGTCATTATACAGCAATAATTCTTTATGGATACGGACTATCGGAGAAGCTACGCCGCATAGGCGACAAATTTGATGTTAGGACGGTATTTCAAACTGGGAACAATTTAAGATCCACTTTAATAAAAACAAAACCGATAAACAGGGAGCAGAGTTCAAAAAACTGTATTTACAATATCCCGTGCTGATGTGATATATGTTATGTGGATGAGTCATCCAGACCTTTCAGTGTGGGGTTGGATGAGCACAAGAATTACATTAGAAAGAATGAAATTCAGAAATCAAAGATTTGTGAACATGTTTGGGAAAACGGACATAGAATAAACTGGGACTCGGCAAAAATTTGAACAAAAGAAGGAGATAACAAAAAAAGAAAAAATTAAAGAATCAGCAATAATCTTATTAAATGAAGATAAGTGCGTATCGAATTGTTCTGTAGATATTTGTACAACCTGGCTACCAATGTTAAAAGAAGAACTTAACAAACTCAGCATTATCTAAAAGAAAATATTATCAGTTCTGTGTAAGTAGTAAGTATCTATGGAAATAACATAAACATAATCTTAAGGCTGTGTATTTGACATACACAGCAAAATAACAGTTCTTCCAAAAAAAAGCTTTGAAAACGGAAATAGACTACTTTCCGAAACGTCAGCGAAATATATTATTTCTGTGTTTATTCCGATTTATATTATTTGTAAAACATAACCTCTGACTGTTCCTTTGACGTAAACGTCACGGGCGCAGATTCTTTTTTCCAATAATTCTATTATTTTGTAGATTCGGTAATTTGTTTTCGAAGAGGATAATACATGTGGTAGAAAACCCAAATAACAGGAAAGAATAATCGACTTGCCTGTTTGCATCCAATTCCTTAGAAATAAGTTGAGTGATACATGCAAGGTTAGTTTCAGTAGATCTACCGGGAACAAATCCATGTTGGTTACAGCTAATTTGGCCATGTACGTGACTGGATAATGACATGCAAAGTAATCTCAAAGACTTTAGCGAAATTGCAGATAATTGTAATGAGTTATAATTTTCGGCCATGCAGTTGTTGTCTTCTTTAAAAACGAGACATAAGCGCGAATATTTTCTTTAGTAAGCTTAAGCTTAATTTTTTTCAATGACTTAAATACTTCTGTTTCAGAAAATTATATTAGAGACAAATTATTGCTATTACTACTGGCGTTTTCGTCGGAATGATATTTATCTTCATTATTGTTAGGTTTTAAATATGCAGTTTGAAAAAAGGTAGCGAAGGCATTAACAGTATCCTGAGGATTCGTACATTGAGTGTCGTTATATGTAATATAATTGGGAATGGAACTGCTATATCTTTCACCGTTAATATAAGGCCAGAATTTTTGCGGATCGCTTTTTATGTTTTCTTGTATTTTCAGCAGATAGTTTTTATGCAGTTTCATTTTATTATTGTATATTGCAATTGGCGTTCTAATGTTCTTTGACATGTTTTCCCCTACACTTGGAAAAAAGGCATTGAATTCATTCGCAAATTTCTTTTCATTGTTCGTCATTTCACCATTTCATAATTTTATTTCATTAATATCATTTTAAGATTTTTTAGGCTTTACTATTTCATTTGTTATTTTCCATAGTTCTTTTGAACTGTTTTTATTTATCTGTATTTAGTTTTGCAAGTAATCGCGTTTTTGCTTTTTAATTAAGGAATTTATTTTATTTCTGTATATTCGATGTTCTTTAAAATCCTAAATTTGGGTAGTTTCTTATAATTTGCTGCTAAAGGTAATCTCTTTTTCCGATTGAGTTCATTAATGCATGGGCAGTCCATTCTTTTCTTTTATGAATGTTTTTGATTTTTATTTCCTTCGTCGATGCATTTATGCTTTCTTAAATATTGCTTACGAATATACTACATAAAGTATTTACATCGTTATTTTCTAAAAATTATTTTAGCATATTAGTTTAAAAGCCCTCTGGAGCACATCCTTTATGGAAGACATGATCTAGACAGCTTTTTGTATTTGAAGTCACCCGGGTAGTAGAATTTTTAAGTGATATATATCCAAATTGGTAAAGGATATCCAAATATTCTTGGACAATGTTGTCATTTGCTAAGTGTATCTTAATGTCGCCTAATAGAATGTTGTGATCAGAGAATTCATATTTTTATAAACATTGTATGAAATTTGGATTAAAAGGACCAGGACCCTGATCCAGCGTGAGATTGTCCCTTTAAATAGGACTAAGCATAATAAAAATTGAAGGAGGTTCTTAGACGTTCACTGAAAAATTCAGTGAGTCGGTCTATAAAGAAAAACGTGAATATCTAATTGTTTTGATCATCAGATTGTAAGGAAAATGCGATTTTTTAAACGGTCAAGTTTGAAAAACTCACTAAAAGTAAGAAGAAGCACACAAAATAAGAATAATGTTCAGTATGGTTTGCGATAATTTGAAGAACCATAGATTTCATGTTACGTTTTATTTTATTATGTATTTTGTAAAATATTGAATTAAAATTAAAATAGAGCTTTGTAATCCTACGTGTGGCGAGAAACCCAAGGCAGCACAACACTCAAGTTGTTTGTAGTAATTTGAATTTTTATAGCCTTCAGCTCTTATTTGTTACATAGCCTTCAGTTTTTTACTTTTATTACAGACTTCAGCTCATATTTATTTTTATTAGCCTTCAGCTATTTATTTTATTAGCCCTCAGAGTGTCAACTTTTTACTTACTCATATATCTTACAACCATTTGTAAGAAAATAGCTATTGTCATAAAATTTCTTGTCAATCGTATATTTTATATTATTTAATGTTTTTACATTTTAATAAATTGTTGGTGATAATTCTTTTCAACTATGTTTTTTTTTGTGATACATGTAATATTTAAGGCCACTGAGTAGCCACAGTTAGTACATTTTTATTTTTAGAAAAGGCACAGCCATAGGTATCCATTATATAGTTACTAGCACCATCTTTTTGAGTAAGTAAAATTTTAGTATATTCGAACCACGACCCAGCCTCCACTAATAACGTGAAAACTGGATAGAGGCTTCCCAAGCCTTTCTTAGGGGCAGAAAGTACGTAGCAATTTGTATTTCGATTGAATAATGACTTATATTTGGCAAGCTTAATAAAAGGCTGGAAAACTGTTTTTATTCTAAGCTATTCTATTATTGTATAGCAAACACCTAATAGGAGTTAATTATTTGAAAATATTATGAATGTATTCGACACAAATATAGGTAAAAACATTATAAATGTTTCCACATGTGCGTAAATAATTCAGTTTTACAGAAAATATTCTTAATATTTCTCTTTCAAATTTAAAATCAGATTTAGTCTACTAAATTTGTATAGAATGCTTCAAGCATCGCGCTGGTTACTACCTAGTGCCATCTATATGAGAGGAGACCAACATCTGGGAAATATTGATTTACCAACACAGCTAATATAAGAAAATTTCCACAATGTAGCGAAACAACAACTTAATAGATTCCTCTCACGTAAAATACAAAGTAAATGGAATACTCAATAAGTAATCTACTGCGATCCACAGTTACAGCTAACACATTTTACTTTTTCTAGTTAGATAATAGGAAAGAATAGTTAGAGTGTGTTTTATAGAATTTCGTTTTAATGCTTTACCTGATTTCCAATCAAGTAGAAGACACAATGGATTACTAGAGTAATGCATACTAATGGCATTTGAAAAATATGCAAAGCTTCAGAAAAGCCATCTTAGAAAATACTAATTTTAAGCACTTCCCGATGTCTCGAATCTCCTCTACTTCTTATTTGATTGCAATTAGGGATTTCCTCAGAGAATATTTTCTTCGGCAGATTAGTTAATTGAATTCTCTTGAACTACTTCAATAAATTGATCGGCAATGTCAGTAATTGTAGTTATTCCTTTGAAAGTCAAATTATTGAATGTATAATTTGTATCAAAATGTTAGACGGTACGGTTATTGCAAACAATTTGAAAATATTGCAATAATTCTAAAGACTAAAGTGTGTTCAATTATCTATACGAGGGAATTACATACTTGTATATAGTGCAAGAAGGTTAGCTCGGAAAAAGGGCAAGAAGCTACTCTTAGTGGAAATTTATACGGAAATATATTTTGAAAAACCTCCTAGAAATTTCATAAGATTCGGATATAGAAAGTTGGAAAAATATGGCAGCCATATTGTGGAATATTATAGTGAATGTTCATACTCAAGTAAATACAAATATATAAATAAGCCTGCATATCACAAATATTAGATCACATCTCTTAATACATGTTTTAGTCTACTTTGAGCGATATGAAAAATATCAACAAAATCCTGTATGCTGTTATATGTATAGAACACATTCTATATAACGGTGAATTAATTTGACTGTTGGTATGAGCTGTTTCTAGATAAAATGTTCTAAAATTTCTAGTAAGGTAAATTAGTGAAAGAAACGACGAATCATTTATACCATTTCTATTATTATTATTTGTAAATACATTACACAGCTTATTTTTTTGCGTTTCTCTAGCGTATCAAGCAGGATTATATGTATATATATGTAATAAAATTTCTTCCTTCTGTAATGTTGTATCATATACATCAGTTTCTTCATAATTAATATATCTTAAAAACTAATTCGTTATTTCTTCAATGTTATGTATTTGACACCTACAGTACGGACTCCACATTATGGAATAATACTCTGAAATAATTGCCTCATGCGCTTAAGATTGTTGAACTGCCTTTAATTACGTACTAATAAATCCATATTTTTTTTGCCCTTTTTGTCGTAATCAATCACCAGAAAATTATTGTTATACTTCAAATCTTGCAGCTTTAGAATCCTTTATAGAATTCTATGAGTTAACGCAGCATAACAACATTGTAAACATGAACAATCGTTTACTTGATCTCATTCTTAGCAATAATAATAATAATATAATGGTAGATAGATCACTGGATCCCTTGGTGAGGGAGGATGCTGAGCACCACCCTTCTTTATTTTTGGAATTCCACGCTGTAAGCACTAAAGTAAGTAACAAATTTCCTGTCAAATGTACAAAGGCATATAATTGTCGCAAAGCTAACTACTCAGAATTGTACAACCAACTTAGTGCAGTTGATTGGAGTGTCTTGGACTCATTTTCTAATGTTGATGATGCATGTGAAAAGTTATATAATGTTATATACGAAATATTTGATAATTGTGTTCCGAAAACAGTGTCCCGGTCCAGAAAGTATCCGCCTTGGTTTACATGCTCCATTATAAAAGATATTAAGTACAAGAACAAGCTGAGAAAAAAACTCAAAACAAATCGGGATAATCATGTTTATGTAGAATTATGTAATCTAAGATCCAAAATAAAAAAAGACATTGACACCTCTCATAAGAATTATTTAATCAATATACAAAATAATATCAAAAGCAACTGTAATTTGTTTTGGAGACACATCAATACTAATAAACAGACCTCAGCAATACCGGATAACCTTACGTATAATGATTTAGAGCTTAATAGTACTAAACATGCTGTAGATAAATTTGCTACTTTTTTCGAAACTAGTTTTTCAGTTTCAAAGAAATCTCCTACGTATACTAATAACGGTCGTATCGGTAATGTACTTCACGCATTTTCATTCACAATTGATGACATAACCAAGGCGCTCAAAAAACTTAAACCTAAATTTACTAAGGGACCGGACGATATTCCAGCTTTCATAGTAAGAGACTGTGCTTACGTTCTTGCGAAACCACTTACTTTTATCTATAACTTATCCCTAAAACTTTGCACCTTTCCGAAGATCTGGAAGCTTTCTCGTATCTGCCCCGTATACAAAAAAGGTGAAAGAAATAAAATTGAAAACTACCGTCCGATAACCATAATCTGTAGTTTTGTTAAAGTGTTTGAGATAGCCCTGCATGAACCACTTTATTCTCACATAAAAGAACAGCTTACACCAAGTCAACACGGCTTTATACATGGGAGATCAACAGTGACCAATCTCTGCTGCATAACACAATATATCTCTGAATATTTGGATGCTAATGTTCAAGTTGACGTAACATACACCGACTTCTCGAAGGCTTTTGACAAACTAGACCATGGAGTTCTCTTAGAAAAATTAAACAATGTGGGACTGTCGTCCTCACTTCTTACATTTTTTGAATCCTATCTTTGTATGCGGAAACAATATGTTGAATACTGTAGTCATAAGTCCTTTGAGATTTCGGCGACTTCTGGTGTGCCGCAGGGCTCTGTCCTGGGCCCTTTATTGTTTGTTATCTTTACAAATGATATTGTAGACTCGATAGACATACCATGCTTGTTATATGCCGATGATCTAAAATTGTACTGGCGTACAGAGTCCTTAGAGGACTGTCAGAGAATACAAAATAACCTAAATAAGCTTCATGAGTGGTGTAACAGTAATACTCTGCCATTAAATGCTACCAAATGCAAGGTTGTCTCATACCATAGGAAAAAGAATGCTTTTGAGTTCGCTTATCAACTGAGTGGAACAATTCTTGAACGTCCTGAATACTTTTGTGATCTTGGAGTAACATTTGATCATAAGCTGTCATTTTCAAAGCATATTGAAAATATTGTATCAGCATCTTCAAAGAACCTTGGCTTTGTCATTAGAAATTCATATGGCTTTACAGACACTCAGGTATTATGTATGCTGTTTAACGCGTTTGTAAAATCTAAGTTAGAATATGCGAGTTTAATTTGGTACCCAGGGTACTCAAAATATAATGACTCCATTGAAAATGTTCAAAGGAGATTCTTAAAATTTCTGTGTTATAAAATCGATGGCATATATCCTCCAATTGGAACGGTACATAATGTACTTCTCAGTAGATTTTCATTTATCAGTTTGGCTGATCGCAGAAAGCTTCACTCCTTAATATTTCTGTTCAATATGGTACACAATAGATATGACTGTGCTGAAGTTTTGTCGAATCTGAGATTTCGCGTGCCAACAATCGGAACTAGATTTGAAGGAACCTTTTACCTCTCGACTCCTCACACAAACTTATTGAAATACTCTCCTCTCCGTTGCATGTCATGTGTAATAATTATCACGGCCTGCAGGATAGTCTAGATATATTTAACTGTTCGATAAGGGACATTATGAATTTATTTTCATAATCTATTATGTATCTATTTTTTTATTTTTTTAAAATTTTTTCTTGTTTGTTAATTTTCAATGAATTTCTGTATTTGATTGTTTTATACATTATATATTTTTTCTATGTTATATTATTTAAATATTGTAAATTTCCCATCCTTTAATTGGCGAAAGCTGTTGGATGGTGTATCCTAAATAAATAAATAAATAAATAAATCATTATATTATGTTCATTGAAGCTAATTTGACTATCAAATGTTACAGTCTCTCATTTCACTAACCCTAGCCAGTGCCGCCCCATCTATTACTATGTTGTATGGCAAAAACCTGCCACTTTTCAGATGGTTTGTGATCAGTACGTTAATTATACAAAGCATGCGTATGATGATCAATGTGTGCTGGTATCTGATGGAAACGATTCAACTTATTTATCCACAAAAGAGATTTGAGATCAAAAAATGCAACAGAGATACCAACAAAATTGGAAAACACAATTATAACATCACAAGAGGAATTTTTGAGAAATGGACTTAACAAACAAAAGCTAATAGAAGTGTTGGAACCATTCCTTGAAAAATCAGACATTGAAGTAATTCAAGCTGTTCCAAAAAGGTGTAAAAAAGATATAGCTCCACAAGATTTTTTGAAAATAGTCTTTTGTAATTGTAAGGATGCAACATGTGCTAGCAGGTGTTCTTGCATAAAGCTTGGATTCAAGTGTCCTTCTAAGTGTATAAGTTGCGGCAACAAATATATAATATCTGAAGATAATGAAGAAGAAAATTGTATGCTTGATTAAACTCATTCTAATTAACTTGTTTGTAATATAATCAACAATTTTGTTTAAAATTTTATTTTAAAAATTGATATAATATTACAACTTATATATAAAAATATATATATTAAAACATAACATTTCAGTCGCAAGCTCCTCTATAAAATTCTTATTTTACTATAAGTAACGTAACCAGACTGCAACCAACAGCTACTCTCCGGTCTATGTGCCCGCCGAGCGCTGAATTACGAGTTACAAGCCTGGCGCGTTAAGTGTAATAATCGCATATTACCAACAAAACCCTAATGCTTATTGCAACAAACACCAGCCGAAAGAAGAAGAAAAAAATTTTTTTTCCTTGAAATTGGCTTAAAATGTCATGAAACATCGAGATTTTGAATTTGTGGGAACAAAATCCCTGTCTGTCGGTCTGTCAGTGTGTAACTTTTTTGTGCGCAAGTTTACTCTGGAACCGTTTATGATATTGACTCGAAACTTGGTACTCTTATGTATTATAATAAGATCTGGAACTAAATTATATTTTGATCTAATTTCGTTGAAGCGTTAGGGGGTAAATGGGGTAAATAGTCAAAGCAAGCAGCTAAGAGACCATAAAATTGCAATTTAGGGCATATACGAAAAGTTAACTTCTCAAAATTATTTTTGGCATCACCCCCATACTATTATGAAAGATATTTAAAAAAATTTTGGCGGTAGCCCCCCCCTCTACCACCTCCATTGCCACCCCCACCCTATTATTAAAAGAAGTAAAACATTAAATTGGCATTTAGCGTGTATACGAGAACCAAGGGCCTTTAAAATTTATTTTGGCATTAGCCACCTCCTCTGCCACTCACGTTGCCATCCCCACCCTATTGTTTAAAGGAATAAAAAATTAAATTGGAATTTAGTGGGTATACGAGAATCAAGGGCTCTTAAATTTTTTTACATTAGTCACCCCCTCTACCATCCCCACTCTATTATTAAAGGGAATAAAAAATTACATTGAGATTTATTTAATGGCTACAAAATCTGGATGTGGAAGTAGTGATTTCTTGGGCAGCGGTTTTTGATTTTAAGTTTATTTCTTTAACATAACAATTTTGTCACCACATAGTGGCATGTTTAGACGATGAGTATTACTGTACTAATTTTACAGTGCACAGAATCAAGCTTACATAATAAAATTTAAAAGTATTAAGGATGTGTGGGATTTTGTGATGCATGAATTATGGTTTAAATAATAAAATTTGAGGTGCCATAATAATTTAATTAATTTAATTACAATGTATAAAAATTATCAGAAATCTGTAATGAAGTTAAATAAATAAAATTTATAGGCGAGATAAATTAGCTTCAATTTGATCATTTAGTAAATGCTATGATTTATTAAGTTTACTTATATTGGAAATAAAATAGAACAACAAACAATAGGAAAATTTTTCAGAATCTTTAGAAATTCTAATAGACCCTTTTCTTTCTATATGTAGAATTTTGAAGTGTTCATTGAACACATGATCCTCCCCTGTTAGATAATAGAAATATGTAGAGTCTGTTTTTATTTTGTCATTTTTATTATATTCTTTTTTTTTTATTCAAAATTTCTACCAGTTCGTCCAATGTATACTTTGGGACAAATACAATTCGTAGACACCTGACTTATTTTTCATTGAAATTCTATCTGAAACCTAGCCGTTTCAGAGATATTTGACACTTTATAGAAAATTTGACAGGTGCAACGGTTTGCAAAACCCGTTACAACTTTCTTCGTGTAAAAGATCCTCATTTGCTTGTCACGTAAAAAGAACACAAGGAGAACTACGTTATACAACTGAAATAAATTCAATAATATCATACCAAGTGTTCCGTTTTTCGCGTTACATTTTGTCAACTTCAAACCGCGAAAACTTGTTTAGGTCAAGTGGAACACTCTGTATTTTTGTTGTGTTGTGTAAAACTGAATTCCCTTTTTTCTGATATGTATTGTGGGGGTTAAAATTACAACTTTTTGAAATATTTGCGATTTTATTAGAAATTCATGAATTGTTGTAATCATTTCATCAAAATAGCCATGATTAGAAACCATCAGTCATTATCTTATGGCCAGCACGTTTAAATTACACCCACGAAGACTTCTTAAATTTGTTTATTATTTATGGAGAATTTGATAAAGTAATATTAAGAACTTGCAGCACATTTGCTACTCGATATCCAGAAAAACGGAAACCGTCACCAAACACTGTAAAACGCATAATGGAAAATTTTAAAAATTATGGCTCTGTCAAGGCAAAAATGCAAAGAAGAAAGCCTGTTGTTGATGACGAAAACATTGAAATAGTCATTCTGGGATATTTTCATGCATTTCCAAGGATGTCATTAAGATAAGCTGCTTTGGAATCGGAACTATGCAAGGATTCAATTTACAGAATCTTATTAAAATATAAGTTTCACCCGTTTTCATTCCATATGGTTCAAGGATTAAAAGAAACGGATTTCCTAAGAAGACAGAATTTTCTTGAGTTTATTCTAATAAGGTCTGAGGGTCACAATTCTTATTTGGGAAATATTATATGGACAGGTGAAGCAAAATTTACTAAAAATGGACTTTCTATAGACACAATCAATCAATCAATCAATCAATACTACTTTATTAATAATTAAAATTTACATCTGCCTCCCCAGATCCCACCCGGGGACCAACCGTGCAACCACCGCGTTGTTCGTGGTGGCGGATTGCAAGGTCGGGCGGAATGGGACTGGATCGGCTTAAAGACAATTAAAAGTAGCTTAACCTAAACTCCTTCCACTGCAGATGGATAAAATTAGGCGATAAAATTATTTATATCTAAAACAGAGTTAACTAGACTTACAAACTACACATTTTTAAAAACTTTTGCACTAAACACTTTTTTAAAATTTTGATACTGATGCAGACACCTCAATCTAAACGAGGAGCCTTCCGCGAGGTGTGAAAATGCTGGGCTGCACGTAGGCTGGCCTAAACTTTAGTTTTAAAAAATATTGATTTCGAAAAATTATGATTTTTAAAAAACTTGAATGAAAATGAATTTAGAGACAAATTAATTTAATAGACACAATTCGCATTATTGGAGTGACTCAAATCCTCATATGTTCAGAGAGCGAAACTTTCAGGAAAGTTGGCAGTTCAATGTTTACTGTGCCATAAGAGACGATAGAGTGGTGGCCTTACAATTTTATCAGGAAAATTTAAACGGTAAATTAAATTTTCTCTTCTGCTAATATATATAGGTAAATTTTTGTTTTTTTTATGTGAAAGATATCTAAATATCTTACAAAATTTGAGTAATAACTATTTAGAAAATTTACCTCTCGCCGAACATAGAAACATTTTTTATCAGCACGACCGTGCTCCCCCACATAACGCATATTTAATTAATAATTATTTACAAGAAACTTTTTATGACTGCCAATAATGGACCTTTCTTATGGCCTCCTCGCTCGCCCGATTTATCAGTTCTGGATTATTTCATTTGGGGAACTATTAAAAATAAAGTTTATGAGAGCCCATTAACAACCACTGAAGATTGTATGCAAAGAGTAAGATATGCATTTCAAAACAGATCACAATATTCAATTAAAAGAGCTACCCATGAGGAACTAATCCGAAGGTGCGAAAAATGTGTCGAGGTTCGAGGGCGGAATTTTGAGCAATTATTAAATTAAAATGAAATCATATTTTAAATTGATCTTATCTCTGCTATTTTAGTTCATGCCATATCTTCAATTCGATTAATACGCATGTTACAGTGTTAGCGTTATTTTGCGTTTTTGTGGATATGGAGTAGCAAATGTGCTGCAAGTTCTTGATATTAGTTTATCACATTCTCCATAAATAATAAACAAATTTAAAAAGTTATCGTTGGTATAATTTAAACGTGCTGGCATTTTTTGACATAAGATAATGACTGATTGTTTCTAATCATGGCAATTTTGTTGAAATGATTACAACAATTCATGAGTTTCTAATATAATCGCAAATATTTCAAAAAGTTGTAACTTTAACCCCCACAATGCTAATGTCAGAAAAAAGGGAATTCAACTTTACACAACTTGAAGTAAAAAAATACAGGGTGTTCCATTTGACTAAACAAGTTTTCGCGGATTGAATTTGACAAAATGTAACGCGAAAAACGAAACACTTAGTATGATATTATTGAATTTATTTCAGTTGTAGAACGTAGTTCTCCTTGTGTTCTTTTTACGTGACAAGAAGCAAATGAGGATCTTTTACACGAAGAAAGTTATAACGGTTCTCGCTAACCGTTGCACCTGTCAAATTTTCCATAAAATGTCAAATATCTCTGAAACGGCTAGGTTTAGGTATAGGAAATCCTACATATCATCGACTCAGAATTTTATGCTCTTTTCGAAAACCCTAAAATATATAGAGTGTTCCATTTGAAATAAGCAAGTTGGTATCGACTTCCGGTATAAGCGGAAGTGCCAGCTGCTTGTAATTATTTTAGTTGGATTGGCCACACCGACATTAGTAATTATCTAAATTTTAAAAATTTTCTGATGCGTATTTTTCTCTATATCGATCGATTCAGTTCCCGGTGAGACACCCTGTATATTACGATGCCAAAAAAGCAATGAAAATAAAAAATTTAGTGTATTTAATAAATAAATCCTATACAACGTAGTGTTGCAATAAAACTATGTGTGTTAGACTGAGTTAAATCGAATTTACTGTTTTTATGAGAGTAGATGTCAGTCTCTGTGAAATAAAACATATGTCAATATACTCGACATCTATACTAGAATGTATGTAGTTTTGTTAGTTATGTTGTATATTGTATAAACTCGGATAATGGCAAACTTATAACAGAATTCCTGAAGCATGCCTTTGTTTCGTTAAAATAATGTATGCAATTCCCTAGTAGTTTCTGCATGTCTGCGAGTAATATGATTTGGGAATTCCTGTCTGACAGGATATTTACATTTTAAAATTGACAAACCCTGTGCAAAGAAAACATTAAATAATTACTTCGCGCTTACATATGGACATGCAAGACTAACCCACAAGTACCTATTAAAAAAGGAGGAACACGTGAAACCTGTGACACTGCTATAACAGTGGACCATAAATTCTTATTGAATATCCAACAGACAGGGATCCAGTACACTAAATTTCACACATTTTATTCTTCACACTTATATTTTATTAGTACAATCTTCATTACTTTTTCTAATGTTATAATTGGTTTACATTTATACTTTCCCATATACGAAGTACATAGTAAAGTATTTTGATGATTTGGTGAATTTACAAATTTTCAGGTCTCCTGAAGCTATAAAAGTGATTTTTAAAAGATATCTCTCCACCGTTTGTGGTTGCACCTAGAGCCCAAACTACTGGATCGATTTTGTTCAAATTTTTTATCCATATTCAGGACGACCAGGCCTCGAGGTGATATCGCAGAATCGAACCCAGCTTAAATGTGGGGAGACTTAGCCTCTAAAAACCGGCAAAACTATTGTTTTTATCAAAAACGGATTTAACGGATTTGATCAAATTAACACATGGATACTCCCTTAGTATCATTATGTGATGACATAACTTAAAAATGCAGGGGCAAAGGCTGTGAGGTTAAGGTTAAAAGATTTGGTATAAATTTTTCTAAAACAGTTGTAACGATGATGATCAAATTTGGCACAAGGATAGTTCCCTAGTATCAGAAGATTACATAACTTTTTAATTCTAGAAAATTCATAGAAGGACCTTGAAGGAGGAATGGTTTAAGGAATTGAATATTTTTTTCTTTAAAACAGCTCTAATAATTTTGGTTTAATGCAAAACACATAGATAATTCCTTAGTACTAGTATGAGATGGTATGACCCATTGCTCCTAGAAAATACAGGGATGGGATCTGTGAGGGTAAGGTACAAAGAATTAAATATTATTTTCTAAAACAGTTCTAATTCTTTTGATCAAAAGTGGCATATAGATTTGAAACGCAATTATTTCTAGCAGTAAAATATATCCACCATAATATTTGAATGTCAGTCCCAGGATATCTTAGTCCGACCCAGTTCCAAATGGGAACGATTTTTTGAGTGATGTCGACTGTAACTGCAACTGTAACTAACCGTAATCGTAACTTTAACTGTAGTCATAACTGTAACCGTAGCTGACACCGAAATAAATAAATTAGAGTTAGATAATTTGCTCTTGCGGGTATGATACAATTTTTATGAACCTGAGTAATTAATAAATAATAGGTGTCAAATACTGAAGGGAGCCTCTTGTAAATAATTTTACGGATGATGACACCAAAGCCAGAAAATTTTTACAGAATGATTTTATGTCTCTATGAAAATTTGTTCAGTCATAATTTGAAAACAGTTTAACTTGCCCACACTTATTGACATCTCTCCAACTTAAGGAATATACTACTTTGGTTGGAGGTGGTGGAGAATGGGAAAAGCAGGGGAGACGGTGGTAAGGTAGAAAAATGTGAGAAGATGATGGTAAGTAGGAGAAAGTGGTAGGAAAATGCAAAATAGTCGAAAAATATGGCGGGAAAGTGAGAAAATGTAATTGAAAAGTGAATAAGGAAAAGAGGAATTATGACGGGTGGGTTATGGAAGGTTGTGGAAATGAAAGTAGAAGTGATGAAAAGATAATGAGATTATGGAAAAGTTAGCAAACGTGACAAGGAGTTGGGAAAAGTTGTGAAAGGCAGTAGAAAAGCATAATGATGTCGTGAGGAAATAAGAGGAAACTGTAAGAAAGTAGAGAAAGATGGCGGGAAGGTGAGAGTGACGGTGGAATAGTAGGAAAGGCAGTGGGGAAAAAGATGTTGGATTCTCGCAGGCGTTAGCGTGGGTCTAGACTAATCTGGGTATAAAGAAGTCAATATTATACAATAGTTCTGAGCAATCAGTATTATTATGCAGCAAAATATACAAGAGTAATACTGAAATGGCTATTCTTATTTATAGGAATATAACCTTATTGCAACTGGTAAGTTAGTAAACAATATTATTTTTAAATTTGTGGGTAAATGCCGTAAACAAATATATTTAAAGAACTGAGTCGACGGCATCAATGTGACGCTCACACAATGGATATCATATAAGTAATCCATAGCCTTGTCTTCCACTGACGCAAGCAAAGTACAATAAAGTTAGCGATGAGGTGTTATAAAATTATCAATAGTATTTCATTATAAACTCTAATATTTCATTGCTTGAAGATGCTATATACATTTATCTTTAATTTATCATCAACTGTCTTTATAGCTACGTAAATTTTATGTATACAATTAGTTTAGGAAATGGTGGAAAATAGATGTCTGACTTTATAACTTAATAAATCTTAATTGGGTTAGTTTGATGTACACTATCTTTATAACGTCAATCAATATTATTCACGGCTATCAAGAAAGCTTTTACGTAATAAATTAAATGTAGGCAAGGTAGCGACATTTAGTCCCGGTTTTGATAACCATATATTTATGTTGCTATTACGGACACAATTTCTGTTTACTAATCGAAAAGAATACGAAAAATACCATTGATCTTGGAATCTTGGAATACCATTAATCTAGTCCATGTTAGTTTATGTTCTGTTAGTTTAAATTAGATAAAATAAGCTATCACGTGTTTGCGGAATTATTGGCGGTATGCATGATAGTTCTTCGATATTCTTATTATTTATTATTGAGTTGCCTGTGTTTATCAAATACGGGAATATTTTCATGTATGCAGACGACACTTCAATAACTGTTTCGTCCAGGAGTCTTGAATAACTGGAAGACCTAGTTAATGCGGTCCTCGACCAGTTTAAGACATGGTGCTTTAAGAATAAGCTCATTATTTACAATGACAAAACGTATATGTGTATTGTTCAAAACCAAAAGTAAAACCATCTAAAAAAATATTAATATTAAAAAATATAAACATACAAAAAGAAACAAATTTTCTAGGAGTTATATAGATGTAAACCTCAGCTGGGTAAAACATATTGATCAACTCTGTGTCAAATTAAGTCAGTCGTGTTTTGCAATCGACATGTTAAAAACCCCCATGGCAGGGGCCAGTCTGAATGGTAGATTTCGTCCTACATTGTTTTGTACTGCTTTAGATCTCTATTATTTTAGTAAATAAGTGATTAAGTATATCTTTATTAGAACTGCCCAACTTCAATTTATTGTCATCGATTTATGAACTATTAGCACGTAGGTAGTCTTCAAAATATAAATAAGTCACTTTAAAAAAAAAAAAAATTCCATGAGTTTTAGACAAAAGATATAGATCTAGATGCGTACTATCCAACGATGTATCACATGTACATATTTGATTCCAAATGAAATTTTGAGGATTTTTGAAGACTTGAATCGGAGCCATTTTTTAAATTTTTCCTGTGTTCTTTAAAAATCTTTGAACAGCCGCCATTTTGAAACGAAGAGGACAAATCGATTTGGCAGACCTTCGAACTTAACCGAGATATGGATCATTTTTATCCGTTGAGAAATGCGTCCTCTAGAGTGTTAACAAATTTCGATATATATATATATATATATATATATATATATATATATATATATATATATATATATGTATATGAAGTGTTATTGTACTTCCGGGTGTTCTCCTGCGTCGATGGTCGCCTCCTCCAGGAGTCACTGTTGTCTAAACGACGTTTCGGCAGAATCTCATCTGCCATCTTCAGGTTCTCACTGAAAGCTGCCTACTGCTGCTCCTCGTTGCTCGAACTGAACTGACGTTCTCCGCGTTGTGCGGCTCCTTATATAGCCTCTGGTCTAGGGCGCGCCTGTGCGACTGGCTACGTGTCACTGGTCCCCTACTATTTGTGGGAACTGTATCGGGCGCCTGAGCCAACCCAACAAGTGGCCTCGCTGAAACATCACGCTCCACGTGACTTCTCGTTGGTGGTTGGGCATCCTCGTGTACAATCGTTGCCGTAGAATGCCGAGGTTCTCTTTGATTGGACTCCTCATGATAGGTCCATTTCGGGCAGGTTGCTATGTTTCTTCACTATTTCGTGTAAAGTGTTTATTACGTTTCTAGTAATTGGTAACTAAAATACCATTCAGAGCGCACATCCTAATAAAAATATTAGGTTTCAAGAGGAATACGACGAAGCGTGCCTTTGTGCATTTTAACATCTATCGTTCCTCTAGTTGACTTTATTTGTCACATTTGCCTTAGTCGAGGCTTCTTAAAGTGTTTGTGGCAGATGCCGTTGGAGGGACCTATTTGTACTATTTGTAGGTCGCTGATATGGTGTTACTTGCAATATATAACATCAGGAGACCGCGGCATGGTCAGTGTCTGGGTCTGCTCTGCACTGATGAGAGCCAAAAGCTCGAAACCGGTCTGCAGATGACTCTGGACATTACCGATGCTGCGGAACTCCTCTGTTTTAATAATGGGTACCTTCACCGGTATCTGCTATAAACACTTTATTGCGTTTCTAGTAATTGGTAACTAAAATACCATTCAGAGCGCACATCCTAATAAAAATATTAGGTTTCAAGAGGAATACGACGAAACGTGCCTTTGTGCATTTTAGCATCTATCGTTCCTCTAGTTGACATTATTTGTCATATATATATATATATATATATATACGGGGGGCATTTTTGGGGTCTAGGGATCATAATCGAAGAAACTGTAGCGAAATTTTACCGAAGTAACATAGCCTGAGGTCAAAGTGTGGGCCTACGGAGAATTTTTATTATACAAAAACGGGTGTTGAGAGCAATATTTAATACCGGGCACAGGGAATCCTGTCGCGATACATTTAAAAGTAATAATCTACTGACTGTCACATTGATTTACTTATACAAATTATTTATATACAAAATACAAAATTTAGTTTGACGTTATTCTAATGGTTTTTCAAATACTATGGAATATATTAATGGTATTAATGAATTTTGCAAATACACCTGAAAAGAAAATGCAGTAGTATATAAAATTTAATAGGAAATATTATGAATGCGAATACTTGTATATACTGCTATTCCCATATTTTGGTTATATTTATAATAAAAAAACTAGCACGAACAAATTTGTAGCACAAAAATTAATAAGAAAGAAAAATATTTTCAAGCCCTCTCATTTATTTAGCTTTAACAGTGATGGAAAACAATATAATAAAATCTGCGTCATTGCCTTTGGACGAATTGGGAATAACAAGGCATTCCATCATTTAACGATTACTTAGTTTTGTCAGGTTTTGATATTCTATAAATGTACCAAATATCTTATCTAACTCTTGGAAGATTATACGGTTTTTACCCTACTGATGAATCCCCTCTAATATGTTGAAGTTTAATCGATCGTCTAAGTAGCTGCCGAGATATAATCAAAAGATTGCTGAAAGACGTGAACGGAAAACACGGATCAAATTCGGGAGCTTTTTCTTTTTTGGTTTTTTTGATGCTTTCTAAAATAAATTTGACACCAACAATTTATCTCTACCACTTCGTCTAGACGATGTATTCGTTTAGTGTAAAAGAAAGCGACCACGAATGATAAGGGGACTTATGAGGATAAACGCGAAAGTTTAAGGCATAATCTATCATTTCAAACATAAAAAGATAAAATCTCAGAGATTGAATCCTTTTTATATAGAATATCGCATAGTTCTTTAAATTACACGTTACAAGTGGACAATAAAAATAATTGTTTTAAAATATTGCCATAAATAATCAACAACGACTATTTACAGAATTATTTTCACAATATCTATTATAATGTAATGAAGGCATTATAATATTTATGAAATTATTAACATTATAAAAGGAAAGATAACAAGTTAAAATTACAATGACACTTATAGACACATCAATTGCTGAAATTAAAAGACGAGACATTACAATTTAAAAACAAAAAAATCCACTATGGGCTTAAAAAATTTGAATATAAAAAGTCTTTTATTTATTTATTTATTTCACTAATTTCCAACAGGTAAATCATCCAATTACAGGAAACATATATAAAGTTGCTTAATATAAGAAAGTAACAAGTAAATATAACAATATACCAAAATAGCGAAACAAACCGCAAGCAAAAATACATAAATACCAAAAACGTATTGTATACACATATAAATTAGTTAGTAAGTAGTAAATGAATTAGGTTTGTGGAAAACAAAAACTTACAAAATATCTACAAAATATAACAATCAGGCTAATTGAGCCAATGAATAAAGAATAACATTATTATTTATAACCGGAAGAAAGAGATGATGATACATAATAATACATAATAATAGCAATAATATACAAATACTCAATATACGGGCTAATCTGGAAGGAAATTGGTTTCTGTTCTTAGCTGAGGTTGAAAAAGTGGTGCCTTGGTATTTTGCACTGGATAGGGTGAACTACTCACGCTATCTATCATACCACTTCATTGAATTAACTAAATGGGAAAACGATAGCCCTCTTGTTCACCAATATTTTGTAGATGGAGGTTTTTCAGTACAACTAAGAAGCAAAAATTCTTTTTCTAGAATTCCAGTAGACCAAGCCATCGAAGAGACTGTGAACAAAGACACCCAAACTGCTGGAGGTACTAAGGGTTTCTCTTTCAAAAGTGCAGACTGTAGCACGGTACTATGTTAATGCTGAGCACAGAGCTTCTGTAGTAGGAAACCTCCGCAGCGTTCTATCTTCCAGCGAAACAAATCATTGCTACCCTAACTTCCGAGGCCCACAGATAATTAGAGATGAGAAAGATGTGACAGGTCTCACAGAACTTCTAGCCCACGAGTGGACAAACCCCTTTCATATTGTACATTTATCCACTGGAATATGTGTTGATGAATCAACAGCTTCTGATTTCATTAATTCGAAAAACAAGGAGAAAATAGCGTATCAAGTGTTCACGGTTCGCCTAGCCAAAGAAGAGGGGTTTCATAATCCTATTAAGAAAGTGGGTCTGAAGATAAGTAGACCAAAGACGAGCAAAACGACCGAGGTTGGAAACAAAGAAGTAATCCTCCGATGCGACCGAAATCTATTCAGCATAATGATTTATATCGCAGAAAATAAAAAACTTGACATGAACTTCAAATATACTCTGGCACCATTTCCATGGACTATGGCAAACGTTAATAGGTCTTTGAAGAAAACCTGCAAATCAGTGTTTGCCCATCACTTGGAAAAATACATCGCCCCTGCCAGTCTGCCGGAAAAAGATTCGGCAGAACAAAAAACGTTTGACGAATTGACAACGACTTTTTTCAAGCAGATTTTGAATATAGGTAGGAGTTGCTGTAGAATTGACATAGTATTTTATGATTACGTTGGAGCGAGAAAGAACTATATAACTATATAACTATGTAACTATGTAACTATATAACTATGTAACTATATAACTATGTAACTATATAACTATGTAACTATGTAACTATATAACTATATAACTATATAACTATATAACTATATAACTATATAACTATATAACTATATAACTATGTAACTATATAACTATGTAACTATATAACTATGTAACTATGTAACTATTTAACTATATAACTATATAACTGTATAACTATATAACTGTATAACTATATAACTATATAACTGTATAACTGTATAACTATATAACTATATAACTATATAACTATATAACTATATAACTATATAACTATATAACTATATAACTACATAACTACATAACTACATAACTACATAACTACATAACCACATAACTACATAACTACATAACTACATAACTACATAACTACATAACTACATAACTACATAACTACATAACTACATAACTACATAACTACATAACTACATAACTACATAACTACATAACTACATAACTACATAACTACATAACTACAAAACTACATAACTACAAAACTACAAAACTACATAACTACATAACTACATAACTACATAACTACATAACTACATAACCACATAACCACATAACCACATAACCACATAACCACATAACCACATAACCACATAACCACATAACCACATAACCACATAACCACATAACCACATAACCACATAACCACATAACCACATAACCACATAACCACATAACTATATAACCACATAACTATATAACTATATAACTATATAACTATATAACTATATAACTATATAACTATATAACTATATAACTATATAACTATATAACTATATAACTATATAACTATATAACTATATAACTATATAACTATATAACTATATAACTATATAACTATATAACTATATAACTATATAACTATATAACTATATAACTATATAACTATATAACTATATAACTATATAACTATATAACTATATAACTATATAACTATATAACTATATAACTATATAACTATATAACTATATAACTATATAACTATATAACTATATAACTATATAACTATATAACTATATAACTATATAACTATATAACTATATAACTATATAACTATAACATAAAATGTGAAGTCCATCATACAATTTATTCCCTCTGGTTCAATATTTGAGGATTCATAGCCAGGTAGTCTATATAAATAGGTGAGTGTTACTAACTTGGCGATTTATCTACAAGCATATCAAAGTGTTACAAAAGCCAGCAGCTGCCCCGTCTTACGGAAAAAGACCAACGATGGTTTGACCTCTGAATACGATCTTTTACTCCTTTAATTACATGTGTTACTTGAGGCAGGATAATAGAAATTCTGGTATTTCCACGTTTTAAAGAGAAACTGGCTTTGCTTTTAAAAATTGTATAAGTTTACAACCTCCTAGGAATGTAATCCCACAATGTTTTCCCCTTCGAACTATCGATGGTTTTTCCTTTTGATCATTTGATCAATACGCGCGGACTGAACAGTGTTTTTAATTTTTCGATAAAACAATACCTTTCTACATGAACAAAATTATGATTTGTCAGTAATTTACATATTCTACATTCCACAAAGTAACGGAGTAGGCAAGGATTAATTTTTTAATTATGAGTTTAGTTTACACGAATTCAGCTTTCATCAGTTTGCTGGAGAACTATTTCAAACACCTACGCGGCAGAAATGGATAAGACTAAAAAGTTTCAGCTTTCAATACGCCATTGAATAACGCTCGTTAAATTTAATTGGACAATTCACAAAAAATATAGGGAAGATCAATTGCTCAGTCCTCAACTACCCATTTACGTCTTATAATTTCTATCCTTTTAAGGAGGGTTAGACCGTCTATGCATGTCAGCGTGAGTTTGATTAGATGTTTAAATGGGGAAGTTGAGGATTAAAAACTTTTAAGCCTCAACTTTGGAAGGCCCTATTTCTGTAGGGGTGTGCAGAATTAATCAAATCATCCTGCTCTGTGGCATCGTATGGTTATAATTTTAAGTTGGTTGATCAAAAGTAGGTCAGTACTATTTAATTTATTAATTTGAATTATTTTAATGTCAATATTTGCTATAATTACTCCAAGAAAATTTGATAAAAAGTGTTCTAGGACCTGAAGATATTGATTTGAATAAGGACTGTAATAATGTTCAGCAGTTTTATTGAATTTTTCATTACCCATTGCGATAATTTTCATTATATCAATATTAATAGTCATATTTCGATTTACATAGAATATTCTATAATTATATATAACAATAAAAATAGTTTAGGCATAGGCTAAGACAAGTATTTGTTGTTAGAATCACAATTCACTAATAATAAAACTAGATAAAGAAGAATTAAAAGAAACCAACTTTAATGAGTGAGATCGATATCTCTTAGATCGAGGTCAAACATAATGACAAATAATTGACTAATTCTTATATTTTATAATTTTGGAATTTTATATGGCATTATTTATTATGTTGTGTAAATGATATATTAATATATTATAATATTGTATCGATTTTAAATGATTTATTTTCAAGTACAAGTGAGTGTAAGTAAATCCCAACAGGTATCATTTTATTTATTTATTTTTATTTATTTACTTAACAGTATACTGCTCAAAAGAACAATCTAATTACTGGACAGGAGTTTACAAAGATATTACAAATTTATGGCAAAGAAATATACAAACATAGGAATGTAACGTAGATAGAAAAATAAGGAACAAAAACATTTTATTTTAAGCACGTCTTTATCGCAGCAATATAGCACTACAGTATCTTGCACTATGTATTACTTTAAAAATAAATATTTACTGTGTTCTAATTCTGCTCGAAAACGAAAATCTGTATAAGAATAAGAATCTGTATTGGGAAAACCAATAGCAAGATAGTCATGACCTTACTTATAGTACGAAATGTTTAGGAAGCTCCGCTAAATATTCTCTACATTTTTTATATGTATATTATAATGAGGGGACGAAATAATTGAAGAATATTCCAGTTTGGATTGAACAAGAGATCACTATAGTAGTTTTAGTATGTTAGTCTCGTTAAAATCGTGAGAAAATCTTATATAAATCCGAGTGTTCTAAGGCCTTTGTTGGTGATGGCGTTTATATGACTATTGAATGATAGCTCGCTATCAAATGTTACATCAAGGTCACGAAATGTTATTGGACTTGCAAGCATTGAGTTTTGTAAACAATAATTAAATTCGTTACATTGATGTTTGTTTTTAAATATTATTAGAACATTGCATTACTTTATATTTAACTGTAATTTCTTTAAATTGCACCAATCATCGATGTTATCAATGGCAGTTTATAATTGTCTAAGGACAAGTTAACCATTTATAAAGTCATACTAAAACCTATCCTCACTTATGCATGTACGTCATGGAACACCATTTCTGATGCGCAGTGCAATAGACTACAGAGGACACAAAATAAAATCCTTAGACTACTAACAGAGTCAAATAGATACACACATGTGGAAAACTTCCAAAGAATGTATAATATATTATATATGAGAGATTTTATCACTGACACCGCAAATAAATTTTTTAGATATAAAATTCCAAACTCAGATTTGACAAAACACGTGACGAGTATGAGGAGTTTCAACGAAATTCCTCATACACATAAACTTATTTATGAAAAGTTACCTTTATATAATGAAAGATAACGTTAATTTTCCAACGCTAAATTGTTAAGTCCTGGAGCAAACTCGTGATCTGTATCACAAGAATCATCTATGCACTTTGCAAATTTGTAAATAAAGTAGTTAATAGTCATAAGTTGTAAATAATCAAATTCTTATTCTTATATCGGATAAAATCGGTGATTTTTAATATGTAAATAGCGATTTCTAAAACAGGTTTTTGTTGAACTTTCCTGTACATACACTGACAATTATGTAACAAGAAAGAATTTCACTTAATTTTTAAAACCATATGGAGAAAAAAGTTTACTTGCTCAAACTGCTAGGAGAGCAATGGCACTTCATTAATTTAAAAAGGTGTTTTATCTACATTCTGGCATCATATCCGCCGTCCCGGCCGTTTCGTTTTCTTTATAAAACATGTAACGCGTCGGGATATGTATTACTATTGTTAAATGAAATACTAGGATATATGAAATATAACTTTTGACATGTATATAGCTAAATAAAATAAAGAATTTTTAGTGGTTAATGGTAACTTTTCTCTTTGTGCATACTTACCATAGCGGGTTCGAGCCCCTCCTACTGCGATACAATTTTCAAATATAAATTATTCCCAAAAAGAAGTTCGATTCCCACTATAAACGATAGGGCCTCGTCTCTTTACTCAGGCAAATCTAGATCCCCTAGACTTAAGAGGATCGCTCAGGTGGCCTGGAGGGCGGTTGATAAACATTTATAAACAGAACAAACACCACAGAAATTAGACAACCCCCAATTCCAGAAGCCAGAGGCTTGTGCGAAAGGGGATTACACATTGAAATTACGTTGACATACAACCATTTCCTCCGACAATGCCGGATCCAGGATTCGAACCCGGTGGCATGATACCCGTGTGATTAAACGCGATTGCCACCTCGCGCCTTAACCAACGCAGCTATCTCCAAACATTTTGCTACGGTTATATTACATAAACTATGTTGGCCTGCTGTGCGTAGCAGATCGCAGACAATACCTAGCCCGGATAAGTGATGTAACGTGCCCACGACAAAATTTCACTAGCTCAGAAATCTCAGGGCGTTAAGCCCAAGAAAAAACATAGACTATTAGAAGCCACTGCTACGGGCATAAACTCTTGTAAGTTTTTAATTTACTCATTTAACATAAAAATCACCGGGGGTTCCATTCGCACTGGTCGCAGACGAAATAATGACACTTTTTTTCCACATGAACAAACATGGTTTACAAGTGTTGACTGAAATAAATTTAGTCGCAATTAGGTTACATTAGAGAACTTATTTAATCAATATGAGTGAATAAAATCTCGGTTTTAAATATGTACAAATATAAGTTAAAAGGAAATAAATATTATTACACATAACCACTGAAGGTGGTTTCTTGGTAAAGGACACAATAACACTTATTACAAAATTGGTACTGTACCTAGATGTCAACAAGTGATGAGACTGCAGTCCTACGGTGGTGATTCGAGGCCAGACGATGGTGGTGGGTTTTATAGCCTCCCTAAGTCGTGGGACTTTTCAGCATAGTCTATGGAACTTCCTAACCTAGTCCATGGAATGTTCTAATCTAGTCCATGGAGGGTTCTAACCCAGTCCGTTGACCCTCTACTTGTTGAGGTAAATAATCCACCAAAATCCCTGTACAACGGTGCAGCTCAATTGACAACGAAGATACTCCCAAGGGAAAGTGGTCAAACGGCCTATAAATATTCGAAATATTTGGAAGTCGAAAAAAGATGGCGATGATAAAGTAAGGTTACTCATGTGTGCACACATAAATCCCGCAGATGCGGATTAAACTCCATCAATAGCAACGAAGTCTTCCGATGAACAGCCACAACTTAACACGAAGGAAATTTTACCATTGCCGATAATCCGAAATCCATAAAGATGGCTCAAATAACAAGCTTTTTAGAAATTATCGGCAGCGTATACACAGAAGAGCACCTTTCACCTCTGGACAAGAAAAGTCACGTCACCGTTCCCAGCAGTTGGAAGCCAAGCGACATTCCTCTACTGGACAAAGGCAGATATTTGGTTTTTCTCGGTTCACGGCTGTTGACAATATGTAGCCCGCAAAACACAAAAGGTTTGTTGCGGGTCGAATATGCATTAGGCATGTAACAATTTTATATAATTGCGAAATAAGTTTTAGGCAATGCAATACAAATGGCGAGGGCGAATATCCGACTTTGATTGTCTACCACCTTCAGGTTCTTGCTGATAGTTGATTACTGCTGCTTCTCGTTGCTTGAACTGAACTTAGTTGAGTTCGAGCAACAGTTCTGAAAGATTATGAATTTAATTAAAACTTCCACAAAAAATTGAAAATTATTATTTCCCCGGTATATTATGACAATATAATTTTTTTTTTTTTTTTATTTGAGCTTGATAGAATAATACAAAACCACTGTAAACAGTCCAGTTGATATAAAAATGAAAAAAATTCGGAATACCTTCTACTTTATAAATTAAATGAGGATATTGAAAATTGTAGAATTTTTCTGGTGGCCATGAGCATGCCGTAATTTTTTTTTATTAAATACTTCTAGTCATTCATTGAAATCCATGATTCTAAAAAAAAAAAAGTATTAATAGAAAGTTGTAGGTATTTGGAAAATGGTGTATACCCGGATTCATATTTTATATTGATTCATTTGATTATTTTGTCACTTAATTTTGTCTGTTGTTCTGTTACACTCTGTACATGCTTTCTCAGTCATATTTCTTAGAGTTAAATCTATCCAGGTTATATACACAATTCTTGTTAAATTAATGAGTTCTTTTAAAGTACTTACTTAAAAAGTAATTGCCACTGAGCTCTTCTATTGGATAACTTAACAATATCAAAGATAATGTGATATCGTGAAGAAGTCATTATTTATATCGAAATCCTTGTTAAAGTTTCTCAGCGTCAAGGACTAAGCCATGCTGTCAGCACGTCTCTGCTGTTATTTTAGAGGTCTTAATATAGTTTCTATCTCGTCGAGTGCTTTTATACTTTTATTTTATTTGTATTTTGTGTAGAGATTTATAGGACTCTTAAACTCAGTCCAGTATATTTTCCAAAAAATTTAACGTATTTTAACAAAGAGTTAGTGCGACAGCTCTTATTTGTTCACTTGAAACATTGTTGTAGTATTAGTTAAGTATTTTTCATCGTTATTCTTTCAGTGCGACGTGAGAATAATTAACGTTATGCTCAATTTGCTTCCTTTTATACATTAAAAAGGACCTTACACGCTCATTAATATTGTCATTACTGTACTTTGTTAGGGCTCGTTCATACTCCATTAACTATGTTATTAACTCAGCATTTCTTTTTCTACTTTACACGTTAATGTCAAGATTTTACTTGTGTTCCTATAAATTAATCTGAAATAATACACCGATTTCTTGTTAGTGTGGTAATAAATATGCGAAGAAAAGTGTGTTTGAATATCATTTTGGCTTTAAGAAGTAACGTTGTTTGATTGCGGTAAATTATAAAATTCCAAGCTAGCGAGAGATAAATGGAATGTCTTACATAATAATTGACAGTATTATAAAGAATCAAATGAGCTAATGAAGAACAATTTAATTCAAATTCTGCACTCGATAGGTTCAGATGCCAGCATTCTCTGATGTAATATAGAGGACCCTCTGGCTTTCTGTAAAGCAATCTAACTCCAGACCAAACAGCAGAGGTCCATAAATTTCACATTCACAAACACAATAGCGAAAAATGCTTTACCGATAACATAGTAATTAAATAGAATTTGTAGGGAGGAAATTGTAACCGTAAAAATAGCGCGTAGTTATAGGTACTATACAAGTGAAATATATATATCCATATAAGGCGGCGTTCTTCCTCAACACCAGACCGGGAAGATAGGTAAATAATCTCCCACACCACCTCATTTGAGACTGCGTAGATATGGGTTTAAAATTATATTACTTCTAAGTATTGAAAGCGCGACTATTTTTGAGACTAAACAAACACAACAAACAAACTATACGTGCCTATGGAAATAAATGAATTAATTAAATTATGCAACAAAAAAGAAACAGATAAAGAAGGAACAAACGTCCTAAGCGCCGGTGATGGATGAAGGTATGGCTAAGAAAGATGATAAATATGCGCATGTCCTCTCATGGAAATAAATAAGTACTACAGAAAATAACACTTCGATAACGTCACCGGCAAGTGCTGGCGGCGTACTTCACCCCTATTTCCTATCCTAAAAAATTCCCCATCCCACGTAGCTACTTTAATCTACAAATCCTACCTCCGTCCCTATCGCTCCCTACCTACAGGCTCAACTTCAAACTATTCAAAATAAAATCCTTAAAGTTTCCCTTCACCTGCCATCCCGTACAAGAAATATCGACCTACACACTCTTACCGGTACACCACTTCTCTCCGATTTTATTTACAAAAGACTGCTGCCAAACTTTGCTAACACGCTTGTATCCTCTAACAATCCCACACTCCTTGATCCCCTCACCCCTAAATTCTACACCGCTCCCAAATACCCATCCCTTAACTACATCTTTACCCCTTTAGAATTGTAATTGTTTTTAGAAAAAATGCAAAAAAACACAAAAAAATAAACAAAAAATAAAAAATCAGAAACCAAAAAAATATTAAAACATACAAAATTAGACCAAAAAAAATATTAAAACATGCAATAAGCAAAAAAAACAAAAAAAATATTACACTACTATATTATATTGCCCTTCAGGCGGAATCTGAAAAGAGCCATTTTTAATATAGATTCGTTTTGTCAAAAGATGCCACTATACCTCCACCAGTTCTAACTAATACATCCTAATATAAATTTATCCTAACATAAATTAACCACTACGCACGCTTTCCAACATAAACCAAACACAGCACACCCAACTCACCAGACAGCCACGAGCACGACATTATAAACATATAACACATCTTGCGGCAAGCACTTATCGGGTGGAAAACCGACGTACCCCCGCAGGAGGGGACAAATACTTACAATGATGACTAGGATCCAGCCAGCGTTGCGCTGCGATAAAGGTGTGCAGCGCATATAGATCTAGATCGTACGAGGCGGCGCTGGTAGCGGCGGGGATTCCTCCTCTGGATCTGATGGTCAAAGAGTGGCTGGAAGTCTATGAGGGAGTTACGAAGGCAGAAGCCAGGGACAGGCTATTTGAAAGGTGGTAGAGGCGATGGGAGGTTGCAGACAAGGGAAGGTGGACCAGACGCCTCATCACAAAAGTAAGGACGTGGATGGAACGGTGGTATGGGGAAGTGGGGTATTATCTTACCCAAGCCCTGAGCGGGCATGGGTGTTTCATGGAATACCTAAATGATATCGGTAAGACTGATAGCTGAGAGTGTGTATATTGTAGGGAGGCCGACAACGCGGAACACACCGTGTTCATATGCAACAGGCGGAGGGAAGAGAGGTGACACGGTGGAGCGCCGTTACTGTCCCCTGACGATATGGTATAGAAGATTCTGGACACAGAGGAGAACTGGAAGGTAGAGGAGGTGATAACTCGCATTATTAAAAAGCAGGAAGAGGATGAAAGAGAGATGAGGCTGATCCCATGGAGGAATACATAACAACAAACTCGAAAAACCAAAGCAGTTCCAAACTAGTCGGAAACACTGAAGATGGGGAGGGGTTTTAGCCGGTTGAAGTCCGGCACTACCTGTAGCGCTAGACACAAAGATCAGGTGCTCATGACGAGCTTCTCCTTCAAAAAACCAACTACAGAAAATCCACAGCTATTTCAAATATTTCGGTGAAGTATCGAAGAACGTCATCTTTCTTAGGATAATCTCCCTTTGATGAAATGTCCGCACTTGCGCGAACTCACTCTGAATTGCTATCATCAACAGTAAGTAAGTGAGTAAGTTTATTCTGTAGTAAAAAACACGTACATGTAATATAGCGAATACAAAGAAGATATACTAAATACATAATATAGTAAATATAAAATATAATAAATATAGAATATAGAGAATACAAAGTATAGTAAATACAACAACAAACAAACAACGACAAAAGAAAAATACATTAAGAAAGAAATACTATATTAGTTAGTTTGTTTAACCCTTTTCAAATAATTGTAAATTTGGAGCAGATTTAACTTCATGTAGTGAATTATGAAATAATCTCAGCCCATCACCGAACAAGGTTTTCAGTGAATTACTGGTTCATACGAAATTAGTGATAAAACTTTTCTTAAACCTCATGTTATATGAATGGGCCTCTGAGCTTTTGCAGACATTGTGGTAATGACTTTTGAATAATATTTTATATCGATAGCCATTGTAATTCAGCCCTCATACAGTCTATTGGTGTATATTTACTGCATCCAAGAACTATTCTCATAGATTTATTCTGTAAAAGTTGCATTCGATTTATTGTGTCTTTTTGCGAGATGTCAAGAGCGAGGCATCATAATTCATCCACATATAGCCTATGTGGGTGAATTATGACAGTGCATACTTAATATTTCCAATTTTTTTGCACACATTCATCATGTTTGCAAGGAGTTAATAATTGTTGATGTAATATTACTTTTAAATACTTAATTTCTTAGACCAAGTGGATTTTTACCTTTAATAAAAATTTCAACGTTAACATTTATGACAATTTTGTTTTGAACCTAGAATCATACATTTACTTTTATGTGCATTTAACTTTAATTTATTAGCACATAACTATTTATGCAACGTGTTTAAACTCGATATTCATTGTATTGGTTATTTCTACATGATCAGTTTCTCAGACCGATAATAAGATGTCTCTTTATAAAAATATTCTTATTAACATTTTGCTTAGGTTATTTATCTAAATTATAAACGGCAAGGACTCAAGGACATTGTGGAGGGGCGATATTAAATAAATAAACACCAAATAAGTTAGAAAACCCCCAATTCCAGAAGCCAGAGAGGCTTGTGCGGAAGAGGGTTACGCGAAAACGCAGACATACAACCATTTCCTCCGATAGTGCCGGAGCCGGGATTCGAACCCGGTGGCGCGATACCCGCTTTATTAATCGCGATTGCCTCCTCAAATTCAAATATTCAGGTCTGGGTCGGCGAAAACGAAAAATTGAACAAATTAAACCTAGACTCCTTTTTATAAGTGAATAAAATTAAAATAGGTGATAACATACAAAAACAGTCTCAAAAAAACAAGATTAACAAAACTTAAATTTCATAACACTCTCGCACAAATCACTTTTTAATTTTGTATTTTGATGCTGGTACCACAATTTAGACGAGGCGCCTTCTGCGAGATATTCCAATGTGGGGCTGCGCAAGGCCTAAACTTGGGTTTTAAAAATTTTGATTTTACTGATTTTTGATTTTTCAAAAGGTTATAAGTTTTTTAAAGGTTAATGATGCGAAAAATGAATTTAGAAACAAAAATGTACAAAAAAAACGAAGAAAAACAATGAAAATGCAATAAAAAATATACAAACAGAAAAGAAGAGGGGGACAGGAAAAATTTAAGATGAGCGCAAGGTATGAAAGGTATTAGCAAAAGGTGGATAGGATTAGTGAAAGGTATAGTTGTTGAAATTTGACTATAGTGGTTGCCGGAAAATCGGTAACGTCTGGTACGGTAAGGGGTGTTTGATCCGAAATAGGGCATTATGCTGTCTAACTTGTGTTATGTCTTGTTAGCGGACTATCGCCCAGTTTGAAATAATAGAAATTTTGACAGATATGCTGGACGTAGTCTGTCATTGAGGTTATGTCGTTGCAGCGTTCGTAGATTTCTCTGAGGGAGGTGTACCTTCCTGAATTAGATATGAGGCGCATAAATTTGTGTTCAAACACTCATTGTGTTGCTGATATGCTGCACCACACTGGCGCCGCGTATGTGATAGACGGCCTGACCACCATCGTGTACAACAATTTCTTATTCTGTCTGTTAAGTCTGCTACCTCTGACCATGAGCGGATACAGACTCCTAGACAGAGAGTAGACCGTCCGTACCGTCTCATTGACGTGCGTATTGAACGTCAGTCTTTGGTCGAGTCTCACCCGCAAGTACTTAACGCATCTTTTGGTTTCAATTTTGCTTCCCCTGATTGAAATCGGAGTGATGATGTTGTTCTCCCTAAAGCGACGCGGGAAGACTATCGCCTCGGATTTCTCAGAGTTCACCGGAATCTCCCACTGATCGTAATAGGCTGTGGCACGAGCCATGTACGTCTTCAGCAGAATGTCGGCGTACTTGGCCAATTTCGTATTCGGGAACTCTGGGAAGTTCGAGACGTGCAAGTTGTACAACTTCGGTGACAAGCACGATCCTTGCGGAACTCCCGCGCAAATGTCCCGCCGAGTTGAGAGTTTGTTATTCAATCGAACCTGCAGAGATCTACCCGTCAGGAATGAGTGAATGAGTTTTGTTAGGTGAGACGGAAAGTTGTAGTTGTGAAGTTTTTAGAGTAAACCCGGGATCCAGACTGTGCCGAAAGCCTTCTCAATATCGAGGAGTACCACGGTGGTGCTCTTCCCGAGGTTGTATTACACTTTTACGTCGTTTATCCGAACGACTTGTTGCAACGTGCTCCTACCCTCCCTGAAACCAAATTGAGACTCGTCGTCGATGTGAAGCTCCTAGTGAACAGTGTTCAGTCTGATCAGCACGACCTTCTCCACCAACTTGAAGCTCTCTGACAGCAACGAGATGGGCCTGTAGCTGCCGGCGAACTTCACGTTCTTGTTCGGCTTCAAGACTACGGCGTCTTTCCACTGGCTGGGCCAGTGCTGAAGTCGCAGGATCGCATTAACGATGTACGTCAATTACGCAATACCTTTCCTCGGGAGATATTTGAGAAGCTTGTATTCGACGCAGTCTTTCCCCGGGGCTTTATCGTTGGGTAGGTCCTTGACAATTTGTGCTATTTCCGAGGGCTTGGTCATGACCTTCAGAAATTTTCATCTAGTCCATTGTATGTCATGACCAATTAGTTCACGTACGTCGTTTTTGATGCGGTCGTGTTCAGGATTGTTCGGTATATTTGTGTTATGTATGGTCTGAAAGTGGTCCGTTAAGTCGTTCGCTTTTTGCGCGTCTGTCAGCGATGTCTATCCGTTCGCGCCCGTCAAGGCGGGTATAACCTCCCGCGTATTTTTTAAGGCCCTCGTCAGCTTCCACAAATAGTTGCCCTGAGAATTTAGCGCTGTCAGCTTATTCCCCCATTTCTGGTTTTTTGCAGTGTTGATGGAAGTCCTGATCTGCCTCTGATTTCGCTGCCAAAGCCGTCTCAGTCTATTCTTTTCCCTTGCGTTTTGTATGACCGCTTCGTCAAGTCGGTCTTTGTTTGGGTTGATGGTCACAGTGGTGGCAACAGTCTGCTTGGCATCCTGAAGCAACCGTGTAAACTCCTCCACCACATTTTCCAGATCGACGGGTGTATCGATCGTGTTATTGAGTGTTAAGTTTGTGTTTATGTACGCCTATAGAGACGCCAGTCGGTGTCTCTATAAGACGTGATTGTTCGTGTTATGTCTTCCCTTGACATACCGTTCAACTCGACCACAATAGGATTGTGGTCGGACATGAGTTCCTCTAGGGCCACGGGAGCTGTGGAGTTCCTCACGCCCTTGTTGACCACCAAGTCAAGTATTGTAAGCGTTGTGCCGTTATCCGGAAAATGCGTAGCATTTTCCGGAAATTGCCGGATGTCATTTCGACTATTCACATAGTCGATCAGGGTGTTGCCTTTCGCGTTGTTGCGATGGCAGTTTCAGTTGCGATGCCTTGCGTTAAGGTCGCTTATGAGCAGACAGCGCGGGCCCGCGTTCAACGATTGCCACCTCGCGCCTTAACCAATGCGACTATCGGCCAGACTCCTATTTTTTCGGATTTACCTTCATTCACCTTAATCCAATACTTAAGCAGTTACTTTTATCATCTTCAGTGATGTAGTTTTAGTTCCATATAAGCTAAGTTTAGTCTTTGGCGATCAATCGTCCCAAAAACACATTGAAGCTCAGAAAATTACTTAATATCACCTTTCCGATATATAAGACTTGTCATAAACAAATTATAGAGCAGATCTACATGAGGAGCGTTTCTCCCGAAAACTTGACTGTCTGCTGTAAATTAGCTGATTATTTTCTAAACATTCAACGGAGATAGATGTTCAAAAGCCATAATTTCCAAATTTTTGTAGATTTAAAATCATCCATTACGGCTTAGCAATCAAAACTAAAAAAATATGCGAGTAATAATGATTGGAGTGCTAATCATTATTACTGGCAATATTCTTTCCATTTGCCAATACTGACAGTCCAATATCAAAGTATACGAATCCAGAAATAATACTTTTAATACATTTTTATAGATTCTATAATTTTTTTTTTATTATAGATTCTATTTTATCCTTGTTTAAGTCGGACAAAAGACATTGTGTTTACATAATATGCACATACACACTTACAAACTTACAGACATGCCTTTCTATAACTAAGTTCAGCGTGTTAAGCGATGCATTTCTGTATTTACACATTTCTTTTTCTCTAATAAATATAAAATAGTTTTGTGTGATTATAATGTACTATTCCGGTCGAAAAAATGTAATCTAAGTATTTTTTTTAAATTATGATATGAAAACAAGTGTAGTTTATTAAACAAGGCTGGTCCTAACAATACATAGCCGGTGAAATTAATCGTAGCAAAGGCGCTATTCAAAAATTAAATCGAAAGTGGATAGCAACTTATAATCTATATAGGACAATGGGTTCTTGCGTCCAAGAAAAACAACTCCATTAAACAACATTTCGAGAAAAATCCAGTATCCAACTCCATTTAATCAAAAGAAGAAACCAACTTCCATCATTGGGGCGTCCAACAAAGTAAATACCCGAGTAAAGAATAAATATTAAAAAAACTAATATTTAGTAGAACCACTATTTTTTTTTTTCTAAAACACTTTGTAGTCCTCTAATCCCTCTCGGCCCTCTACAATATGCATACCACCAACTCCTGCAGATGTTCACGCCCACATACAGGGTGTTGCATCATGAGAGGGACATAGCTTAATAGGAGGTAGAGAACATCAGTGGTAACCGGAACCTCCCATAGAAATGTCTCGTTGGGCCTTCACTACGAAGTTACAGGGCGTTTTATAATTTTTTTCCAAACCTGTTTTTTGTCATAACTTTGACAGGGAATGAAATAACGGATTCATATTTGGTGCGGCTAATGTACTAACGAGCCCCAAGTGGTACATGTATAAAAAAAATATATCCAGGTCCGGACTCACTATAATTTATGTTTCTTTTTTGCATCAATAAAACATCACCCTGTATATATTTTTTGACATTTCGATACGATATTCGAAAATAGCAAGTAAAAACAAACAAAATGGCCTATTTCATTTTTTTGTTACACCTTCGTGGTTATTTAAATACGTTGTTAAATGTGCAAGAAAATGGATTACAGAACCCTATTAAATGAGAGGCACGTGAAATAAATAGTTTTATAACTAAAATTTGCAAAACTTCTATTGAGCCTAGGTGGTCTGGGTGAATCCTAATTCCGGTACGTTTTAAAGGTCCATTTTGGTAAAAAACTGTGGTCCTAATAAGTAATCGGGTATGAAACAACAAAATTTTTAATCAATCACAGTAGGCTTGTTCAAAGAATAAAAGTGACAGATAATTTAAACCATTTAGGCCTAAGAAACCAGTTACTTTGATCAAGAAAATCATCAACATTTTATACTTAATAAAAATTGGAGAAGAGAACAAACTAAAATCTAAATAAATAAAATATTTTCCATTCAATTAACAATAAATAACAAAACAATAACTAAATGTGTTTAAAAATAAAACGTAATTGACACTAAAGTAAATTTTCAAAATGTCCTCCCCCACATTCTGTGCATTTTCTTGCGCGTTAAGAAAGGTCACCAATTGCTCGACGTATCATTTCTGGATTATTCCGTATTTCGTCGCAGGTTGTAACGATGCGCTGGATTAAAGGTTGTCTACTTTCAATTTCAATGGTATAAACCTCGTTTTGTAAGTGGCCCCATAAAAAGTAATCACAAGGGTTACAATCAGGAGATTTTGGTGGCCATTCATGTGGACCCCGCGTCCAATCCATCTATTAGGATACACATTGTTTAAGTGTTCTCTTACTTGAAGGTTAAAATGTGGTGGGGCCCCATCATGCTGAAACAACATGCCTCTTATACCGATATTTTCTAACATATTCGGTAAAATGTTTTGAAGAAAATCAAAGTAAATTTCACCATTCAATCTTTCTTCAAAAAAATGTGGCCCTATCAAATGTCTATTCACAAGTCCGACCCAAACATTTACAGAAAACCTGTGTTGCTAACGGCGTTGGCGTACCGCATGTGGGTTTTCCTGTGCCCATTTATGATTATTTCGTGAATTGTTTACTCCATCCCTTGTAAATTGTGCCTCATCCGTAAATAAGGTTCTGTAAATGACTGGGCGATGGTTAGACAACCAATGACAAAATGCCAGGCGGGGGATATCGTCGCCTTGTTGAAGACGCTGTACCTGCTGGATATGATATGGATGGTAACATTCTCTTTTTAGGGTTCTCCATACTCGCCAATGAGGAATAGCAGTTGCCAAACTGATTCGTCTAGTGCTCATATTTGGGTTTTCTTGAACTACGTTTATAATATTGTTTTGTTCCTGCACACCTTGTTGTAAAACAAGAAATTTCAAAAAAATATATACAGGGTGACGTTTTATTGATGCAAAGAAGAAACATAAATTATAGTGAGTCCGGACCTAGATATATTTTTTTTATACATGTACCTCTTGGGGCTCGTTAGTACATTAGCCGAACCAAATATGAATCCGTTATTTCATTCCCTGTCAAAGTTATGACAAAAAACAGGTTTGGCCAAAAATTATAAAACGCCCTGTAACTTCGTAGTGAAGGCCCAATGAGACATTTCTATGGAAGGTTCCGGTTACCACTGATGTTCTCTACCTCCTATTAAGCTATGTCCCTCTCATGATGCAACACCCTGTATAGACAGAATATCTACCTTCCGCTATTCTTAGTTTTGTGCAGATATTGTTCGTCGAACTTATGTCTTTGTTAGTGTTCCTTAATCAAAGTTTTTAGCACTGGTCCAGTTAAAAAGACCTTGATCTCATAACCGTTTTCATGCCTCTTAACGGATACTAGGAAGTCGGTTTTCTCTTTGGCTTGAATGGAGTTCTGAAATGGATTTGCTTCACATATTTTGCAGGGTTATTGCCGCTTACAGCAGTTATTTTTCTTGGCTGGCTAGAACCCACTGTCCCACAACCTTATCCAAGTTTATCGATAATAAAACGTTTTTCTTCTTCACATACCTCATGATAAAGCATAATGAAGTAATAGATAAATGCATATTTTAACTTAATATGACAATGATTCTGACAGTAAAAAAAATAATATTGTGATTGATGCGCCACCACTGAATAGTACGAATTTGCTTAAATCAATAGGTGTAACAAAAATAATGACTGTGACGTCAATATAAAGACAATAGGAAGTTAACGCTGTAAATTCTAGTATAATCTTTACTTAGTCTTTTGGCTCAAGAGTTTGATAGCGTGGGTTATAATGAGAAACAGATTGGCGTCAGATATGAATTGAAGTTCTTCCGGCGTGTATATGTATAACGACACTAACTAAAGTAGATTGATTGTGCTCAAATATTCCCTTGATTTTCAGTGGGATATAACAATTATAATCTGATATCATTAAGGAAACCTGTGAATTTGTACAATAGGTTGAAGCCGAACTAGTTACAACTCAACGGTGGAAGTTCTAAAGCTGCTTTATCGCGCAACGAATTCTTTAAACCATGTCCCTGTCACATTACTCCCTGAGTTATATAGTTATAGTTGTAATTGTTGTAATAGCTTGATATGTTTGCATGTTAGTTTTATTTCATAATTTAATAAAGTTCCTGCATATAAGTCCTTTATTTTAAATATATGATATTTGTTATAGGTGTAGAATTTTACTCAGGTACATTAAGTCTTTTTTAAATATGATTTTTATTAAACGTTTCTGTAATTTATTTTTAGAGGTTTCAAATGTGATCTTCCTACTCCCCTCATATATATATATATCTCAAGTGTGCTTCTAGAGGACAGAAGCTGTCTGTGGGAGAGTGGTGGGGGGTTAAGACAGCTTTCGTATAAATAACACTTCGTCAGATACTGCCAGCGAGTTCACTCTAAGAAGTAGGCAGATTGAGGCCTTAGAGAAGGATCGTGTTGAGATCTGGGGAGTAGGCAGGTTGAGACCCCGGAATCGAACTAGTTCCACGAACTCCTAGCATTATTTTCTTTAACAATTTTTTCTTGACTCCCTTTTTTCTTTTGAAATTGGCTCCAAAACGGAAGCCGAAACGTCGAGATAACAATCTCAGACGCGGTTCAACCCGAGAACCCAGTAATTTTCATATATATATATTGCTATGATATCCGCTGACGGCGTTAAAAATACAGTAAATAATTTCTAATTTAGATCTCAAAGTCGTAAGTTCGGACCATTGACATTAAAGACAATTCTAGAAAACAGAAAGCAATAAAACAAATTTAAATCAAATGGAACAGTGTATTGTGAGAACAATAAAATAAGATACACATAAAAGATGAGATAAGATTCTCTATCTAGCTAAAATATAAATACGATACTAAAAATAAGATAATTTGGATAATTATTGTTTAAAATCAAATTTGTTAAAAAATGGAATTTATGATGCAAATTTTCAATTTAAAATATGCTCAATTGTTTTGCAAACTATTAAAAGACATGCAAGAAATTTATATGAAGTTTATTACAACCTTTTAGTCCGCGTAGCTCAAATAAATCCTCCAACCGCACTGTATTACTTAATTCGATATTCACCTGCAATCTGCTAAACTCCTACACAATTCAAGTGATATCTCGGTTCCTCTAGGAATCGTTTTCTGCACCCTAAAATAATTTGTAAATATCTTGTTTCTCCAACTTGTCAGAATTTTGAAAAAAATAATTTTCTTTTCTTTCGTTTCGAATTTGTTAACTGGTTGTCTTCCTTCTTCTTACTATACTTTGCTTTCACAACCACAGTCTATTTTCTCTCAAATCTTTTAATATTTACTTTCTCTAAAAATTTTCACCCCTAAAATTTTCTGTAATTTTTTTGATATTTATTTTTCATCCTCTAGCAACTTCCAATTTTCCAATAATAAAATCCCCGATACCAACTTAAATCTTTCTTGATATCAACTTGATAAAACGGATTGGTTCTCATCACGTGGTATTAAGCCTTTTTCCAGTTTTATCACTTTCCCGCACAAATTAAATTAAAAGTCTTATATCTACATGAACATAATAAATGTACAAACAGTCCGAAATGTTATAAACCACCTGATAATTATTAGTATAACAATAACTAATATATAAGTGAATTAAAATAACAAAACATTCTAATCATCATTAAGTTATAGTATAAATATCTCTAAATGTTTTTAAATGCTGAAATATAAAAATTGCATGTAATTAATTAGAATATCTGTCCTCTATAAAATACTTTTGGTATTTTATCCAACAGAACAAATGAACAAAAACAGAAGACAAAAAACTTGCATGCAACTCTCTACTCAGATAAAATAAAATGCATTTTTATTGGCAATACACAACTCGAATTGATCCGAATGTGTTCTAAATCTTAAGTCCAAGTGATATCATATCAATACATATATATTGTTTTGGTATTTTGTCTTTGACGCATTCATTGTTGGTAAACGTTGATCAAACCAGATTTTAATTTTTTTTAGGCTGTTGGATGTTTCTGCTCTCACTCCCTCCCGTGTTGTTCCATTAACGAAGACTGCCGTGTTTGTCTGTAAATGATAGTATTTCACCATTTAGGTTCAAAGTAAGTAGGTCCTTTAGGTATATTACAAAAATATAACTGGCGACAAAACTGTTCCTTGCAGGAATCCGCAGGTTATAGGTTTTGCCTCGATTAAATGATTATCTAGTTTAACTTATTGCTTTCTGTCAGTAAGGTAACTTTTTATAATGTTCAAGGTTATTGCTTTAAACCCAATGTCGGGTTAGAATTAGTTCTTGGCTAATAGTATCGAACGTTTTAGCTAAATCTATAGATAGACATAGTGGCGGCTCTTTATTATCGATAATGCTGTGTACATTACCGATTAATTGAGATGTTGCATCTTCGGTTGAGGTGTTTTTCCGGATTTATGTAAGTATTTTACTATACGAATTTTCGAAGCATTTTCAAATATTTTTGATATATTTGAAATCAGAGAGACAACTGGTCTATAGTTCTACACATCAAGTTTGTTTCCACTTTTAAATAGTGGTTTTTATGTATGAGATTTTAAAATGCTTCGGACATACTCCGATTTGGAATATTGAGTTTATTGTCTGGTCGATAGCCGAGTGGGTTAAGGCGCGAGATGGCAATCGCGATTAATCACACGGACATCGCACCACCGGGTTCGAATCCTGGCTCCGGCACTGGCACTGTCGGAGGAAATGGTTGTATGTCCGCGTTTTTTCAATGTGTAACCCCCTTCCGCACAAGCCCTGGCTTCTGGAATTGGGGGTTGTCTAATTTCTGTGGTGTTAATTAAAAAAAAAATAATGACATGAACCATTATGGTGTAATAATATCTATAATTTCTATTATCAATTCTTACTTATTTTATATAATTTTGTATTTAAATGTGGTCTACATTTGTTAAGAAAGAGATATTTGTCATAAATTAATGTTTTTTCTGAAATATTTTGCCTGAAGTTTCTATTGGTGGACCCTGTATAGTATGTAATAAATTCTTGTAGGCTTCTAATTGATGGTCAGAACAAGATATAAATTAAAACTCCATTAGTACCCTAACGATTAAAATCTAAAGATGTTCCCTGTTAAAAGTAAACGAGGAAACCGTAACGCGGTCTTGAGAGCGGTTTTTTGTATGTTATCGACGGTTGTAAACCATTTTATATCTGCTGCGGTAGGGAAAAGGTAAAGCGATGTCTGCTTTAAAATTGCTTGCTAGCATAGGTTAAGATGCAAAAATACTTACTAAAAGGGAACAAAATATTTGAAGTAGGTACTCAAACTATGCTCTCGTTATATACTGCCAGCTAAGAACCAGATAAGTATAAAAGTATAGTTTTCCGTGAAGACCGAAAAACTGTATGAGAGGGTGCCTTAATTAAATTATTCTTTACAATAAAATAAGAATATAAAAAACATAATTAGAAGTCATATAACAAAAGACAAGTTTATGTACTACAATATTTTTTTACTAAAACAGAAAAACAAGTACTTGTAGGGTTATTTTCATAACGTACATATCTGAATGGCGTCTACAATTATTCCATTGAGGACTTAAGTTGATTAAGCACGTACTAAATAATGATAAAAGAAAAGTTATTACTTAAAAAAATAAAATTCTAAGAAACTAACATAAATTAGTTGTCTTCTTCATCTGAAATATCAGCTAAATCTGGATCGATGGCTAGTCTTGCGTCAGTCAATAAATTCATATAAAAATCATGGAACGTTCTATCGATTAAATCCAGTTGACAAAGTTCAACTAAATTTTGCTTTTCGTTGCATCTATTGCATACCTTGATGGGAAGAAAATTGAAAGTAACTTCCCTCTTCTTTCTTTGCAATTTATTGCTTTAAGATCTTCCTCTTCCGATTTTCCTTTATAAAATAGAATTCCATTTTGACCGTTCACAACCCGTACCCATTTTATGTTTCTCCAGTTCACTTTCTCATTTATTTCACTCGTCTGGTTAGACTATTGCCTTACATGTCTGATCTCAGTTTCTTAAAGGCAATGTTAATTGATGGAAGACTTTTTCGTAACATGTTCTGCTGACACTATGCTCTTCAAAGGCAGAATCACTTTTATATAAAGAAAATTTTTTGCTAGATTCAAGTACGATGGAAGGTACTTTAGCAGTTCTCCTCCTTGTGTAACGGGATTTATATCTAGGAAATTACCAGATGTGACTCTTAACAACCTCAATAGTCTCTCCGCTATGCTTAAACGGTGGAGGTTTCAACCCTTTTGATCTGTGTTCATGTTAAAGAACACGCCAAATCTCTCGATAAACTTTTCGAAACTATAACAAAATCCGACTTCATTTCGCATGAAAAGGGTACTTCATGTAAAAGTGCCGTTGGAAGAGGTTTTTATATATAAAATCACATTTTCGCTCTACGGAGCGGAGCGTTTTTAATCCAAAAATATCAGAAACTCACCAAGAAGTTAGAGTTTAGAAAGTATAATAAATGTCGCTGCACGGGGACGTAATGTCGTCCCGACCACAAAATTTTAGAAAGTATCATGAAAACCGATTTCGAAATTTCGAAAAAAAAAAACCTTTTACGAATCCACGTTGTTCAGCACTGCAACTCATGCGTTATGTTAAATATGAGGACATGTTCTCTAGTCTCTAGTCAAAATTTTTCAAGAGTTTTGCCGAAAATAGCCCTTAGCGTCGAGGGTGACCTTTCACTTTTTAACCATCGATTTTGGCGGAAAAACAATGTGTTTTCCGTGTAATTGTCCTAAACCGGTTACTCAGTGATTCGGTCTCAGAAAAGTATCTGTACCATGTACTCAGACGTGCATGGGACCGCCTTAACCTCCATTAACACTGCAAGAAACCAGATATGGGGGGACAAACTGGCAGCGCTAAATCCTCAGGACAACTCGCTATGGAAGTTAGTGAGGGCCTTGAAAAATACGCGGGAGGCTATACCCGCGTTGACAAACGCGAACGGACAGACATCGATGACGGGCGCTCAGAAGGCCAACGACCGCATCGAAAACGATATTAACGATATCATTGGTCATGACGCACAATCGACGAGACGGGAATTTCTGAAGGTCATAACCGAGCTCTCGGAAATAGCAAAAATTGTCAAGGACTTGCCTAATAATAAAGCCCAGAAAAGGACGGTACTGAGGACAAGCTGCTCAAATATCTCCCGAGGAAAAGTATTGTGCAGTTTCCTACGGCTACAGCATTGGCCTAATCAGTAGAAGTGCGTCGTGGTCATGCTAATCCTAAAGCCAAATAAGAACGCGAAGTTCTCCAGCAGCTACAGGCCAATCTCGTTGCTGCCGGCGATCTCCAAGTTGGTGGAGAAGCCTGACCAGTCTAGACGCTGTTCAGGAGGAGTATCACATTGACGATGAGTTCCAATTTGGCTTCATGAGGGGCAGGAGCACGGTGCAATAGGTCGTTAGGATAGTTAACACGTTAAAGTACAATACAACCTCGGGAAGAGTACCGCCATGGTGCTCCTCGATATTGAGAAGGCATTTGACACCGTCTGGATACTGGGGTTACTTTACATACCCACGCCAAGTTAAAGTATACTAGACTATACTAATGTTCCACATACGTATCCGTTTCCGTTTAATATCTAATTAGTAATATTTAAAACCATGTGAACCATAATTTATATGTGATATAATATTTAAAGTTAAATCAAGTTCTATTCTTTAAACATTTTAACAATGTAGTTTTTCGATTTAAGATATGTCAAGAACATAAATGAAAAATATTATTCGTCTTTTGCCTTTGACGTGGAAAATATTCTTTTAATACATTGTAGAACAGTGACTTAATATCAGAATGCGGGGAATTGATGTTGATACTGTATAAAGTAATTCCTTTGAATCCATCTGAAAATATTCCATTACAGGCGAAATACATCACAATTCCACATGTCCGTGAGCTTGGACGTCTGTACTCGTTTTGTAATGGGGATTGACATTATCTTCTATTTTCAGAACCATCAGCAGCGAGCAGTAAAAGGATCAAGCGGAAAGTGTGAACGTTTTTATTACTGAAATTGCTACATTTTATGTAGTAATGAGAAGATTAGTTGAAAATTTTTATTGCTGTTCGTAAAACTAAAAATATCGGCACGACTAGCGGTTAATTCTCTTGTATGAGAGTATAGTTAAGTAGCTCATTGGCATTAATTAATTCGTACTCATGTATGAATATCATTTAATTTCACTACATTTGGTTTTGTGGAATTTAATCTGGTTTAGTTAATTTGTAATGTATGAAAAACATCATGGCATTCTTACTAATAAACGGCATCGGCTCCAGGGATCTATAATGTTTAAAAGGAAATTTGCTGAAGCTGAAAATTTATTTGACAATATTGTATTTATCGAATTTTCATCCCAATTTTGTATTTAATGCGCTGAAATTGTACCTAAAATATATTTTTTGAGACAATTCATTGAATCGTTTACGAGAAAAGGAATACATATTAATTTTCTAGAAAAATAATTTAGAGGTAGGGCAAACTTTTACATACTGGTCCACAATTATTGTTAAATACTATTCGGTAAACTTTTTTTCCACTTGCTGGTATGAATTTAGCAAAAAAGGTAATGAGGTCGTGATTACTTACACAAACTCTATTAGGCCCATAACTGCGGGTGCACAATGACCATACTTACCATGCTTTTAAAATCTGAAGCTTCATCCTTCTTGTGATTTAGTGTGATCTGCTTAGTTGCAAAATTCAATATTATTGCCTTCTTGTCGAAATAATTGAACTAAAGATCGAGGAGAAAAAATAACACTAGCCAATAGAATGTAAAATATTGTAATAATAATTACAGTTTTAAAGTAAATTCTGAGAACGACATGTTTTGATTTTGCAACATTAGATGGTTTTTACGCTTAAGCTATTGAGATACATCGTCACAAATCTTTTAGTCCGTACAATTAAATATCGAAGTTATACGAATCCTTAGATAATAGTAAATTTTATAAAATAATTTAAATTATATATGCCGTCGAACACTGAATAGATTAAAGCACATTTAATGTCAGTTTCTCAGTCCGGCAACTTGGACCTAGAAGAAAATGCACCTATTATTCCAGTCAAAGAGTGCTCAAAAGAGGAGTGTAGAGTACATGGAATATGCTAGACTTTTTATCTTCAGGACTTCGTTAGGAGTAGTTAGTATGTAAGCTTACTAAAAGTCCCTGTCCCTGGGTGGTGAGCTTACATAGGGGGTGGGGGGTAGGTCCCATTTTTGGGTTTTTTGATTATATCTCGGAACGGTGGACTATAGAAAAATATGTTCTAAACGAAAATGAAAAATAATTAAATTTCTGATAAAATTGTTTCTATACATATTTGCCGAGTTTCTAACGGTTTTTCTGGATATACGTTAATGAAAATCGGTAATTTTCGAAAAAATCATTTTTACCAAACTCTTCTTGTCTAACATTTGCTTCTAGTGCCTCCCAAAATCGTTTCTCAGAAAAATTGTCAAACGAAGGTGTAGAGCATTAAATTTCCTTTAATTTGATATACATCTTTGCTACTTTATCTTCAACCTATCAAAGAATTTTTAACATGTACGCTCATTCTCAAAAAATGAAAGCTAATTAAATTTCGTATACAATTGTCACCAACGTCAATGAAAATCGATACTTTTTGAAAGCGTAAAGTTATTTATTTTAACCAATATTATTAAAACCTCTACAGTTATTTGCAAGTTTATTCCCTCATAACTTAATATATAGACTGATAATATCCTCAAAGAGAAATATATACAAAGGCGAGCACATAAACTCCTAGGTATCTATCTAGATCATAACCTTAGTTAGGTAACCCATACTGATCATCTGGACAAAAGACTTTCCAGCGTAATCTTCCTTTTTAGGAAACTAAAAGCGTTCTTGAATTCGACCTATTAAAAAGTACTTACTTCTCTCTTTTTCACTCTAGACTTTCCTACGCAGTTGTTCTATGGGTTAACCCCCAACAACGCATCTAAAGTCTTTCTACAATAAAGGAAATTATAGGAGATCTTGTCAACGCTAAATTTAGGGAACATTGTCAACTCATCTTCATTAAACTGCTAATTATGCCACTACCTTCACTTTTTATCTACAACAATCTTATCGAGATTCACAGAAACGCATCCGGTCTCTATTCAGTCGGACTATCATGAGCACACACGTGCTGCTGGACTTCTTAGAATACCATGCTATAGGTTAACTCTAAGTGCAAAAAATTCACCCAACTTAAACCTATATAACCATTTTTACCACACCATATTAGACAGTTAAACTTTAGGTCCTTCAAAAATAATGTAAAAAGATTCATTATTCAGTTCTGTTTTTACTCAATTGATGATTTTCTGAGGTCGTCATATTTGGCCACTCCACTTTCGGTTGTCTAATGCTCATACTTGCAGAATACTTGTACTTTTTATAGGTACCTATTTTATAAATTAAACTTTTATATGTTCGTGTTTGACAATGTATTCTGTTATAAGTCGTTAGTTAAAGCAGCTGTAAACATGAAGCCTGATCTCTCAACTCTCCCTCCGACTGAAGGAGCTGTTAAGTAGGGGAGGAACCTGGCAGGTGTGGTTGTAGAAAAGCATCGTAAAACTGCTCTGTCGCAGGTCCGAATTGCAAGGGCAGTTGCAACAACGGAGTCGGAATATTAATTCAGGAAGAAGGCGACGACATCGATATACTACCAATTTCTTTAGACAACATCTCCACTGCTGACAAAGATGAATGTGCCTCGACCCTTCCGCCTCAAAAAAACCAAGATGTCACCTTATACGGTTAATATTTCCTTTTTTAAATTACTATCAGTATCAGTCCATGTAAATACTTTCATTATATGATTTGTAATAATATACTAAAAGCTTTAATTATTAAAAAATGTCAATTGCACCTACCTTATTTTTATTGTTAAAATGTTGTTAATCATCATGGTACCGTCAACATACTCATTTTTAGAGGAACACCGAAATTGAGGGCACATGTTAGAAATTCTATAACTTTTGATTTGGTTGAAGATAAAGTAGCAAAAGTGTATATCAATGTGAAGGAAATTTAATGCTTTACAATTCCTTCAATTTTTCTGGGAAACGATCGTGGGAGGCACTAGAAGCAAATGTTTGACAAAAAGTGTTAGGTAAAAATGATTTTTTCGAAAATTATCGATTTTCAATAACGTATATCTCGAAAACCGTCAGAAATTCGACAAATATGTATGGAAATAATTTTATCGGAAATTTAATTAGCTTTCATTTTTATTCAGAACATATTTTTTCTAGAGTCAATCGTTTCCGAGATGTAATCGAAAAATCCAAAAATTGAACCTTAACTCTCTACTCCGAATAAAGTCCTGAAGGCAAAAAGCCTCGCATATTCCATGCACTCTGCATACTACTGGACTATATCCCTTAATTAAGTAGTCATTAATTATTAGTCTGTGAAAATTTCTCAACTTTCTATTAGTAATATGCAATTATTACACTTAACGCGCCAATCTTGTAACTTGCAATTCAGCGTTCGGCGAGGCACCTAACTTGGAGGGTAGCTGTTAGTTACAGTGTGATTACGTTCCTTATTGTAAAATAAGGATTTTATAGAGGGGTTTGCGACTGAAATTTTATGTTTTAAAGTAATAGCAAGTATATATTGTGCTCATAGAGTTAGAATGGACTGGAGTGGTCATGAAATACAGCTACTGGACAACGAGTGAGTATAACTTATATTTCCCGCTAACCGATCTGTTTCAGATACCCCAGGACGGACCACCACTACCAGAGACATGACGTTTTTCTACCCTAACCCAACCTCCTTGCAGGCGTCGGACAACATACCGTCCAACGCCCGTTGTCCCACCTGCTCCGTGGAGTCCGAAAGTGCTAAAATAAGCACTTAGGGTCTCCACACTCCCGAGCTACACAGCTCATATCCTTACCTTTCCGATGATCCGGGGTAGGATATCAATTGATGTCCTACGTACCGGCAGTCAGTCCCAGCCAAAACTTCCTAAACCCAACTCGACCGATGACTACCCCCGGGGGTGACAAGCTGGCGAAGAAATAAAATATCAAGACAAGAAGAGCGCCAGAAGAGACCTCAGCCAGCGAGGTTCAACAGCCAGGACCAGGGGAGGTCCGCAGAAAATACCACGACACATCTCGCATTTGCGAGCTGGGTCTGATAGAAGCAAACGGGCCCACCTATCATGAAGGCTGGTCCAGGTCTACAGAGATAATCTAGGAGCAAAGAGTAGTAGTCCTACTCGGCCCTAGTTATCGAGACCGACATCCAGCCTAAACCCGACCGATGACTACCCCCGGGGGTGACAAGCTGGCGAAGAAAGAAAATATCAAGACAAGAAGAGCGCCAGAAGAGACCTCAGCCAGCGAGGTTCAACAGCCAGAACCAGGGGAGGTCCGCAGAAAATACCACGACACATCTCGCATTTCCGAGCTGGGTCTGGTAGAAGTAAACGGGCCCACCTATCACGAAGGCCGGTCCAGGTCTACAGAGATAATCTAGGAGCAAATAGTAGTAGTCCTACTCGGCCCTGGTTATCGAGACCGACATCCAGCCAATGGATATTGGCGCGGTCATGAAATACAAATTTTGTGTGCAAAAACGACACTGGCAGGCTTGGCGAAGTGTAGTATCAAAATGGTTGTCTTGCCAGATCTGGACTATTTCAAATTATAAGAACGTAAATAAACTGTTTTGGTCCATTGAAAGAGTCGGACGAAGTTCCGAATATTTGCGCCTCGGACTAGACAATGCCCCCCTCGTTGTCGAGGGTGCTGAATCGATTCCCGGGGCCAAAATTGATTTTGTTTTTGTGAGAAATTAATATTTTGTAGGAGGCGTTTTTTTGAGGATCGTGGTAGGTGACCAAGGTTGTGTAACCGGCCCCGGGGGTTGTTTCCGCCCTCCAAAGGGGTGGAGAATCAATTTATGAAAACACTTTAATAAACACGTCACCCCCTTGAAGAGGGAAAAAACACCCGGGGGCGGTTACGAAATCCTGGTCACCTACCACCGTCCTCAAAGAAACGCCTCCTACAAAATGTAAATTTTGCCTGGGGTAGGGGTGGCTGAGGTCAAATCCTTCGAGGGATCTTCTGTTCTACTCGAAGGAATAATAGTCGAAAAACTGGGGAAAATAAACGGGTTCATGGAAAAGGGGATTTTAGAGGTGGTCTTTGGCCAATTTGAGTGGGTTTCCAAAGTGGAGAAATTGATTTGACTCCAGGAATCGGTTCAGCACCCTCGAAGGGGGGAGGGGGGCATTGTCTAGTCCGACGCGCAAACATTCAGTAATTTCGTCATAAATCCCGACTCTTTAAATGGACCATTTCAATAAATGCAGGTTTTTCAATAAAATGAATTAATGCAAAGGATATTATGTGATTATTTCTTTTTTGTGTCAAATCGAATTCCTTAGAAACGAGGAACATCAGTGGCCATTTTGAACTCTACTAGCAACGAGAAATATCAGTGGCTATTTCCCGTTGCCATGGCATTGGCTGAAAATAGTCGCTGCTATTTAATATAACATATAATAATTATGTGATTAATTTTAATTAAATTTGTTTTTGTTTACTTACTCTTATTTGTTAATTTGGTGTAATAAACACATATTATATAGCTCTTTCTTATCTTCATTAAAAAGATAGAAATTTATATATCTCCAATTATTAACTTATTCAAGAAGTAATGTAATAAAATATAACTCAACCTTGATAAATTAGCGGCTATTATATTTTCTCGGGTGCTCTCCAATATGCCTCGACCACATTTGGCGTTAATAATCAAAGACAAAATCTCTCGAGCTGCCAAATATGGTCTCGTCAAATTAACAACCATCGCGCTCTCGAAAAATTGATTACAATATAATAGCCGACTATTTATCAAGGTCCTGTTATATTATCCTTGAATATTTAAATAAAGCAAAACATATCTATGTAAATTTATTTATTGGCCTTTAAATAACACGATTATATTTCTCTTATACCTAATGCCTATTTATTTACCACAGCTTTTATTAATATAATCCTATGGCTATCCAAGAGCGACTAGTCAAAAGAAAAATTTGAAAATACACTTTTTTTAATTTAATTAAATGAATTTTCTTAACACGGCTCTGCGTGTTGTTTATATCATATATTAACCTTTGAAATCTTATCCCGGTGATTTCCTCTCCTCTCTAAAAGAGCATCTTCTAAAAATAAAAATGAACAGATAACAAACTGTCACTTTTGTCAGAAATATAGTAACAATATAGCGGGCGCTACTGCTTCTCCTGTCTATTCAAACTCTATGAATGTGCTCCTCTGTATACTGCTTTATAAATAAGGCTTTGAACGAGCTCGCTGTATAATATCACAAATAGCTAATTTTTCAATTCGTTGATTTAATGGGGACTTAGTATGTATAGGGTTCGTAAATTCAAAATATAACATTTTAACGAATTGTAATTCTTGTAACCCTTGTGAATATTTGACATTGTTTTATCAAAATTTTCCTCTGTCCTTCTTCTCTCCATCGTTCGTAGGGCTCGAGGGCAGTATTCTTGCTGACTATCCTGTGGTATATAAATGAAGACAAAATGGGACAAATAAATTTACTCAGTGGCTTGAATTTGCATTAAAATAATTTAGGACGAGACTGGCATAATAAAGAGAGAAGGAAAGATATCTATCTAACGCTATTGAGATAGTCAATCTCCAAAACCATGACCATAATAATATCTCGATACAAAAGTTAAGACCTAGTTATAACGACTAATAGTTTAAAATCAATAGTAATGACGATTTTAATATAAATAATAATGAATAAATAATATACTGACAATTTTGATAGAAAGCGTATTACCACATTTACTGTTAGAAAAAACATGCTAATTTACTGTTCTTGCATCTGATGAATTAAATAACAATTATTACTATGCAATAATTTTCAATACTTATTTTAATGAAGAAAGCAAAATAGGACAGATACAGCAACTTATATTGGACAAAAATAAAAAATAAATAAGTATCTATTAAGTAGGGCAAATAAAAAGATGAGTTTCCTATCTTGGTTCTTACGATATCGTGGGTTGTTCAGAGATTTTTTTTAAATATCATGGCACACTAAGCATCAATATCTGCCAAAGTTCATATCATGGCCACCTAGACAATACAATAATACTACTAATACTAAACTGCAGTTTACCAAGACCAGAAACCTCAAAAATGGTGGGATCGTAATTGGTTGTCCGAGCAAGGAGGAAAACGATAAACTTCGTAGAATGGTCCAAGAAAATATGTCTGATTCATATGTGGTAAGAAAACTGAACGGTATCAGTCCTCGTATTCGCATTGTTTGTATGACCGAAGAATATCCGGAGAGTGTTTTAATTGATTATATTTTGAAGTGTAATTCACATCTATTTTCAGATTCTGCGAATTGTAAACTGATTAAATTTTATCCTACAAAGAAAAACAAAAATAGTAAGCAGTAAAATCGGGAAACATATTTGTAGAGTATGACAGTTCTCATGTGTTTGACGCTGTTTTAATTACGATGAATTCTATCATATCTCAAGTAAGTACGATAAACCAATTTCATGACCTAGGTGTAGCATCAGTCACAATGTAAAGGATTGTCGGGCAGAATCTCTATGCTAAACTGCGAAAAAATAAAAAATAAAGGATATTAATGTATCTACTGAACATGCTGTGTGGTATTTAAACGATTGTACGGCTTATACCAGACCACTCGACAAACTGCGCAACGATATTCTAGCCTGCCAGCATAGGTCAAAAGGAACCAGATGTGTCACTGATGATGTATTTTGGTTAAAATTTTAATCCACTCGTGGCCGGTCCGGGTTTTTGATGTGTTCTGCGCATCTTATGAATCAGTTGTTCTTACGCTCTTCGAGGAACAAATTGCCTGTAGCAAGTGCTTCTATCTTGGTTAATTTAGATTGCTTATCCGTTTCTTGTAGTGTTATTAGTTAGATTTCAGTGACTGTATGCGTTTTTACGTATATCCTGAGAATAAATACCTAAGTCCACCCTTGTCTGAAGTAACTCTGTTTCTGCGCAGAATCGTGGCCGGTAACGTGACGTACCAAAAAAATGAAACTGCTTACATAAGGAATTACGTTAAGTGAAAAGTCTGGTTGATCTAGTCTGTGCTGCCAGTAGCAATCAGTCGACTGACCATCCCCACCCATTGAATATCAACCTTTCCAGACTGTCACTAATAAGGTGCGTAATAGCGAAGAGCAAATTTTTATCAAAATACACGGGGACTAAGAACTAAAACATCTGATATCTATAATTACTTAGTTACTGCCAGGAACAATTACTCGGTAATTACTTTAACCGAAACAGGTTTAGATGACTCCTTTTATGATAATGCGCTATTTTCTAGCGATTATTTGGTATATCGTTCTGATAGAAACTACAGTGCGACAAACTCCACTAGGGCGGTGGGGTCTTTCTCTCAGTGGATAATGCGTCTAAAGTTACGCAAATTGATTTCAGCTGCCTAAAACAAAACTAAATACTATATTTTATTGATGTCATTGGCGTAAACGTCGTATTACACATTATACCGGGTGTTAGAAAAATATGGGAACGGTGGAAAATCTCGAATAGTTTGCATCAAATCGAAAAATAAGAAATACGTGTCAAAAATTTTTCAAAGAACTATCTACTGATACCAAAATGACCTCCCCACCCACCACCCTGTAGGTGGGGCGAGAGGCAACTTTAGAATTTCAAATGGAAAACCCTATTTTTTTATTGCGGAATCGGCCAGTTGAGGCAATTAGCTTACAGCTTAACTGCTACACTAGCAGGTTCTAATTTCAAGATTATAGCAGGTGTTCAAAATGGTGCCCACTGACTTCTTGGCATTGTCCGAGACGAACGTAAAAATTTTCAATAGCACTTCTTATCATTTGAGGTGGTATTTCTGCAATAATGTTTATTATGCGTTGCCTCAGCTCTTCCAAATCACGAGGTTTAGTGAAATAAACCTTACCCTTCACGTAGCCCCAAACTAAATGATCAAGTGGCGCGAGGTCGGGAGATTTTGATGGCCATTCAATAGTTCCTCTTCGACCTATCCATCGATTCAAATAGTCCATAACAATATACCGATAGTGTGGAGGAGCCCCATCTTGCTGGAACCAAACATTATCGAACTCATCACCAGCAATCTCTTGTATTGCGGGAACTATTTGATTTGTCAACATTTCCAGGTATTTTTCTCCATTAAAATTTCCATCTATGAAAAACGGTCCTATGATTCGATCCCTGAAAACTCCTGCCCAAAGATTTAATTTTTGTGTATGCTACGTGTGTGTTTCAAGCATCCAGTGAGGGTTTTCGTCACTCCAATATCTGAAATTATGCCGATTAACTTTTTAACTGAGTTCGAAAGTTGCTTCATCTGAGAAGACAAGTAGAGATGATCAATTTTGTGAGATTGCAGCGACACCTTGCGAGAATCGAAAAAAATGCCCTATATAAAATTCACGTATTTTTGGCCGTAGAATCCGAAATCGCTATAAAAAATAGGCATTTTCATTACAAATTTTAAAGTTGACCCCCGCCCCGCCCACTGGGTTAGGGGTGGGAGAGTCGAATCCAATGTCATTGGATAGATTTCGGTAAAATAACAAATACGTGTTTTTCAGTTTCTGAATTGGACGATTTTTATGGGCACAAGACGCTACTCTTGAAACAGTAATGTTTTCTTTTCATTTTTTGCGATAACAGCGACACCATGCAAGAATCGAAAAAAATTTTCGAAATAAAATTTACGTATTATTTGCCTTAGGATCCGATTCCGCAATAAATAATAGGGGTTTCCATTTGAAATTTTAAAGTTGCCCCTCCCACAGGGTGGTGGGTGGTGAGGTCATTTTGGTATCAGTAGATAGTTTTTTGAAAAATTTTTGACACGTATTTTTTATTTTTCGATTTCAAACTGTTCGAGATTTTCCACCGTTTCCATACTTTTCTAACACCCGGTATATTATCGTTATTTACATTCCTCCTATTACGGCAGCAGCGTTATACGAACATGTATTTGAATTGCTCATTTCTCTTCCTTTTATGCTTAATAATAATAATATCTTAATTTTAGGTAATTTTAATATAACGGACTATGTCTACTTCTTAGATAATGGAGAAATTAACAATAACATTTTGGCGCTAAATAATCTTATAAATATTTTGAATCTTTCACAACATAACCGCATTCGTAATAAAAATGACACGATTCTCGATCTAGTAATTCATAATAATGCGTGCTCGGTGGAAATATCAGCAGATCTGTGGGTACCAGAGGATGAGCATCAGCCTTAAATATCGTGTTACAGAAGTATATAAATAAATGTTCTGAAAATAGATTTTCATCTGATTTCAAAAACTGTTTTAATTTTCGCAAAGAAAACTTTCCCCTATTATATGCTAGGTTCTTAGATATCGACTGGTCTGACCATAAAAAGTGGGATAACGTACAAGAGGCCTATTTTAATTTGTATGATACACTAGGTAATATTTTAAGAGTTTAAAAAACATGGCGATATAGTATATTACAACGAATTTAAGCAACTGAGAAGTAGAATTAAAACCGATATAGACGTAGCATATAAAAATTATGTTCGTGCTGCGGCAGCCAGAATAAGAGATGAGCCAATGAAATTTTGGACCGATTTAGAAAATAAGAAAGGATCAACTACTATATCAAATGTAATGCAATACAACGGTAATAAACTTATTGAACCCGTCCAAATATTAAATGCGTTTGCGGATTTCGTTGGTAATTCATTTACTCCTCATGATGACGGTGTGTCGGATATAAATAGCGAATAGTTTTAACAACAAGCCTCTAGTTCATGTTCAGAATCAGAAGCTGATGTGGTAAAAGCACTAAAAATAATGAAAAACAAAATGAGCACTGGCCCATACGGTGTACCAGCTTTCATATTAAGAGACTGCGGCTGTATTTTTGCTCCACCCTTAACAACAATTTTTAACTTAACATTAAAGAATGGAAATTTTCCAGAACGTGGAAATGTTCTAAAGAATGTCCGATTTTTAAAAAAGGAGACAAATCTGACATAAACAACTTTCGTGCCATATAATAAATAATATGTAATTTTGCCAAAGTGTTTGAATTTCTTCTGCATGATGCTATATATGATAAAATTTGTAATAACATCGTCAGTCTCAAACTGACATAATTTACACTAACTTCTCTAAGGCATTAGATAGACTTAACTATACTGTGCTGCTTAAAAAATTGAATGATATTGGCCTTTCGGAAAATTTGATAACTCTATTCAGATGTTATCTGTCAAACAGAACCCAATAAGTTACCTTCAATGGATTTAAGTCTGTCGAATACGTTGTCACCTCTGGAGTACCGCAAGGTTCAGTTCTTGGGTCACTGCTGTTCATAATATTTATCAATGACATAGCGGGCGATTTAACACGCGAGGTTAATTACCTAATGTATGCTGATGATTTAAAGCTGTCTTATAGAATTTATACTGTTAGTGATTGTCTTCAACTGTAGGATAGCTTGAACAGAATTAGTAATTGGAGCACTAAAAACAACCTTCCATTAAACTCGGAGAAATGCAGTGCTATGTCTTTTACACATAAGTCTTCTCCTATTTCCTACAATTATACTACAAACAAAAATTTACTTCGCCGGCCTGTAAAATTGCGTGACTATAATGTGCATGTTAACAATCTAGAATCGGTACAACGCAAACTTCTGAAATTCATGTATTTTAGATTGGAAGGTACTTATCCAGCAATCGGTTTTCTGCAAGAAGACCTGCTGGTTAGGTACTCTTTAATTATTAGTTTGCATCGTAGGCGAGAATTCATGTCTCAAATATTTCTTTTTAGAATTATTAGCAACATTATCGACGCACCAGTATTATTATCAAAACTCATTTTTGATATTCCCAGAACAATATCCCGTCATAGTTTAGTATTTTATCTAGCTACGCCTCGCACAAATATCTTGAAATTTTCACCTATTTATGTAATATGCGACAATCACAATGCAATCTGCGGTGATATAAACATTTTCAATTGCCCCGTAAACACCTTAAAAACTTACTACAGGCACTAATTTAACATGTTTGTTTTACTTTTCTATGATCTCATAATATATAATGTAAAAAATCATGCTCTTTGTTTTCTTTTTTTTCTTAAATATGTCTTTGATTAGTTACTAGAGTCCTTGCTTTATACATTATTTTATATATTAGTGTTATTGTTTAATTACATATCTGTATTAGTTTACTGTACCTCACTGTTCACTAGGATCAAAAACCTGTTGGACAATGTAGCAAATAAATAAATAAATAAATAAAACAAGCAAGCAAACAAGCAAGCAAACAAGCTAGCAAACAAGTAAGCAAACAAGCAAGCAAACAAACAAACAAACAAACAAACAAACAAACAAATAAAAATATTACTATTAACTGTCACTTTAAAAACAAATGTCACGTTGTGATACATGGATGAAAAGAGAATTAAAAACGAACCTGATATTTAAAAAAATATATAGGGTGTCACTTAAAATAATAAATTTTGGGTCATTTTCGCTTAAACCGGAAGTTGAAGAATATACTTGATAGACTCAAGACAAGGACATTTATTATTATTATTATTATTAGCCGTTACTCGAGTCCGAGTATAAAAATGTTACAGTCGATAAATTGTGTACAATAAAAAAGTAAAAGGTGTAGTCTATTGTAATTCCCATTCATCTACGGTGCACACGACTATGGCTATAGAGGCCAATTCGGGAGAGCACATGTCGACCGCAGTCAGGACAAACATAGACCTGGTAAGGTCTTGGATTTGGCCTTCTTGCAGCAACATTTCCTTGATAGCTGACCACAACCCCTCGCCATTCGGTTCTGTCCGCTGCAAGTTGTTCCCATTACTCGTCTGCAATACCGCAGGATTTTAGATTTTCATGGAGAGCATCTTTGAACCTCTTTCGTTGACCGCCACGCCTTCTTCTACCGCTTAGCAATACACCATAAAGTGTACATTTAGGAAGGCGGTTGTCATGCATACGATGCACGTGACCTGCCCATCTTAGGCGTGCTCTTGAAATAAGCACCTCAATTAGAAGGCTCTTTGCTCTCCTGAGTACTTCCACGTTTGATATGTGATGGAACCAACGGATTTTCATCATACTTCTGAGGTGTCTTTGCTGAAAACGTTCTAATTCTTTCACATGACGACGGTAAGTGACCCAGCTTTCACATCCATATAGCAGTGTTGGAATGACAACTGCTCTGTAGACAGCCATTTTCGTTGACAAAGCAAGGTCGTGGTTGTCAAATACTCTCCCTCTAAGTCCCCAGAGTGCTCTAGATGCAGCGTTAATTCTATTGCGAATCTCGCTGTCCATGTTTGCTTTGTCATTAACAACGTTGCCTAAGTAATTGAACTGATCCACCACTTCAAGAGAATTTCCGTTAAGTGTAATGTCTATTTGGTTCACTTGATGAGGAGTTGACACAATCTTAGTCTTTCCAATGTTAATTTTAAGTCCCAAGGAATCATAGCTCTGGGCATACACATCTAAAAGTTCTTGAAGCTCTTCCGGCGTAGAGGCTAAAAGTACACAGTCATCCGCATACTGAAGATCACAAATGAATCGTGTGCGTGTCTTCGCGAAAGCTCTAAAGCGCCCTATGTTAAAGAGACCGCCATCAAAACGGTATCTGAGACCTATTCCTCTGACTGTCAGTTTGTTGTCAACAATAATTGTTAGAGCAGTGGTAAACAAATTAAAGAGTTGGGGTGCCAGGATACATCCCTGCCTAACTCCAGTGAGGGTTTGGAAAGGTTCGGTTGCCTCATTATTATACATAACTTGGGCGTTGTTGTTTGTATGTAGACTGCGACATACTTCCACAAATTTTCTAGGGATACCTAAGCGGAACATAATTTTCCAGAGCACTTCCCTGTCCATCGAGTCAAACGCCTTGGTTAAATCAATGAAGGCCATGTGAATTTCTCCTTGATGTTCGAGTGCTTTTTCTTGAAGCTGTTTAAGTGTGAAGATTAAATCCGATCTGCCTCGGTTTGGTCTAAAGCCACTCTGTGTTTCAGGAAGTAACTTTTCCATAACAGGTGTTAGCTAACAAGGACATTTATATAGTATACAACTTTCAGAAAAATTCAAAATCTTAACTTCTTAAACAGCAAAGTTACAGAGTGTTACATGTTTCTTGTGTCACCCGATATAAACAAGTTCAATAGTATTTTTAATATTGAATAATAATTTTTGATTCAAAAACTGATCATAACACCTGTCAAACAGAAAAATCAAACAGAAAATAACGATTAGAGTATTTGAATTAGAATATTAATATATATATATATATATATATATATATATGTTATATTAGAAATATACTATGATATATAATATTATCGAGACAGGCTTAACCTTTTCAAACATATCGTATTACATACTGCGTAACAGCTCTTCTCAATAACCGCTCACGCTGCATGAGCATTGTATTTCAATTCTAAGTAATCCTGATTGTGCTGAATCAGCAACACTGTTTCCTTTGTTCTCAAAACATTATAAATATTACCAACAACCTTTTTATAATCAGTCTTATACTCACTTCAGATTAAACTACTTCAAAATTATTATTGTATCTTATTAAAACGAGTCAACGTTGACTCAAGTGTAATAAATAAAGTTTTTAAAAAGTTATTCAAACAATCCACTATCTAACATTGGCGCAGTCGTGGCGGATCTGAAAAACACACAGTTCGGGAGCCTTACCAGTAGCAAACATATCCAAGGGAACAAGGAGTCCATCTGAAAAAGGTGCCTAACCGGACGAAAAGAGCTTCTGGAACAAGGACAACTTCTTAGCTGTAGTGGTGGATCCCAATCCTTTGTTCAGAAGAACCTACATTATTCTCAAACGCACAGAAGCGAAACAATAATAATTATCAAGAAATACAAGCAACAAAGCAACATTTCAAATCAACACGATTCAACAATTAGCAAGTAAGAATTTCATCCCGTCCCATCGTTGGTGTCTTCGGCATCAAAGGCAACCCTGTGGAAGGAACACCCAGTGACACCCCTGGCAGAGAGAGACCTTTGGTGAAGCTAAGCTCACGAAGTCGCATTCAACTGGACCACGAGGAATGAAAAATTTAGGGTAAGTCATTTTTGAATCATCTCGCAAACATTTATTTGCAAACAACGACATAATTTTACATTTTATTCTATCAAAATACATTGCATTGCTACATACAGTTCTAATATCTAAAATAGTAATTTTATTTAAACTTGAAACAAAATATCTTGATTATAATTTGTGTGACCTATATAAATAACCGTAATCATACACTGTTCCTATCGTAACATTATTTTTATGGTAATATCATATACTCCTTAAGTGCGAATTTATCTAATTAACTACAATCACATACCATTTTTATCTTAACATTATTTTTATCATAATATCATATATCATATAAAGGTTAAGTTTACGCCTTACTTGACTGTGAAATAAAATAAAACCCACATGTTCTATACTGTTTAAATGCACATTAGTATATAAAATTTCAGTGACATTATTCCCAACTAAAAACACTTTTTAAATTAATCCAATTATCCTTGTAATTAAATTTTGAAATATTATAAAATAAACAGCACATTGTTTTACATATAATAAAAAATTGCCAATTATCAGTAGCGTACTAGATCAAATTGAAAAGGTGTTTTAAGTTATTCGATTATCTAAATAATATAAATAAAATGGCTACAAACGTAAGCAATTCCAATGCAAACAATTCAATCACGGCGAACGAAACAATAAATATTGAACCTTATAGGTTAAGCGAAATATTTTCCATAGTGCCCGAATTTGACGGCAACCCCATATTCTTGCAAACATTTATTTCAGCTTGCATAACCGCTCAGGGTATCGCTGTTGATGATCAGCGCGTCTTATTAACGCTTCACATAAAAAATAAATTACGCGGAAAAGCCGCAGAATTAATAAATTCCCGAAACCCTACTACATGGGCAGAAATCAAAAGCTTACTTGAAGCTCATTTTGGTGATTCTCGTGACCTGACAGCACTAATTCAGGATCTACAGAGGATTCGCCAATCATCTAACGAAACTGCATTGGTATTTGTATCTAGGTTGCAGACACACAACGCGAAAATGCACGCCGCTATACAAAAACAAACTCTAACCCTTGAAGAAAAAACGGCTCAATCAAATTTGATTGAAAACATGACATTGACCACTCTATTGACCGGGTTAGAACCCAAATTAGGCCAAATCATTAGGGCTGGTAATCCTAGCAACATGCTAGACGCCATAAACAGGATCAAACGAGAACTACAGTTGTCATATTTCGAATCACAAAAATTTTCCATTAAAGCCCCAATCAAAAACCCTGTCCAAAATGTTCAAAGACGCCCAAATTCTCATCAATTCTGCACATTCTGCAGAAGAAATGGGCACCATGTTAACGAATGCCGCACAAGGCAAAATTATCAGTCCCCATCTCCCAATTTCACACCAAATGCTTATTCTAATCAAGCACAGCCTCCAAGGCCACATTTTCAAAGTACATATAATCATAGACCACAAAACTTCTCTAACCAGCAACAAAATTATTCTCAACAGAACAGGCCCTCAGCTATCAGGCCAAATCCAAACTTCAACCAACAGAGACCTTCTGCCATTCAGCCAAACCCAAATTTCAACAGGTTCAATCAACAAAAAACGCATCATTTGAACCAAGAATTTTACGATAGCTCAAATCAATATGAAGACTATTCCGCAAGTTATTCTCCCAATTACCAATACCAAAATAATTTCGAAATTAATGAAAACAATTATGATTACGATTTTGGAACCCAACAATGTGAGAATTATACTGCTAATTCTCAACCCCAACAGTACGAGAATTATACTGCTAATTCTCAACCTCAACAGCACGAGGATTATACTGCTAATCCTCCGGATTTTTGCATAGGCCCGGAGTATTCCACGAGTACTCCAACACAACAAACGGACGAGCTGGACCAAATTTCTCATCAAGTCCAAGCGATAAACCTCCAGGACAGTTTCGACCCAAACCTGAAATTCCCGGAAAATCAATTCATGTAAAAACACCCCGCTACAAACTAAATATCGTAAACTCCAAAAATTTATTTTACATAGAAGACATCACTAAACGTTTCAAAATCTTGATAGACACAGGCGCAGGTATCTCTATATTCAAACCCGAAACGGCAGAAAACTATAAACGTCGATCCCACGAAAATGTAATTATACAAGGTATAACAGACGAAAAAATTAATATCACTGAATCTGCTCTCATACCTTTCAATCCGAATGATCCATACAAAGTTTACATTCATAATCTAGATATAGAATTTGACGGACTTTTAGGTGCCGACTTTTTGGACCATTACGATTGCTTAATAGACATTAAAAACAGACAATTAATCACTAATTTCAAAACCGTACCATTGTATCAAGTTACCGATAATATATTAACTACACTCTGGAGCCCGATTAAAAATCAAAATTTAAACGAAACAAAAAACCAAAATGTAATTTCTATCGAACCACGCACAGAAAAGATTTTTAAGCTTAAATGTAATTTACAAAATACCGAAGCTATACTAATAGCCCAGGAAAACGAAAAGGTAGGTTTACCGAACGCCATTGTCAAAATAGACAACAATGGTGAATTTTTGACGACAGTAATAAACTCAAATGCAATTCCGAAAACAATAAAATTTTCAAATCTTAAACTTGAACCCGTCCAAAAATTTAGGTCAATATTTAATGTAAATCTTCAAAATCCGGATTCCCAATATATAGACAGAAATTACGAAATAAGAAACCAATTACGCTTAGATCACTTGAACGATGAGGAGAGTGAACTAATTACTCAACTCTGTTTAGACTTTTCAGACATATTCTATTTAGAAGGTGACAACTTGACATTTACCAATGAAATCAAACATTCAATAGACACTAACGATTCTAAACCAATTTTCACTAAATCTTATCGTTACCCCCAAATTCATAAACAAGAGGTAAAATCACAAGTCTCGAAAATGCTCGACCAAGGCATTATCCAGCCTTCAATTTCTCCCTGGTCCTCCCCAGTTTGGGTAGTCCCCAAAAAACTAGACGCTTCTGGTAAACAGAAATGGCGCGTCGTAGTTGACTACCGAAAATTAAACGAAGTAACGATAGGTGATAAGTATCCTTTGCCCAACATTTCTGATCTTCTAGACCAATTAGGCAGATGTCAATATTTCACGACTCTAGACTTGGCCTCTGGCTTCCACCAAATTGAAATCGATCCTAAGGACATCCAAAAAATAGCTTTCACGGTAGAGAATGGCCACTACGAATTTGTACGTATGCCATTCGGTCTAAAAAATGCTCCATCCACTTTCCAGAGGGTCATGGACAATATTCTATTAGGCATCCAAAATGAACGCTGTCTCGTCTACATGGACGATATTATTATTTATTCCCCTACTATCCACGAACATATTTCCCGATTAACAGAAGTCTTCAAACGTCTACAAAGAGCCAACCTCAAAATTCAGCCAGACAAATGCGAATTCCTTCGCAAGGAAGTCGCCTATTTAGGACATCTTATTACAAAGGATGGTGTAAAACCAAACCCTGCCAAAGTCGAAGCAATTCTAAATTTTCCTCAACCCAAAAATCAGAAAGAAATTAAATCTTTTCTAGGTCTAGCAGGCTACTATAGACGCTTCATTCCTAATTTCTCCAAAATTTCAAAACCCTTAACTAAGTTGCTACAAAAAGATATACCTTTCAATTTCGACAATGACTGTACAAATTCATTCGAAACCCTAAAACAAACTTTGACAACTACCCCGATATTGATCTACCCCAACTTTGATGAACCTTTTGTCCTAACTACAGACGCTAGTGCATTTGCAATAGGTTCTGTACTTTCACAAGGAAGTATAGGAAAAGATTTGCCAATCGCATACGCATCTCGAACTTTATGCGGCGCGGAAACTAAGTATTCAACCATTGAGCGTGAACTTTTATCTTTGGTCTGGAGTGTAAAGCATTTTAGGCCATATCTATTCGGAAGGAAGTTCAAACTCGTCACCGACCACCGACCACTCACTTGGTTATTTTCCATAAAAGACCCAGGTAGTAGACTAGCGCGTTGGCGCTTAAAACTCGAAGAATACGATTACGAAATAATATACAAACCCGGAAAGATCAATAAAAACGCGGACGCGTTGTCCAGAATAAAAATTAATCACTTTTCAGAATGTTCCAAATTTTATTCAAAAATTCTAGCCGCAAACGAAGACTCAGATGAAGACGAAATTTCAGACAATGACGACGAAATTACCGACGAACAAATCGCCCGAGAATTTGACACATTTTCCCGACTTTACAAAACCAAATCTCTAATAGATTATTCCAAAATTCAAATTACAAATAAACAACTATTAGATCGAGAAAATAAAAATATCATAACGTTCTTCCAACAAAACAACTTGACAGGTCTTCACCATCAAATTATCGAAGATATTTTCGAGGAAAACCCAGAGTTTTATAACAACACAATTAATATCGTTTCCAGTAAATCAACCCGACAAAGAAACTATTACATTATCGCTCTACCCTTCGACCCAGAGTCTGTGGTGGAACACCTATTTCTAACACTGTACAAACATCGAAACAAATTAGACCTTTCCAAAACTTATCATGTTGAAAATAACTTAGACTTTCCAATTCTCGAAATCCTATCATTTATTTTTGCAGAAAAAGACTTAAAACTAATTATTTGTCAAAATTTAGTACGAATTCCCGATGAAGACCAACGTCCGATCATTCTCGACCAGCATCACACCGGAAAAAATAATTTACATCGTGGAATAAATGAAACGATACGTAGAATCAAAAATAAATATAATTGGCAAGGCTTAACAAAAGACGTCGAAAATTTTATAAAAATTGTGAAACATGTCAAAGAACAAAAGTCTGTCGTAAAAACCTCAACAATCCCTTAGTGATTACTGAAACCCCTAAAACTCCATTTGAGAGAGTTAATATTGATCTATTCGAATTTCCCACGCGAAACTATGCATTAACTATCCGCGACGAGTTAACCAAATTTACTCAAGCTTACGCAGTCCCAGACAAGAGCGCAAAATCAGTCGTAAATACCCTGTTGCTTTATTTTCAGCATTATGGTACCCCACTAAGAATTCATTGCGATTATGGCGGTGAATTTGATAATAATTTATTAAAAGACCTTTGCACCCTTTACGACATAAAACTAACATACTCAAGCGTAGGACATCCTCAATCCAACGGATCTATCGAACGATTCCATGCCACCCTAGCAGAAATGATAAGAATACACAAAACCGAAAATCCCAACGAACATCCCTTTACTATATTACCCTATGCGGTGATATGTTACAATAACTCGGTAAACAAAACTCATGGCTTTACGCCATACGAGCTTATTTTCGGACATACAGCTAACCGACCACCTGAAACTCTTTACAACCAAAAAGACCTGATCACCAAATACGTTAGAGACCTAAATAATCGAATATCCCATTATTACAAAATTGCGCGAAGTCGAACAGAAGCACAAAAACAAAAAGCCAAAGTTCGATTCGACAAGAACATTCCCGAAAATAGACACACATATAATATTGGCGACAAAGTGTACGTCAAAGAATCACAAATAAAAAATAAACTGCAAAATAAATTCAACGGACCCTTTGAAATTACAGAAATCTTTCAAAATTCCGCTACATTACTAAATCTCGAAACAAACCAAACAACCAAAGTAAATTTTGATCGAATGAAACCATATACTGAAGATTAAATTTATTTTCAGGTTTCTCCTGCTGATCGGATCAGCACTTGCTCAATTTAAAATAACACCTATTAACAATACGATCGGAGTATATTATCAAAAAGACACGGACATTGTGATTTCTCACAAGAAATGGACTTTACTGGTACACAAAAACATATCTACCTTTAAGACAGCTTTCGACAAAGACGACAAGATCTTACAGACACTATACAACACACTCGACCCAGCATATCATTACATGAACGTCTTTTCAGGAGATGTAAAAACTCACCTTAGCTTATTGACGCAAATTTCCCAATCAATACAATCAAAATTTGACGAAATTTACCTTGACACGAAACGATACAAACGAGGAATACTAAATGGCATCGGAACGATTTTCAAATCAATAACTGGAAATTTAGACGCAGAAGACGGTCAGTACTATTCTGATTGTATCAACAAATTGAATAATGACGAACACCAACTCGAAAACCTAATTAAAAACCAAATATCCGTTACAACTTCAGTAATCAAAAATTTCAACGCAACTATTCAAAAATTGCAAGTTGATGAAGAAACTTTCAATAAGGATATTAAAGAAATTGAAACCTCAATTTTAGACATGACTAAAGACATAGAAAACGTCCATGCAAAACTGAAATTTATCGAAATCTGCGAACAACTTATGGCAAGTTATTTATTTATCGAGGATAACCTAAATGACATCCTAAATTACATCACTTTCGCGAGGCTTAAAATAATTCACACGTCAATTATAAATCCAAAAGACTTAATAAATTCTCTACAGGAAATTTCGCAAAACCTACAAAGGAACAATTTACCGCTTCCAATCAAACTATCAAAGGTTGCACAGTACTTAGACATTATAGAACTAAAAGCTTTTCAAACAAATTCGGATCTAATATTTGTGTTAGACATACCTTTAATAGACCCTCAAACATATTCAGTATTTCAATTATACCCTATTCCTATTTTGGATAATAGAACTGGTTTATATCATGTATTATCAACTTCTCAAAAATATATCGCGAGAGATGATGACTCATTAATGTACATACCTATTTCGAACCTTGAAGAATGCAAACCACTTTATTTCAACACCAAATTATGTCCAAATTTATTTGCCTACCCTATTGACAACAATGCCATATGCGAAGCCCGTCTCTTCAAGAACCTCAAAACTCTGCCAGAAAACTGCCAGACGTCATTTATCATCAGCCAAGGCTACAACGTCCAAAAAATAGACGAAAACACATGGTTAGTTATTAACGCAGAACCTCTACAAACAACCATCAACTGTCCAGAAAGAAATTCAAAAACTGAAGTCATCTACAAAAATTCAATAGTAAAATTACAACCAAATTGTTACGCCTTCATAGGCATCACAAAAATTCAAGCCAGTAACAATGAAGTAACCGATGTAAAAGACGACACTCATCCAATCCAAATTCCATTTGAATGTTGTAAACATATTCCAGACTAAATCCGAGCTCCAAATCTTAAACCACTAAAATTAAACAATCTCAATACGGAAGACCTCGAAGTTGCCAAACACAAGTTGGATCAATACTCCAGAGATTTAGATGATTTGATCAACGAACCCTTTATAACAAAACACATATCCTGGTTCACCTATTTTATCATTGTGCTAATAATTGGACTGTTATTTCTGTACCTATTTTGTAAGTGCAGAACAAAAAGACGAAGACTAGCCATCGATGTTTCTGCATCACCCCCATCTCCACCGAGGCCTAGCAAACCCTACAGGACATTTGCTAACCTATTTCCTTCACGAAGACGACCTACCTTAAGAAGAGAAGACAACGAAGCCGAAGACATAGAACTTACATAAAGACAAACTGTTTTGTGCCTTTTTACTGACTTTCAGTGCTGGACTCTTCAGTGAATTTTATTTCATTTGTTTAATCATTATATTTCATTATTTTTCTATCATTTGTTAATTTCAATTTTATTAACATTTTTACGTCATTTTCATTCAAACCCATCATGCTTATATTTTATGCTTTCACAGTAAAGCTATATTTTAACCTTAGGAATATTTTATCCTATTTTACAATTCAAACCTAGTATGTTTGTATTTTACGCTTTCTTGCCAAAGCTATATTTTAACTCTAACATTTTTATGTTATTTTATTTTATGAATCAAGCTTATTGTGCTTGCATTTCATATTTTAGACGCTAAGGTTATATTCTGTGTAAACCTTACGATTTAACATTTTTGTATCTTTTATATTTTTCCAAATTGTACCATTACCTTTTATATACATTTTATATTCATTTCAAAAGTTGCTGCATAAAACACCAACTTTTTTTATAAGGGGGAAGCTGTTATATTAGAAATATACTATGATATATAATATTATCGAGACAGGCTTAACCTTCTCAAACATATCGTATTACATACTGCGTAACAGCTCTTCTCAATAACCGCTCACGCTGCATGAGCATTGTATTTCAATTCTAAGTAATCCTGATTGTGCTGAATCAGCAACACTGTTTCCTTTGTTCTCAAAACATTATAAATATTACCAACAACCTTTTTGTAATCAGTCTTATACTCACTTCAGATTAAACTACTTCAAAATTATTATTGTATCTTATTAAAACGAGTCAACGTTGACTCAAGTGTAATAAATAAAGTTTTTAAAAAGTTATTCAAACAATCCACTATCTAACATATATATATATATCCTTTTCGCAAATTTTCTGTAAAAATAAAGGTATTTAATAATGAAAAAGTAAGTTTACAAAAGAAACGAAAATGTATGTTGAGAAAAAGGTACAAGTGAGAAATATATTACAGCTTCTTCAACCTACTTGAGGGTATAAAACAGTTAACAATGTCAGCTTGGGTTAAATATGGGACGGCAGATTTCCTGTCGAGAATTAAGTGAGCAAATTTCACCCTTTACATTCTATAGCGGAAAATAGTAGACAAGAAAAATGAACATATGAAGCACAGTTTAAGACATAGGAGGTATATAAATAGCTACATTAAATCATAAATGCTTTAATGAGGACTTTCATCAACACAATTATGCCATGCGTTAGAACAATGGGTTACGAGGGTCGAGACCATCTCAAAGGGTACATAAGTTACACTTTAGAGGCTTCTAACTTTTACTGTAAAAGCCGAGTTTGGTTTTGTTTTGTTGCCTCGATATTTGTAAGTAATTAGTTTACGTAAATTCTGTAATAACGAATTTCAAACAGAAAAATATAGTGTATTTGTTTACTTTGAACTAATATTTAAATCCAATAAAGAATTACCATGTTACTTACTAATTATTTAGAAATTATATACATTTAAGAGAATAGTAATAGTATCAATGATAAAATTTCCAATTAACGAGAATTTTCAGCTATACAGAGTATTTAGAGGGAAGTATTTAGAAAACAACTTTTGTAATTATGACTGTTAATAATCTACCGCATGCAAGGCAATGAATTTAGTACAATCATTTTTGAAGAATTCATGTATGAAATTTTTGTGCAGCCAAGCCGAAGATTTGTTTCAAGGTAGTGCTGATTTCTAGAAGATTGTGTAATAAATTTCAAAATTATAATTTCAAAAACGGATTTTCATAGAAAAAATTATCATATTTCTTGGAACATTTATCATTGATATTAGGTAATAATGCGATCGAATATCAAACATGTACAAATATAGATTGGCTAATCAAAGCACATAATTCATTACGTGTTAATTACATTCCAGCCAAAAATATATCAAATTATGATCAGGCCGAAAATGTGGTTAAACATGTTTCTTTTTTATTTCGAAATATTTGTATTGCTGTTAATGATGAACAGTTTAGGGCACATGAATAAAATGTCCATTTGGAGTATCCAAGCATCCCCGACATAAATCTAATAATCACAGTTTTACAGCTATTTACTTTAACTTGTAGTATTATTTTCTTTTTGCTCAAATGCACTGAAAGTTGGCATATGGCTCTAACTTTCAATTGATACTTTATTCAAATACAATTTTTCCATAAAATCAACAGAAAGTTTGAGGGCGAGCGTAGGTGTGTCTTTATGTACCTACTTCGATATGCGATGTAAAGCAACGTTAGGCGCGGTTAGTACTTAGATGGGTGACTGTTTCAAGTGTTATAGTACGTTTCACATATTAACAACATAATCAAGGTCGAAAGTACTATAATTTACAAAATAAATCAATCTTAAAGGTCACCACGTCAAAACACAATAAAAAAGTCCTTCAGATACTCAAAATAGTCAAAAACCACAAATTTTCAAAAATAATTCTGAGAAAATTCATACCATATGGATAATTTTCAATTAAATTAAATCTATCAATAAAATCATTCAAACATCCAAATTTTCAATTTATAGCAAAAACCTTAAATAATTTCCCTAAAAAATATCTCCCCCTCATTATCTCGATTCACATCAAAACCACTCTTCAAACCCCAAGTCAAAATATTTTAATCTACTCCCGAAAATTTTCTATAAACTACTATACCCTTCAAATCAAATTTTAATTCAATCTCTCATTAATACATCAAGCCATACTCCATTCACATTTCTAACAAGCCATCATCACATTCATCAAAACTTTCTTCCGATATACCAATATCAAAACTTCTTTCCCATTCTTATGTTCCATACGCGTTGCCAACAACTCGCGACTATCTTCACTTCAATCATCAAAACTTATTTCCATTTCGTTTCAACGCTGGCGATAAATATTCTCTATATGATATTAATATAGATATTAATATGGACTTAATTTACGACTTCCAGAACTGCTTTACGGGACCAATTCAATTTTAGGAATATTTTCAGACAGTTATTACTCATATTTCTAAAACCAATTTAGATTCAACTTTCATTTATATATCGTAAAATCTTCATTTTCATTGCCGTATTTATGATATATTTTTCAGTTCTGAATTCGTATTTTTCAAAACAATTGTGCAATATTTTACAATATCGAGCCCCATAGACTGGACGAAGACATATCCAGCTCTATCTAGACTTCTGCGAGCCAAATCCCCATTGAACCATATAAATAGAAGAGCACGACGAGCTAAAAACAAATCAGTTTCGGTATACCCCAAGTTAGTTTCTGCGTTCCGCGAGCAAAGTCTCTAAACGAAACAGTGTTTAATTCTTTCCCGGTTAACCTTAAATTTCAACAAATCGAGTGGCCGTTCTACCCAAGTAAAAAATATTAATTCAATTAAACTACCGTCGCGCATAAAAAACAGCATTTTCTAAACACTCTTTAAAAATCCAAATAAAACAAATAAAAATTAAATCGTCTTAAAGGCAAAATTTCAAGTGTCGATACGTTAACTATTTTATCTCGTGTAAACAAATTTTAATTTAAATAAAATAAAATACTCAACTCTGTTTCTTACGTTTAATAAAATATTTTTTTAATTTTCGTTTAAAGCCAAGTGTTTAATTTCAAGAAAAGCATATACAGGATGTAGTCGTTGATCCTGAAAATATAAATAAAGTGCTAGTCAGATTCTTAAACAAATACAAGTATAATACTGCTCTGAAGCATATACAGGGTGAAGCATTTGGCCCATTCCAACCAATTAAGAACTAACCACCCCAAATTTCAAAAAATAGAAATTAAGTGCACGAAAGGCCTCCTGAGTCTCAACTTAAGCTCTCCATAGCAAACCTTTTTATTTTTACAAACAAAAGGGGCACCCTCGGGTTCACAAGGAAGAGCGCACCCTCGCCTCCATCTTCCAGCGACTTGTATAATCTTAGGCAAGGCTTGCATAGTGGATATATCATCCTTGTCGATCTTTTATCTATTAAATGTCAGGCACGTAAAAGATCCCTACTTTTCTTAAGAGAAGAGGTTCGGCAAAATTCCTGGTTGGGGGTAGCTCGTCTACAGGCGTCAGTGTTAGGCCTCAGTAGCGAAAATAGGCCGACTTACCTAAATGAAAAAAAAACAGAAAGACCAGTTTACCTACAATGATTTATCTCCACGAGTTAGATCCCATTTGACCTGTAATTTGGTAAAAATCCATCTCGGGTCAAGCAGACCGAGAGTGCAAAAAATGAAAGCTATACTATTTTTTTTTGTATTTTACACCTGGTACACACTGTATATAGGTTATTTTTAACTGGAAAAGTTCTTATCATCGTAATTCTAAATATAAATCTCTGTGCAATTTGAAGTCAAATTAACTGAAAGCTTAGAATAAATACATTTATTAATTTACCAAACATTTATTCAATATAGGTATGAAGTTTTTTAATCATATCAGTGTTACGAGATTTAGAAGGCGAGTTACAAATTCTCGGTCGGTGGCGCCGAATATGTGGATCTGTTCATGTAGACATGAAGAACTGTAAGGACTTTATTACTAAAGATAATTAAAAAAGTATAGTCATTGAAAAGTAGTATCATTACTTGCATATATCTACCACCACATGACAGTACATGGTGTAAATTAAAGGAAAATATTACATATATTTTTGTGGTGAGACGAGTTATATTTTATGGAAAAATAATGTTTCAGTTGCAAACAAGAATATTTTATTTAAATTTGCACATTTTGTCAAAATTCTGTGGATAAAGTTGGATCCTAAAGTAATAGAAGTTGCAGTCGGGTATTGCAAATACCTGATTTTTATGTCTAATTGTTTTTTTTAAAATTTATTTAATGTCGGTCTATTTCCGCACTGAGGCCTATCACCGACGCCTGTAGACGAGTTACCCCCAACCAGGAATTTTGCCGAACCTCTGCTCTTAAGAAGAGTAGGAATCTTTTACTTGCCTAACGTTTAATAGACAAGGGACCGACGGCTCTACATCCCCTCCGAAAGATGGTATATCACCTACACAACCCTCGCCTAAGGTTGCATAGTTTTCGCGCATACACTGATACACAAGCCGCTGGAAAATATGTGAGGCGAGGACACGGTCTTCCTTTGAACACGAACGGTACCTCTAGTTTGGAAAAAATAAAATATTATTTGCTGGAGAGCTTTATTTGAGACTCTAGAGGCCTTTCGTGCACTTTATTTTGATTGATTTGAAGTCGGGGTGGTTAAACTTGAAAGGCTGGAACGGGCCAAATGCTTCGCCCTATATACTGCCAGAGCTGATTTGCAATCGAAGTTAGTTTTATTTTATTTATTTAGCACTTTACTGAATTTTATTTCAGCTGGCAGGGTCAAAGGTTACACCCTGTTGTAGTATGGTAGCGCAAGTTTTAATTTAAACACTTTAGTTTAGAACAAAAATTAGCAACTAATTTATTTCCGGCTAAAACACAGAGTTGAGTATGAAAATTAAAATTTTACTCACAAAAATTATTTTAACGTATCGACACTAGAAATTTGCCTAAGTCGGAGTGTGGTTTTATTTGCTTTGTTTAAAAATCGTTATTTAATAATGAGAAAATTCACTTAAAAATTAGGGCCGCGAAGGCGATTTGAATTGGAGCACTGGGGCTGATTATTAATTAAGTACTTTTTTAGTAGGATTTGCCTAGGAAGGTGTACGGGCACTGTGTTAAATTCGCAAGATACTCCGGAAGACACACTTGGATTTAGGCTCTGTGGCGACCAAAGTGGTAACGCGGGTACTGGATTTAATTTCACTAGATACGCCAAAAACACAACTTGCCGGGGACTTGGCTCGATCCCTTATTTATACTCATGATGGGACACGATGCTCGCTGAGAGCTGGAGAAGCTGGTAAGGGCGCCAGACCATAATATGGAGCCTTAAATGATGAAATATTGTGTAATTCTTGCTGAAATTTTTAAGTTTTTGGTTAAAACTATATCAAATCGGCTGTGAAAAATGTAACAATTTGATATGAAAATGTCAGCGGAATCTATTTTTCTTTTGGAAATATAAATAATAACCTGAATAACTTGTTAAATTGAATTGGTCCAGTGAAGTAACATTGAGAGTTTGTATTTTAATCCATATTTAATGTTATATTAAGTCATGTTAATGTTACTAAGCCATATTGAGGGTAATGTATTGCCAATGTTGACCGTGGGAGAGTCCACTTTAGGGTAATTGGAATGAAGATAGCGGTGAGTTGCTAGCAACTCGTGGGAAACATGTAAAGTGGTCTTATTTCGATACGAATGGTTTATGGGCTGACTGAAAAGGTGAGCGAAAGATGTTTTGAGATATGAATAGAAGAGTGGGTTTGAAATCATCTTGAAGAGAAATTTGTTTATAGAAAGTTTTTGAAAGTGATTAAAAATATTTTGACTTGGGGCTTGGGAAGTGGTTTAGAAGTGAATTGAGTTGATGAGTGGACTGTATTTTTTAGGGCGATCTTTTGTAAGTTTTTTACTGTAATTTGGTGATTTTTGATGTTGGAATGATTTTAGTGATATATTCGGATTACTTGGGAATTATAGATGTTGCGTGAATTTTCTCGGAATTATTCATTGGAAATTGGGGTTCTTGAGTTCCCCGGGTGTCTTAATGACTTTTTTATGGGTTTTGCCAAGTTGACCGTAATGATTGAATCATCTGACAAATTTTAGTACTGTTTTCGTCGGCAATCTTGTTATATGGAGAACGTACGATAGCACCTTGAAGCGGTCGCCCATCCAAGTACTAACCGCGCCTAACGTTGCTTTACATCGCATATGGAGGTATGTACATAGTAAAAACGCATCTACGCTCGCCCCCTTTTTTATTTTTCAAAAGATTTAAATGTTTATCTTCCCTCTCCGTATGTAGTAAGTTTATACTACCTGAGTCTATAAAATGGTTATTTGCAATGCCGCGACCATTCCTCACTTCAATTACTGTTTAAAATTGCTTTATTATGCCCATTTAACCTGTCTTAAATACTGTTACCACTCTGATCAATAGACAGTATTTAAATTTAATTTCATATTCACAATTTACATATTTACACATTTTATTAAATTTATTTATTTCTTATTTATTACTGGTCAATATTCGTCCTAAGTTTGTTTTATTCACGCTTACCATAAAAGTACATAAATTAATTAATTTCCAAGAAACTGTGTCTTTATATTTTGGTAGATAATTAATAAAACTATATTTCGTAGGTTTATTAGGTGCAATCAGAAAGTCTGTTTGACCACCCATTTTACGTTGTTCGTTTTTAATCATATTTTATTATCTACTAGCTACTCCATTATCTTCCAACTTGTTTATGTTTAATTTAATATAGCATTAAATATAATTATGTTAAATTAACATATGGAATACAATTATTAATGTAATTATATCACAAATGAAATAATTTTAATCTGGTTGCAATTTCCAGAATTTTACGCATGTATAATAAATTAACAAATAACATCTATATATAGCAGCATTGTATAAAATATACTCAATTATAGTAAATATTTAGTGCTTCTATTTAGACAGTAAAACTTTAAAAGTATATGATAATATGTATTAGATTAAAATGCGCAACACATATTCAAATTTTCAGTATGAGTTAGTGGGGTTGTTAGCGGTTCTATTTAATTCAGCCGAATAAATTAATTTTAAAAATATAAGATGCCTAATTAAATCAACAAATGCAACTTGAAGCTAAGGACCTAAGAGCTCGTAATTAGTTTTAATTAAGCCCTAAGCAATATAACCGTTTCAAAATTCTTATTTTAGAGTACTTTCTAAATTTTCGTCCATAGTTTAAATCTTTCATTGCAGTTACCAAATTATTTTGTATCGGTCGGCCTAGCCTTAAGTGTTCGGTGAAATATTACTCTGGTGTACATAATAATTACAGATTTCTGTTTCCGTAACATCTTATTACAGTTCTTATTCATACTACTAATTAATAGAGGGCATTTAATCAACACAACTGCAATTATTTAACTAAGACATACGTATTTATAACGTCCACAATATTAGAACGTATTTTAAGAAGAAAAGGTGGTGTGACTATATTTTATTACATTGCTTGAATAGGAGCAGATTACTATAACAGGGGGCCAGAACGCGTTTTGCAGTTACTCATTTCCTTGGGGAAATGTAATTCTTAACAACAATAAAACAAAAGTGCTAAATTAAACATTATTTAAATTTATTTGTCCCCAAATTAAATTATAACGCGAATATAGTACAGTGGTGGCCCGTGGCTTTTAGCTCTGGGTGGGCACGATGGGGGATAAAACCGAAAAATAATGACACTTCTCCACAAAAATTTAATGGGTGTAAAAATCACGCAAAAAACATAATAAGCAAGGCCAGCAATAAAGTTGTTTTTATTTCATTTCCAGAAAATCATAAACATTTCTGATACCCTGTGACACAAAATTTTCTATCGGACGAATTTGAATTTACATTAATAAGATTTCCCATAGTGGGCAAGGTCGCTCTAATTTAGTAACAAAAATTTTGTCGCCGTATGTTAGGGACGCAAAACTGTTTTCTAATAAAAAATGTATAATATCAGAATTAACGATTACCGTTTGTCTTACGTCGGCCATGGCAAATATTTTAATATTAATAATTTGTCAGTTGTCCATTCACCACACTTTTTTCTGCTAATGTTACACTTACTATTTACTAAATACCAACAAAGATCACAGATTACAAATTTAAAAAACACAAAATTGAGAGAATAAAACATTACACAAACCTATCCAAAAATCATATCTTCCATTTCTAAAACAGCAGCAACAACTCCCAATGTTTGAGATTCACGAATACGGACTTGACTTGACTCCACACGTCCGAAAATGAAGCGATTTTCAGCGAAATATCACGATACTGTAAAAGAAAAGGGAAGGGATGAGGGTGGCAGTGTCCACATTCCACCGAGCACGAAGTTCCATATTTGTATATTATATATTTATTTCATTTACATATTATATTAATTTCACATCTAAAACTGCTAAAATAAAATGAAACATCGTTTAAGTACTTTTTGGATAATATAGAGGCATATGTGTTCTAATACATTATACCTTAAAACGCAAAGAAAAATAAAATTATAGTTATATAGATAACTTAACTAAATGGCACCGCTGATATGTATTTTAACTTTTTTTGTCCCTATTTATCAAATTAGAAATTGCTATCATATTCTATTCAATATTCATATGAATATTATATTAATGAACAATATTGTTTATAACAAGTTCTGCTCAGGGATAGCATGCCCACTCTAGGTTGTAAATAGCCTAAGCATGCAAGACATACGTCTCGTTTTGATATGTATTACAGGCGTAAGATCGAAGTGAATAACGAATATGCACGTAAACGTATTATGATTGAACTCACGATTTCTGAGCGATGCTTGTCCGCCCTGGCTTGGCGCATGACACATTCGACAGTATTACGTCCGGTTTCTAAACGAATTCATAAGTGTACCTATATGAAACAGATTAATATGTATAAAAATAATAGTATAAATAAAACTATTTTTTTTAATTTTAATACTAAAATTAATTAACCGCAAAATTTTACTTGATAATTTAACTACAAAAATATAAATATATCTTTATAACTACCGCTAATTGGGTGGGCACTGCCTACCTTGCCATCCCTGACGGGCCGCCACTGATATAATAGCAATTATGGATTTTCTAGAACAATCGTGCGACAATTGAATAATAATATAGGAAGTATGGACCTTTTCATGGACCCTTGATCTGAAAATTTGCAGAGTGTTAAGACTATGAGACATATAATTCATGACTGGCTAAAATCATTTCTTTCTAACAAGACACAAGTTGTGCCCTAATCAAGGAGCTCTGTTGGAGCCCCTTCCATATCGATGACTGGCCACAGTGTATACCTGATAACAATTTAATATCGGTTGCAAATGATACTTCCTGCTTAATTTGTAAAAATTCAGTAGATGATACAAAATATGATTTACAAACCAAATTGTCTTAGTTTCAAGAAAACAGATTATTCTTAAATGTTTCAAAAACTGCATTTATTAACTTTACTCCACGAGTAACCACCAATACATTGCAAAGTAATTTAATAAGATTCAATAAAAAATTCACTGAGTTACTTCCACATAATTTGTTGGAGCATATATAGATAATGCTACTAACTGGAAATACTTTGACTAAAAACTAACTACGGTCTGTCATGCATTATATAGGTTACAACATATCTCTGATAATAGACCAGTTATATCGTATTACTGTGCACACGTTTATTGTCTCTTGTTCTATGGTATCATGTTTTGGAGAATTTTACATAATGCACATGGGATATTTAAGTTAAAGAAAATGGCAGTAAGAAATATTGTCATTGATACTAGATGGGTATCTTGTAGGAATCTGTTCTAAATGTATTTTAAAAATTTTGATGTATGTTACAAATAATATATAAACAATATAAAAACAGATTTAAATTTAAAAAGTACGTTATTAATATTATTTGTTTATCATACAAAATTAGGTGTTTAATTACAATTTTTAAATAGCCTAATTCCATTTTGGCATCTTAATCTCAACGGGGTAATAACATTTTCTGTTCACACATTGATGCATATTTAAGTAAACTTTCAGTTCCTGTCAATTTTCATCTGCTTTGTATACCCCAAATTATATTATAAGGCGCTAGCATTAAATATAATTATGTTAAATTAACATATGGAATACAATTATTAATGTAATTATATCACAAATGAAATAATTTTAATCTGGTTGCAATTTCCAGAATTTTACGCATGTATAATAAATTAACAAATAACATCTATATATAGCAGCATTGTATAAAATATACTCAATTATAGTAAATATTTAGTGCTTCTATTTAGACAGTAAAACTTTAAAAGTATATGATAATATGTATTAGATTAAAATGCGCAACACATATTCAAATTTTCAGTATGAGTTAGTGGGGTTGTTAGCGGTTCTATTTAATTCAGCCGAATAAATTAATTTTAAAAATATAAGATGCCTAATTAAATCAACAAATGCAACTTGAAGCTAAGGACCTAAGAGCTCGTAATTAGTTTTAATTAAGCCCTAAGCAATATAACCGTTTCAAAATTCTTATTTTAGAGTACTTTCTAAATTTTCGTCCATAGTTTAAATCTTTCATTGCAGTTACCAAATTATTTTGTATCGGTCGGCCTAGCCTTAAGTGTTCGGTGAAATATTACTCTGGTGTACATAATAATTACAGATTTCTGTTTCCGTAACATCTTATTACAGTTCTTATTCATACTACTAATTAATAGAGGGCATTTAATCAACACAACTGCAATTATTTAACTAAGACATACGTATTTATAACGTCCACAATATTAGAACGTATTTTAAGAAGAAAAGGTGGTGTGACTATATTTTATTACATTGCTTGAATAGGAGCAGATTACTATAACAGGGGGCCAGAACGCGTTTTGCAGTTACTCATTTCCTTGGGGAAATGTAATTCTTAACAACAATAAAACAAAAGTGCTAAATTAAACATTATTTAAATTTATTTGTCCCCAAATTAAATTATAACGCGAATATAGTACAGTGGTGGCCCGTGGCTTTTAGCTCTGGGTGGGCACGATGGGGGATAAAACCGAAAAATAATGACACTTCTCCACAAAAATTTAATGGGTGTAAAAATCACGCAAAAAACATAATAAGCAAGGCCAGCAATAAAGTTGTTTTTATTTCATTTCCAGAAAATCATAAACATTTCTGATACCCTGTGACACAAAATTTTCTATCGGACGAATTTGAATTTACATTAATAAGATTTCCCATAGTGGGCAAGGTCGCTCTAATTTAGTAACAAAAATTTTGTCGCCGTATGTTAGGGACGCAAAACTGTTTTCTAATAAAAAATGTATAATATCAGAATTAACGATTACCGTTTGTCTTACGTCGGCCATGGCAAATATTTTAATATTAATAATTTGTCAGTTGTCCATTCACCACACTTTTTTCTGCTAATGTTACACTTACTATTTACTAAATACCAACAAAGATCACAGATTACAAATTTAAAAAACACAAAATTGAGAGAATAAAACATTACACAAACCTATCCAAAAATCATATCTTCCATTTCTAAAACAGCAGCAACAACTCCCAATGTTTGAGATTCACGAATACGGACTTGACTTGACTCCACACGTCCGAAAATGAAGCGATTTTCAGCGAAATATCACGATACTGTAAAAGAAAAGGGAAGGGATGAGGGTGGCAGTGTCCACATTCCACCGAGCACGAAGTTCCATATTTGTATATTATATATTTATTTCATTTACATATTATATTAATTTCACATCTAAAACTGCTAAAATAAAATGAAACATCGTTTAAGTACTTTTTGGATAATATAGAGGCATATGTGTTCTAATACATTATACCTTAAAACGCAAAGAAAAATAAAATTATAGTTATATAGATAACTTAACTAAATGGCACCGCTGATATGTATTTTAACTTTTTTTGTCCCTATTTATCAAATTAGAAATTGCTATCATATTCTATTCAATATTCATATGAATATTATATTAATGAACAATATTGTTTATAACAAGTTCTGCTCAGGGATAGCATGCCCACTCTAGGTTGTAAATAGCCTAAGCATGCAAGACATACGTCTCGTTTTGATATGTATTACAGGCGTAAGATCGAAGTGAATAACGAATATGCACGTAAACGTATTATGATTGAACTCACGATTTCTGAGCGATGCTTGTCCGCCCTGGCTTGGCGCATGACACATTCGACAGTATTACGTCCGGTTTCTAAACGAATTCATAAGTGTACCTATATGAAACAGATTAATATGTATAAAAATAATAGTATAAATAAAACTATTTTTTTTAATTTTAATACTAAAATTAATTAACCGCAAAATTTTACTTGATAATTTAACTACAAAAATATAAATATATCTTTATAACTACCGCTAATTGGGTGGGCACTGCCTACCTTGCCATCCCTGACGGGCCGCCACTGATATAATAGCAATTATGGATTTTCTAGAACAATCGTGCGACAATTGAATAATAATATAGGAAGTATGGACCTTTTCATGGACCCTTGATCTGAAAATTTGCAGAGTGTTAAGACTATGAGACATATAATTCATGACTGGCTAAAATCATTTCTTTCTAACAAGACACAAGTTGTGCCCTAATCAAGGAGCTCTGTTGGAGCCCCTTCCATATCGATGACTGGCCACAGTGTATACCTGATAACAATTTAATATCGGTTGCAAATGATACTTCCTGCTTAATTTGTAAAAATTCAGTAGATGATACAAAATATGATTTACAAACCAAATTGTCTTAGTTTCAAGAAAACAGATTATTCTTAAATGTTTCAAAAACTGCATTTATTAACTTTACTCCACGAGTAACCACCAATACATTGCAAAGTAATTTAATAAGATTCAATAAAAAATTCACTGAGTTACTTCCACATAATTTGTTGGAGCATATATAGATAATGCTACTAACTGGAAATACTTTGACTAAAAACTAACTACGGTCTGTCATGCATTATATAGGTTACAACATATCTCTGATAATAGACCAGTTATATCGTATTACTGTGCACACGTTTATTGTCTCTTGTTCTATGGTATCATGTTTTGGAGAATTTTACATAATGCACATGGGATATTTAAGTTAAAGAAAATGGCAGTAAGAAATATTGTCATTGATACTAGATGGGTATCTTGTAGGAATCTGTTCTAAATGTATTTTAAAAATTTTGATGTATGTTACAAATAATATATAAACAATATAAAAACAGATTTAAATTTAAAAAGTACGTTATTAATATTATTTGTTTATCATACAAAATTAGGTGTTTAATTACAATTTTTAAATAGCCTAATTCCATTTTGGCATCTTAATCTCAACGGGGTAATAACATTTTCTGTTCACACATTGATGCATATTTAAGTAAACTTTCAGTTCCTGTCAATTTTCATCTGCTTTGTATACCCCAAATTATATTATAAGGCGCTTTACGGCACTTTTGTTGTTGTGACGGTATAATAAATCATAAGAACGTTGGCAATTTGTCATGTAACTGATTTATGAGCTTATTAAATACAATAATACAAATATTACTCTGTAACAACTTTAGCAGTTGGATTATTTTCTCTGTGGTACAAACATTATGTTTAATTTCTTTCTGGAGAATTGGATCGATATCTATATTTAGTCTAGGATGATGCGAATTGTCAAACCATATAATTTGAGAGATATGTGTATGAAATGAATCACTTGACAATAATAAGGATTCTAAATTAACAAGGCATACTAAAGCTTTTCCTGTGGATTGTTTAACATAATAAAATATTAACAAAAGTGTTTCAAAGGTAAATATTATTTATTTTCAATTACTTGGAGAACTGAAGACCTTACATAAATTAGATTGTTTTATAATAACAGTAGCTTTAATTTCGAATAATCTATATACTATTCTGAATATTTTAGATGAGAATTAAAAAAACTTGAGCACGCATTTTAAACTGTTTAAAATTCTTCAATACAAGGGAATGTTTATTTTTGAGACGATTTAAGCGAAATTTGATACATATCTTTTGATTCACGTTTTTTAATAATTTCTAACGTTTAACTCGTCAAATATATTTTGAGACAAAAAACATGCTAGTTGACCAGAAATAGATCAACACAATGTACAAATAAAAATATGATATGATTGTTCTATTAATATTAAATATTACATATTATCGAGCACATGAAAGTAGAAGAGATTGCCTATACATGTCTAAATTATGACTATACAATAATTCCATTCAGTAATACAAATATAATTAATTAATTAATAAAACCAATATAAATATTACGGCCGTATATCGACCTCCATCCACTGATACACGTGAATTTATTATATGCTTACAAAACTATCTACAGGATAACAAAAAGAAAGTACAAAATTATCAAATTCAAATTGGAGATACGAACATTGATTGAGTGAATGTATACAGGGTGTTGCATCATGAGAGGGACATAGCTTAATAGGAGGTAGAGAACATCAGTGGTAACCGGAATCTCCCATAGAAATGTCTCATTGGGCCTTCATTACGAAGTTACAGGGTGTTAAATAGTTTTTGGCCAAACCTGTTTTTTGTCATAACTTTGACAGGGAATGAAATAACGGATTCATATTTGGTACGGCTAATGTACTAACGAACCCCAAGAGGTACATGTATAAAAAAAAATATATCCAGGTCCGGACTCACTATAATTTATGTTTCTTCTTTGCATCAATAAAACATCACCCTGTATATATTTTTTTGAAATTTCGATACGATATTCGAAAAGAGCAAGAAAAAACAAACAAAATGGCCTACTTCATTTTTTGTTACACCTTCGTGGTTATTTAAATACGTTGTTAAATGTGCAAGAAAATGGATTAAAGAACCCTATTAAATGAGAGGCATGTGAAATAAATAGTTTTATAACTAAAATTTGCAAAAATTCTATTGAGCCTAGGTGGCCTGGGTGAATCCTAATTCCGGCACGTTTTAAAGGTCCATTTTGGTAAAAAACTGTGGTCCTAATAAGTAATCGGGTATGAAATAACATTTTTAATCAATCACAGTAGGCTTGTTCAAAGTGACAGATAATAAAAAGAAATCTCCTAAACAGTTGAATAATTGTTTGTTAGTAATTTAATGTGTCAATAATCCGCATTTAGTTAGTGAAAACTTGTGAAAATATTTTAACTATGCCAGTAAAATTTACAAACGTGGAATAAGCTGTCATAATATTCATCTATGGTTTCTGTAATGGAAATGGTAGGTCGGCGGAAAGAGAATATCGGCTGCGTTTTCCTGGTCGTCGATGCCCTAATCATAAAACCTTTAGTACGATGTTCCAGTATGCAAGACAAGACGGAAAGTTTCCTACTTCTGCAGTTGTGGAGCGTGTTTTACAACAAGGTGTGCAGGAACAAAACAATATTATAAACGTAGTTCAAGAAAACCAAAATATGAGCACTAGACGAATCAGTTTGGCAACTGGTATTCCTCATTGGCGAGTATGGAGAACCCTAAAAAGAGAACGTTACCATCCATATCATATCCAGCAGGTACAGCGTCTTCAACAAGGCGACGATATCCCCCGTCTGGCATTTTGTCATTGGTTGTCTAACCATCGCCCAGTCATTTACAGAACCTTATTTACGGATGAGGCACAATTTACAAGGGATGGAGTAAACAATTCACGAAATAATCATAAATGGGCACAGGAAAACCAACATGCGGTACGCCAACGCCGTTCGCAACACAGGTTTTCTGTAAATGTTTGGGTCGGACTTGTGAATAGACATTTGATAGGGCCACATTTTTTTGAAGAAAGATTGAATGGTGAAATTTACTTTGATTTTCTTCAAAACATTTTACCGAATATGTTAGAAAATATCGGTATAAGAGGCATGTTGTTTCAGCATGATGGGGCCCCACCACATTTTAACCTTCAAGTAAGAGAACACTTAAACAATGTGTATCCTAATAGATGGATTGGACGCGGGGGTCCACATGAATGACCACCAAGATCTCCTGATTGTAATCCTTGTGATTACTTTTTATGGGGCCACTTAAAAAACGAGGTTTATAGCATTGAAATTGAAAGTAGACAACATTTAATCCAGCGCATCGTTACAACCTGCGACGAAATACGGAATAATCCAGAAATGATACGTCGAGCAATTGGTGACCTTTCTAAACGCGCAAGAAAATGCACAGAATGTGGGGGAGGACATTTTGAAAATTTACTTTAGTGTCAATTACGTTCTATTTTTAAACACATTTAGTTATTGTTTTGTTATTTATTGTTAATTGAATGGAAAATATTTTATTTATTTAGATTTTAGTTTGTTCTCTTTTCCAATTTTTATTAAGTATAAAATGTTGATTTTCTTGATCAAAGTAACTGGTTGCTTAGGCCTAAATGGTTTAAATTATCTGTCACTTTTATTCTTTGAACAAGCCTACTGTGATTGATTAAAAATGTTGTTATTTCATACCCGATTACTTATTAGGACCACAGTTTTTTACTAAAATGGACCTTTAAAACGTGCCGGAATTAGGATTCATCCAGACCACCTAGGCTCAATAGAATTTTTGCAAATTTTAGTTATAAAACTATTTATTTCACGTGCTTCTCATTTAATAGGGTTCTGTAATCCATTTTCTTGCACATTTAACAACGTATTTAAATAACCACGAAGGTGTAACAAAAAAATGAAATAGGCCATTTTGTTTGTTTTTTCTTGCTCTTTTCGAATATCGTATCGAAATTTCAAAAAAATATATACAGGGTGATGTTTTATTGATGCAAAGAAGAAACATAAATTATAGTGAGTCCGGACCTCGATATATTTTTTTTTATACATGTACCTCTTGGGGCTCGTTAGTACATTAGCCGTACCAAATATGAATCCGTTATTTCATTCCCTGTCAAAGTTATGACAAAAAAGAGGTTTGGCCAAAAATTATTTAACACCCTGTAACTTCGTAATGAAGGCCCAATGAGACATTTCTATCGGAGGTTCCGGTTACCACTGATGTTCTCTACCTCCTATTAAGCTATGTCCCTCTCATGATGCAACACCCTGTATAGAACAGAATATATAGGTACTTTAAACGAATTTGGATACATATCAGCAATAAACAACCATACCAGAGTACAGGGAATCAGAAGTCATGTCTAGACCATGTCTATATCAAATCGTCATTAAATAATTATGAAACGATAATGCCATTTGCTTTAAGTCTGATATAACTGACCATTTTACAGCTATTTTACAAATTCTTTTAAAAAATTGTAACAAAAAAACAATCAACAATGTAAAGAACAAACAATATTGATAAAGATAAGTTGCAAAGTATTCTTAAAAGAGTTAGTTGGGAGCTAGTGTATTCAGAGGCAGATGCTGATTCGGCAACAAAATGTTTTGTAAATATTATTGCAAATGCTGTTAATGACTGTACTACTAGTAAACATATCAAAAGAAAAAATACAAAAAGAACACCGTGGATAACAAATGCGCTAGTAAAATCTGTACATACAAAAAATAACATGTTCAAAGCTATTCAACAAAGTCCTAACAATATGCAACTAAAGATACAATACAAAAATTATAAAAATAAACTAACATCACTGATAGAAAATACAAAATATCTTTATTACCAAAATCAAATAGATAAAAATAAGTCTGATTCAAAAAGTCTATGGCACATTATACAGGAGATTAGTAAAACAAATAATGATAAAAGTATCAGCGAACTAGCCCCCATTTTACACCCCCAATTTAATAACTCGCAAAGTTTTCAATGAAATCGGCTAAAATTCATATCATGGGGGTTTTCGCGGTTGCTAATTATAAATCCGAAGTGAAAAATTGGAAAATTCAGAATGGCGTACCTAAAATGGTGGACTTTAATAATTAGTTTCTGATTTATGCCGTTTCTACTGACTTTACTGAAAAGTATGTAGAGTAAAAAAGTATTTAGAATGCTATTTTGCATCAACTCAAGAAAGTAATCATTGTCCCAATAACTAAACCTGGTAAAGACCCCAACACCTCCGACTCAAATCGTCCATTATCCCTGTTGTCCTGCATCTTGAATGATTAAAGCTAGATTATAATGGTGTCTTTTTCATCAGAACTTACTATCAGCCAATAAGTTTGGATACAAAAAAGGCTTTGGAACTATTGATGCCGCGTCCACCCTAACTGTTGATATTCAGAATTTCTTTTCACATAACAATTATTTATGTGCTTTATTCTTGGATATTAAGGGAGCTTATGACTCTGTCGACTTGCAAATATTGGAAAAAAAATGTGTGAATTTTTCTTCTTCCCTAAGCAAATTGCTAGGTCTATAATAAATCTTTTCGAATAATTTATTTGAGAAATAACAAAAATGAGAAAATTTAACCCAGGTATAATAACCTAGGACTACCCCAGGGCTCCGTGTTAAGCCCTCTTCTGTTCAATTTATATACTGCTGACTTACATCAATTTCAGAACATAGATCTTAATATTGTACAATATGCAGATGATTTCTGCCTTTGGAAGATGATTTCTGCCTTGGAAAATAAAAATTATAATAGTGCAGTAGAGCTGCTAGATTTTGGTGTTTCCAAAATAAACCAATGGTTCATTTCCAATAGCCTAGATATCTCTCAAGAGAAATCTGTTTTTTGTGTCTTTACCCAGAATATTCCTAATATTTTAAATATCCAACTGGGGTTATATACTTTCTCTCGTAAACCACAAGTTAAATATTTACGGATAATTTTTGAATCCATTTATTGGGTCGATCACTACAAAATGCAACAAAGGTTTAAATTTTTTAAAAATGGTTACAAAGACTTGGTGGGGTGCAGACATTAAAACTGCATTACTTTTTTATAAATGTTACATAAGATCTATAATCAATTACGGTTGTATAATGTATGGGGTAGCAAGTATATCTTCATTAAAATGTATAGACACAACACAGCGCAAGGCGCTTAGAATCTGTCTTGGTGCAATGAAATCCACTCCAATTGATGCCTTACATGCAGAAGCCTTTGAACCTCCTCTTTCGATTAGAAGAGAAATGTTAGTGGAAAGTTTATCATGAAACAAACCTTCTATTCTACACCTTTGCTAACCAAGATATCATTCCTAAACACCTTTGATTTAACCAACAAATATTGCATTAAGAAAAGTTCTCCCCCACTTTGCTTAGTGACAATAATGTGTTGCTTCAAAGTATTGAACATAGTGACATATCTGAAATCAGCTACTTTGGTCTGGTTTCACATGTGAATATCATTACACCAATCTACAGCGAGAACCCTCAAGTTAGTACTAATATTTTACTTAATGTGCTTAATCAATTTGATCAACCAGAAATTATTTATACATACGCTTCAAAATCTGTATCAGGTACTGGTGGAGCTTTTCTGGTTCCATATAAAAAATATGAATCAAAATTTAAATTGAACTCACATTGTTCCATCTTCACGGCAGAAGCCATAGCCATATATCAAGCTTTGAAGTATGTTGAGAATGCAACCTCTAAAATCTCGGTCTTTCTCTCTGATTCTCTTTCGGTTCTCAATGGAATTAAAAATACATGCTCCTTTAGTTATAAAGGCAATCCATATTTGTACAAAATAAAATTATTTTTAAATTAATATTTCAAATTACATCAACTGGGAGGAACATTAACTTTGTTTGGGTGCAGGCTCATGTTGAATTTGAGCACAACGAACAAGTCCTCATGGCTAAGGAAAGCTGCAATTTGGAATATTCTTTGGATGACAAGTTATGTATAAGTGACATATTCAACGTGTTAAAGTTAGAGTCAAGAAATAAATGGTCTGGTTTATGGAAACAACTCTGTTTCACAAATCCCTCGAGGTACACTTCCATTCATACCGACATCCCGACAAAATTTTTTCACAATGAACTTCCTGCCCAAAAGAAAATATGTAACTACTCTGATACGCTTAAAATCTGGCCACGCCCGGCCCGGCCATTTGTTTAAAATTGGAATTGTTACTTCGGATAAATGCGAACACTGTAATGTCATAGGACACCTAGATCACGTGTTTTTTGGCTGTGTTAAGTATAAAGATGCATCTACTAAATTTGTCCAAAATATTATTAAAAATTGTGATATCATAGCTCCAATTTACTTAGCCTGTTGGTGATAGGATCAAATAAGATATACAACTGAACAATGAACTTTATAAAAGAAACCAAAGTTAAGTTGTAGGTTAAATTCGTACACCCTATGTTTTTCCCTGTGTTGGTTATCCCTACTTACCGAGGTCTACCCAGTCTTGTCTAAGTTACAATAATGTCCTGGTCGACACCTGGACGAAAAACGTGTGACCCTGTCTTTTCCTGTCGTTTCTAACTAATATCTTTACGACCCAAAGCCATCGGGGAAAAAAACCACATTATTTAACCCTTGCGCTTTTCCCCCGTAGAAAACATCCTTCGCCTAACCCTTTCTTTTGCAGAAATTGTGATAACAACGTTTTTATTTTTTTTATTATAGTTTGGTAATATTAGACTAATAAAGTTGAAATAACCAAAAGAAATTTAACCCTAATCGTTTGAACCCTTTACTGGGGCTAAACATAGAGTGACCTCCCAAAAAATACGATTTTTCCTAAATTTTTACTACAAACTTATGGAGGAAAATATAAAGGACTAATATAAATATAACGTAGGTAATATATATTGTATATTACTAATACAAATGTAACTCCTTCGTTTTGTCTTCGTAGTAAGTAAGTTTCGTCTCAGATTTGTGTAATATTGGGCAATGTACGAGTTGTTAAGCAATGTAACGCTCATTTTGTATTACTTTAGTTGACCGCTGTCACGTATGACCACGAAATACAAATCTTGCAGTACCTATTAAAACAAAGGATATTAAAGGAAATCCATGTATCCAAATGTCTACCAACTAACTGAATTTAAAGCTTTGTTAGTATACCAGCACATTAAATAAATTACAAGAGATACTCATTAATTGAAAATGTCAATTCAAAATTACTCCACACTCACCGCAAATTCTGCCTCAAGCTAAATAAATTTGTAATGAATTGAACGCCTACGATTATTTTACACTGCGTTAAGCTTAATGAATCCTTTAATAAATAAATAAATGAGCTAGAGTGCTTGTTACCATCTTTTCAGCTTAGTAAAACGGATTTAATGAGACTTAAAATTGACATATTTTATAGATTAAATGAAAAACTCATTTATTATTAAAAACCTTGTTGCAAGAGACAGAAAATAGTTTCTAAGAGGATAAATTGAATTTTTGGTAATTATCAGTGCTCAAGAAGAAAACTTAAAACGGATTTGACGATATACAAGGCACTAAATATAATAAAGTAAAGTTTACGATGAAGTATAGCTAATGATACCATTTCCTCTTTTTGACAATAACTTTTCGTTTGAGACGCAGATTCCACATTGCATCTATTCCTTCTCATGGAATTTTTCACAACATATTTATTCCTATAATACACTTGCTCGTGGCTTTACATCATAGGCGCCCAAAATTAGAATAGATTGTCAATTCTAAAACAGAATAATTTTTGAATCGTATATGACGAATAAACAGAAGTGCACCTGAAAATTCTAAAAGTTTCCCTTCACGCTTCTTTCAATGTAAAACCTTACTGTAACTTAAAAAAATTGTTCACATATACAACACTATATTAAAAAATTCCAACATTTGAATAATTCTGAAGCTGGTTAACTGTTAACAAAATATATCCAAGAGTAGTTTATGCTTGATAAGGCAGATATATCAATTATAAGTAAACAAAAGTTTAACAAATTAAAAGTTTCAAGTAATTATGAAACAATTCTGTAGGTCGTTGACTCTATCAATGCGAGAGGACACACTGCTGTTGGTTGAAAGGAGATGAATAAAGTAATATTGACCAAACATATTTAATTATATGAATAAAAGATGCTAAAATACATAATTGACCAACGTCTACTGAATTTTTCAAAAAAGCCACTTTTACAAAATGCCAAAAGAGCCGAACACTATACTAGAATGCACTGTTCTACGCGTGTTTCGCTCCAAAGAGCCTTTAAATCTTTAAGTTCTGGCCGCCATCTTGGTTTAGTCATATTTAAAATGTTAGAAATGGTCCAATTGCGATAAAATAGAAAACATGTTCTGTAAATTTAATATTTCAATCACAAACATGAAGATAAAAGGTTAATATTAATAAGATGTACTCCCCTCCATTTTTTATGAATCCACCCCCCTCAAAGGAGTCACGCATGTTTTTTTAGCCCATACACGGGCTCTAACGTAAACATAAGCCAAATACATTAATATTTATTTCAATTTATTCAATGACTGTTATATTTGATCTTATTTCGACAATATATATTTTAATTATTAGTAGATAGAAATATTCGACTTTTTTTAAAACAATCCTTGATTTCTTGCCATGCGAAGTCAAGTACAGTAGAACTCTGAAATGGCAAAGAAATGGACTGACTGATCGACGAAAATATAGAATCTTTGGAAAAGTTTGCATATTTTGAATGTCTTCCAATAACATTCTTGAAGGTGAACGATAATACATAAATGGGTATTCAATTAAAACCGTCAATATATGACTCCAAAACATTAGATCAACTAGTATTAGTAGTGCCCTTAATAGGCGGCGAGCTGATTATAGAGAGTGGCACCCTGTATAGCCAGCTTGTGGACTACAATTATGTTAAATTTATTTTGTTTCTACTTATTCATAGTTATATGAATAAACAGATTCCAGTGCTTACAGGGCAACATGAACTTCACAGAGCTACTTTTCTCTTATGCCTATTTACAAATACAGGGTATCCCACTGGGAACTGAATCGATCGATATAGAGAAACGTACGCATCAGAAAATTACTAATAATTACTAATGTCGGTGGGGCCAATCCAACTAAAACAATTATAAGCAGCTGGCACTTCCGCTTATACCGGTAGTCGATACCAACTTGCTTATTTCAAATAGAGCACCCTATATATTTTAGGGCTTTCGAAAAGAGCATAAAATCCTGAGTCGAAAATATGTAGCATATCCTATACCTAAACCTAGCCGGTTCAGAGATATTTGACATTTTATAGAAAATTTGACAGGTGCAACGGTTTGCAAGAACCGTTATAACTTTCTTCGTGTAAAAGATCCTCATTTGCTTCTTGTCACGTAAAAAGAACACAAGGAGAACTACGTTCTATAACTGAAATAAATTCAATAATAGCATACCAAATGTTCCGTTTTTCGTATTACATTTTGTCAACTTCAAACCTCGAAAACTTGTTTAGGTCAAATGGAACACCCTAATTCTGTCTTCTTAGGACATCTGTTTCTTTTAATCCTTGAACCATATGGAATGAAAACGGGTGAAACTTATGTTTTAATAAGATTCTGGAATTGAATCCCTGCATAGTCACGAATCCAGAGCAGCTTGTCTTAAGGACATCCTTAGAAATGCATGAAAATATCCCAGAATTACTATTTCAATGTTTTCATCTTCAACAATAGTCTTTCTTTTTTGCATTTTTGCATTGACCGCGATATAATTTTTCTGGATATCGAGTAGCAAATGTGCTGCAAGTTCTTGATATTACTTTATCACATTCTCCATAAATAGTAAACAAATTTAAAAAGTCTTCGTGGGTGTAATTTAAACGTGCTGGCATTTTTTGACATAAGATAATGACTGATTATTTCTAATCATGGCTATTTTGATGAAATGATTGCAATAATTTATAAATTTCTAATAAAATCGCAAATATTTCAAAAAGTTGTAACTTTAACCCCCACAATGCTAATATCATAAAAAATGAAATTCAATTTTACACAACTTGACGTAAAAAGTACAGGGTGTTCCATTTGACATAAACAAGTTATCGCGGTTTGAAGTTTACAAAATGTAACGCGAAAAACGGAACACTTGGTATGATATTATTGAATTTATTTCAGTTGTAGAACGTATTTCTCCTTGTGTTCTTTTTATGTGATAAGAAGCAAATGAGAATCTTTTTTCACGAAGAAAGTTATACCGGTTCTTGCAAACCGTTGCACCTGTCAAATTTTCTATAAAATGTTAAATATCTCTGAAACGGCTAGTTTTAGGTATAAGATATGTTACATATTTTCGAAAAATAACAGTCATTTATTTCATTTTGATGAAAATGTTCTTAGACTTTTTGATAAATAATTTAGTTCTGACTAAAATTCATAATAACTATTTTCACTACAAGTCAAAGCTTACCAAGATATCTGCGAAAACATTATTTTGGCATTATATTTATAATATGGCGGGAAAGGATTACCTTGCACCGAAAGGAAAAATTAGTATCTCAAAGGGAATATTAGAATTAAGATATTAAAACTCTTTCTAACTTATCTGGATTTATTCCCGAATTCAAATATTTAGGCACTGACCTATTATTTTAGCAAGTTTATCAGCTATTATTATTATTTTGAAAAATCATTAACATTACTTTGTGAGAAAACATTTTGTTGAATGTTAGCAAACCAATAAAAAAATTTATTTTTTAAATGATGAGTGCAATGGTAACGCCGTGCTTATGCGATCACTTATAATGTCTTGGAAACTATCAGAAGAGGCTTCAAAATTTTATCAGATGAACAATGGACAACTAGTTATCTTAATTCCATAAATGAGATATCTAAAGATAGAAACTTAGAGAATATGGTTCCTAGAAACTTTTCATATAGTTAGTAAGCCTGACATTAAAATGGTTGAAGTGTATAAAGTTTTCTATTTCAATATAAAATGACTGAATGAAAATAAATGTCTGAAAGGAAATTAAGGGTTTGTTGTTTTTAGCTTACATTTTATTTGACCGGATGTAATGGATTTACTCTCGTCAATAATTGATTTAGAAAGTCGAATTCTATAAAGAATTGTTTCATTCAACTAACCCTCGTGGGCCGGAGTCGGATCAATTTGATTCGTGACAGTAATGTTAATGTTCAAAATAAAAAGCAGAAGTAGAAGTTGCACTTAGGCGTAGCCGACTGGGATTAAACACACAATTAATACATTTTCTTATTTTCCAGATATGTATTTCAATGTCATGATATCTGGGCCTCTATTCTGTAATTATGGGGAGAGTGAGCATTCATCGTGCGAAGCGGGAGCATCTCACCCGACCGTCCTAGACTACATTCCATAAGTGCAGTCAATAGATGGTAAACGTGAAGTGATTCAGCGAGAATAGCCGCATTTAAAACCAATTAGGTTGGCGCAAAAGCATCAGGTTCAGTGTTCAGTTGTTGTTTTATTGTGGTTACTGCTTTTTAAAATTTAATGTCGTTACCTTCGAGCATATAAGTGAAAAGTTATGATGTATCAGTAATTAGGTAAAAGGTGGCTGAATAACTTGTTATCCCTGGTACCTGTGCTATTAATATGGTAGAGGGTAATCAGACCCCTATCACGAATGGGCAAAAGAATATTCTAGCTGAGGGGATAAAAAACATTCCCAGGGTTAATTCTCTGAGGAACTCCATTCAAATTCTCCTCGGCATCAAGAAGATCTCGTAATACCTAGAATTTATTTAAATGTGTTTTTAGAAGGCGGTACATTAAAACATAATATTTCTAGTCTCAAACTCCTCTATAAAATCCTTATTTTGCTATAAGGAACGTAATCAGACTGCAACCAACAGCTACTCTCCGGGCATGTGCCCCGCCGAGCGCTGAATTACAAGCCTGGCGTGTTAAGTGTAATAATTGCATATTACCATCAAAACGCTAATGCTTCGATTGCAACAATGGATGGTAGCTAGCTAGCTAGCTAGATGGAAGCTATGTACATAGCTTCTTCATCGTCTTGAGCAGGAACGAGGTTAAGCTAATAACAGGTCTATTCGCTTTGGGGTGGTATAGTTTATCCGCTCTGCCTTTGGGATGAACACAACTTAAGATAGTATTTTTAGTTAGTATTCAAGTTATTTTCAGATAATTTATAATTTTTCTCCAAAACAATAATGTTAAAAGCATCATGCGTAAATATGAATAACTGCATTTCTGTTAAATTTTTATCGCAGAAAAGTATAAAACAAACCAAATTAAGAATAATATTCCTACTTAAAAATAAGGAATTTTAATTTTTTTGAAAAGTTTATTTTTAAAGTGATATTCATTAAGAACTGCACACAATCGTACTACTACTTATATATTTTCCATCCCCGACGTCCGGCAGGTGGGTGGATTGTTACCGGTTCTAGAAAAATTGATGGTAGAATTTATAACGTCATTATCCTTAATCATTTGCGAGCAAAAAATTACCATCATCACCAGTCGACTAGGAACAGCGAATATATCTGTCAAAATTTAAGAGAAACATATACAAGCGCATTGTAGTTGCAATTGATCGCGACACTGTAAATACCCGTGTAATTAAGAAGTATTTTTCGAATAGGGCAAAATTTATGTTTACATTGTGCCATAATTAAGGTGAGCGGAACCGTGGGCGTAATTCGACAATTTCTCTCACATCACTCCGCTGACTTAAATATTTTTTTATAGGCTTTTAAAGAAAACTCGATAGAATAATACTAGACTATTTTTTCTTGTGTGAGAAACAAAATAGTATAGACTTTTTTCTGTTGTGAAAAACAATTTTAGTTTTGCTGAGTTTTCATTAGACCAGTGCCATTCTATTGTGTGGTGTCTAAACTCCTATCATTTTTTTAAATCGGTTGTTGGATGCAGGAGAAATTGTCGAATTACGAAATCATCTTATTAAAATCGACGAAGTCACTATTAAATGCACTGTTCATATATTTTAAGTTTTTATCATTAGATTAAGTATTGAAGATCAGCAGCGCTTGACAGCAACTTTAATTCGTTTATTTGATTCATGTAGTTTCAGAGAGATTAACAAAATTCTAGTATACAATAATTAACACAAGTTGGCTCTAATTTGACAGCTCAGTTCAAACTAGTCGATCTTAGCTGATAAAATAGTAATTATAAATATTTCATGGCTTAAGATGATGGTATGGTATCATGTTGTCAAGACATTTAAATGACGTAGGTTCTGGAGGCAACTGAGTTCAAAGCACTTATTAAACTCTGTGTATTTCCGGTTTTCAAACAATTCTATCTATTCGTTTTAAAATGGTTGTGCTTTGAATATGAAGTTGTTGATCTGGCGGCTACCAGTCAATGCATCTTCGGAAATACTTGAATTTTAAATAATAATTTGGTTCAGTTGCTGTTTACCGATGTGATTTACCGATGTGAAAGCATTCAACTGACGTTATGTGACAGGAAAAACCGGCATTTTAAAACTAGTATTGCACTGTTTACTTCAAATTTGTTGCCAATTTTATTCCATGTTGCCTCAATATACGCGATTGTGTCTATTGTAAGAACTACAAATAAAGGCAGTTAATAAACTTTATTTCTAATAACTAGCTTTACAAAGTGTTTATTATTAAAGAAATTATTAAATACAGCTTAAAATTGACGAAGGGATACATATACATTAAACAAACTATTATGCTAGTGTGTTCTAATTTTTTAAATTATGGTTGCCAAATTCATGAACGATAAAGAAACTTTAATTTGCCATGATTTAGCATGGACATCAATCTAATTGTCACCTTGATACTGTTCACCAACATTTCTTCTGTGCAATGGATCGATTGATTCTTCTACATTCTATTTATTTTTCCTTACTTCTAGTGTTGGCTGATAGTTAATCTTCATTGTCATCATCATCATTATCATCATCACCGTTACTTTTCTCATAATTTGTGACAATTGGGTAACATATGAAAGGTTGAACTTGTCAAAATCATGAAACAGTAAAACAATTCTAATATCTGCAAGTCACACGTTTTTCCACGTGTTTTTTGCAATTGCTGAATGGCATACCTGGAAGTCCTTTTAGAGCTGTTGAAATTGTCATTTTCACTAAAAAGCCATTAGGCAGTGAGATGTTATCAATTCATTATATTTTAAAAACACTGTTTCAAGATATTTCTGATAGTGCATGTTCATAGTTTTCAAATGCTATTTTTATGACTACTATTCGCCATATTAAATAACATGGAATTATGTAGATAGTAATGTTGTTATTTATGATCTGACAGTAATCTATATATCTACCTAACTGAAATAATGTGTCTTTTGAATCCAATTCCAGGAAATCTTTGTTATCCTAAAGATTCCGATGAAATTTAAAACATTTATCTCTCAGATGTATATATTTTAATTTCTGTAGTGGTGGTGCGTCTTTTGCTGAGGCAGTGAAACACTTATTTATTTATAAAACGAAAATGGTTGTAATTAGCCATAGCGAAGTACTTACAAAAAATATTCGTTTTTTATTTATACATTACATCATCAAAAAATATACAAGGTGTTCCATATGAAAAAATTGAGAAAATTCAATTTAAATTGTTCTTAATTGAAAAATAATTTTTGGTCACCCTGTACATTTTTAGGAATTTAAAATGATTCAAAAGCATTAATTAGATATCTTGTAACTGGTATTCATGTAAGTTTTTCTTAAAACCCATAATTGTGACTGGTGATTTTTTTAATATCCATCTGTAGTTTGCATTATTTAGACAAAAGAAATCATTACATCCAAGTGGTTGGGAGATATTCAATGCTAATATAGGAATGAATAGAGCCCAGAAAGAGGCTTCAGAAAATGTACTGATATACATATCATTCCATTTTTAAAAAAAGGCACATGGTCCTGTAATTTCCTCTTGGCAAGCCCTGTATGTTCGAAAATAATTTCCAGTATAGACTTTTTTATCTGGTTTACTTGCAATTTTTTAAAAAAATTCTAGCTATCGTAGAACTCGAGATATCAAGGTCCGACACACTATTGCCCCACCCTCTATATGTCTGAAGAACTGTTCATTTTTGAAAGTCGTCTCCATTGAGACTCTCATTTAGAAAGTGAATTTTTACATAAAAATTTCGGTTAATTGAATCGGAATAAAACTCCCATAAGATTTGTGCTAGGTTGCATTTATATTTCTATATCGACTTAAGTATCAACATTAGATAATAAGGCTTAATAATTAACCGGGTCGCAATGAAATTTCACTTAATAAAAGTGAACGTTTCCAAAACTATTGTATGGAAAAATACAACCTCTGTAGAGGCAGAAGGACGATGCTGTTGACCTTACCTTTAAACATCAATTTTTATTTAGTAAAAGTGTCTTTAAAATTGTTTATTTTGTATATAGCTAGGTTAATATTATAGTTAAGGTATTCTCACAAATGTTGTTTTCTAATAAATGGCGGAGGATCTGGGATTACTTTCATGTTTACTCATCTGCTTGCTATAGCTACTATAGTGAAAGTCGCATAAAAGCAGACCGACAGTTTTAGAATCACGAGTCGACATTTGTATTCGGACATAGAAACCCATGGACATGCACTGCTAAATCTATAATTACCAATGTAAATGAAGCTCTTTTATCCTTGCTGAGTATTACAAAACATTATTAAAGACATCTCAGAAACACAATTTCGCCGTAAAACGCCAGCAAGAACGATAGGGAATTCCACAATCCTATTGCAACTTTCACTCGTTTCGTACTGGTCATTGAAAATGTCTTAAAGACGAACAATTTATTACATCTCGATATCTTGTATATCATCGAATTTTGGTGTGTGCAATGGAGAACTCTAATAATATTTTGCCCTAGTGCCATTGAAAAATAATTCAGGATCGCTATATTATATTGTTGCCAAAAAAATTGCGTTATAAATTGTGATCGTAAATATCAGTATGGTTCTATAATATACTAATAGATATACAATGTGTCCACGACAGAACGGTATTATAGGTGTAAATGACAATTTTTTTTGGATTACAAACACAATTTTTTGTATTCTGCTCTTGCTTCACCCAAAATCTATTTTCAGTATGTTAGACATTAACAGATTTATAGAGGGCGCTGGTGACAGCTTAAAAATAAAAATTGCATCAGGTGAAAGTGCCTTTTGTGTGTGAAATATTGAAAAATTTTATTAGAAAGACTTGCTCAGAATTAAAAAATATGACTTTGTACCAAATTACAGAACCAATTACATTTTTTTTATTTTGATTTTTTTATATATAAATATAGTGATAATTTAAATTTATTTATTCAACCCATGTTTCACCATTTTCAGCATGCATCTAAACTCTGTTCTTAAATTCTTTGCAGCTATTTTGAATAGTTTGAAGGTTAATTGAATTTTTATTTAGCATTTCCATGGCATATTCTTCTTAAAATATTAAAATTTTATAAATAAAAAAAAGTTTTTAGTTGTGTAATTTGATACAACGTCATATTTTTAATTCTGAACAAGTTTTTCTAATGGCATTTTTCAATATATCTATTAAAACTACTACTTTCCCAGAAGTCTGGAAAATATCTAGGATCTGTCCGGTATTAAAAAAAAAATGATAGATGTGCTATTGAAAACTATAGGCCAATAGTAATATTGTGCACTTTTAGTAAATTATTTGAAAACGTAATATACGATATTCTCTTTAATCACGTCAAATCTCAAATTTGCCTCGATCAACACGTATTCATGCCAAATCGCTCTACCACCAGCAATCTGGTGTGCATCACTCAGTTCATAGCTGAACAGTTGGATGCTGCAGGCCAAGTAGATGTCATTTATACAGATTTTTCTAAAGCCTTCGACAGACTGGACCGCGAAATTTTACTGAACAAATTATCCGAATTTGGACTAACTGAGCACTTTCTAAACTTTTTGAATCCTACTTGGTAAATAGACGACTAAATGTACAATACCGTGGATTTTGGTCTATGGATATCTCAGCGACATCAGGTGTTCCCCAAGGTTCTGTGCTTGGGTCATTGCTCTTTAACATTTTTATAAATGATATCGTCATTGGCTTTCACTGCAAAACATTACTTTATGCCGATGACCTAAAAATTTTGTCATCTATCACTAGTGCAGAAGACTGTGTTGATTTGCAAAACGATCTTGTACAACTATGGTCTTGGTGTAGCGTAAACAATTTAGAGTTAAATATCTCAAAGTGTAGCTTTATGACATATACTCATACACAAAATCCAATAAAATTTATCTATACAATTAATGATGAAGAACTGAAGAGCTGTGGTCATTTCAAAGATCTAGAAGTAATATTCGTTCTAAAGTTATCTTTTATTAGCCATATCAATCACATCACCGCTAATTCCTTCAAAAATTTAGGTTACATTATCCGTAATTGTAAAGAATTTAACGAAAATACACTGAAACTACTATTTAATTCATTTGTGAGGTCAAGACTTGAATATGCTTCAATAGTCTGGAGTCCTGGTTATGAAAATCATAAATATAGCATTGAAAAACCTCAGAGGCGGTTTTTTAAATACCTCTGGTTCAAAAGTTCTGGACATTATCCAGAGAGAGGTTTTCCACATTGTGACTTATTACATAGATTCAACACGAGTGATCTTCAACTACGTTGACGTATCACTCTCTTGTATTCCATTTTAAGATTTTAAATGGCACTATTGACTGCCCTGAAATTCTTAGTTGCATTAGATTTCATGTTCCTAATTCGCAGACTCGCTCGCATTCGTCTCTATTCTATTTGCCTGCACCAAGAACAAATTTGCTGTTATTTTGTGTATATGTTTCAACTATGATTCTTTATATAATAATATAGATATTTTTAATACTAGTATATGCAAAATGCGAAATGTGGTTCTCAATTCTGCACAACAACTGTAGCTTCTAAACTATTAGATTACAACTCTTAGGACTATACTAACCATAGACTTATTTTGTTAATTTCTATTACCATTTAATTGTTTACCTTTAGTTAAGTTATTTAGTGTTAGTTATTATTTAGTTTTCTTTTTATGTTTGTAAAATTCCTGCGCTATAATTGGATTTCTGTCTGGGCAGTCGTACCAAAATAAATAAATATTTCGCACAGAAAAACACTTTATCTGATTTTTGTTTTTAAGTTGTTACCAGCGCCCTCTATATGTTTTTCAAAGCTCAACATACTAAAAATAGTTTTTGGGCGAAGCAAGAGTAGAATACAAAAAATTGTGTTTGTAATCCAAAAAAGTTGTCATTTACACCTGTAATACTTCTTTGCCGTGTACACATAGTCCACATAAAAGTAACATTATGTTACTCCGAAGAACTTCCAGCAAACATTATTTGACATAAAGCGAGAGCTTAAGGGGCCACTAATGATTTCACGACTGAACATAGAATTTTAAGATCATTTAGCCTAAATGTTTGTCTCAATTAGGAACTTTGAAGCAGTCAGTTTCAAAGAAAGCAGCAATTGCGCCATGGTAGACTTACATCATCATACTCGTATTAGTGACCAATACTCTACATATACAAATTTTAATCGTAATTTCTTCAATCAAATTTATATCCCAGCCACCAACTCTGCCAGATGCTCGTCTCAAAGTGCTGCAGATCTGCACTATTTTCTCGAACGTACTTCCTCAAACAATACAAGATTCAACCGTCTGGTCCTTCGGGAAAAATGGCCTCTTATACCATTAATAATTCATTTGCTAAACATCTTGACATACCCTATAACATAATTTTTTTTCAACAAATCAAGAAAACGTGTACTGAAAAAAATTATGTGCCCTTAATATGCTCCTTTATCCCGTCATTTTCGGTATTGATACTGGGCGTAACTTGGTTCTACATTAAGAAGAATTAGTACAATCAAAATCAAGTTAAATTACCGCGGGGATGGTTTCCCTGTACTTCAGCCTTTGCAGAATTGATGTTTTGACCACTATAATGTTTGATTGTTATATTTTTCAATGTAAAACAATATCTCTGTGATATCTGCCACTTTAAAATATGGCTTTAAATTAATGTTATTTTCCTTATTTGATAGCGCAGATAATTTGGTTTTAATTTGAGACAACAATTTGTAGGCCCTCGTTATAAATCTTCCCCTGCACTGAACTTGCGCAGTACCAAAATACGTTCGTAATTATTGCCGAAGGCAGTCTGCCCCATTTAAAGCTGTTATTCCATATATTATCCCTGCTATCATGCTTAGTAACTACGTTTATAACTAAATTATCTGCTAAAAATAGCTATTTTATTAAAACTTGAAAAAGAGATTTACCTTGTTTACTTTTAAGAAAATAATATACAGGGTGTCTTATGATATATGTATATAGAGTAACCACCAATAAAGTAGCGGTCCCAGAATGGTGACATGGGAGGCATCAAAGATGGGCAGCACAACTGTGTATAGTGTACACGTAGCGTCCGGCTGCAAGGGGATCGATGGGCGAAAATTTATTGAAAGATCAAAATTGAAGCATTAATCAGTAATACATGATATTACTAAATTTAACCGGATTAAAGTCGAATAATATAGAAGTACTGGGCATATTTTATTTTATTGTATCTTTTGAAAGTAATATGTGGTAGAGAGATGTTAATAATTGGTAATCAATAGTTACAAAGTTCACGTGTTCATGGAGGGAAGCTATACCCCCTTCAGACCGCTGGTGCATTCATAGATAATAATAATATCTTTATTGATTTCTACAAAATTATAAATACAATTTGGACGAAGTTTAGTCATTAAAGGCTATTCTTACACTTAACCCACCCTAGCCCAGTTTATATTAATCTAAAAAAAAAATAACCTAAAAAGAGAGAGAGAGAGAGAGAGAGAGAGAGAGAGAGAGAGAAATAAATATTCTTAAAGTCACTGATTTAAAGTAAGGTATTCTTTTAATTTTTTCATAAATAAAGTAACAGATATACTTTTGAAAGAGTCTCGGGGTCCGCAAATTGCGTATCTTTATCCTGTTCACTGGGAGTTCGCAAATGTAAAATATATGGGCAGTTTGCGGACTTCTATTCCGTAGGTTACAATTCCGCAACTTGCGTTCCCGTATTTCCATTTCTTCAAGGTCCTCAAATAGCGGACTCCTATTTTATTTTTGTAGGGATCCGAAAATCATAACTTTTTACTGCATGATGTGTGTTGTAGAATTGTAGTGTTGTGGGTAAAAGACTTATGAAATTTATTAAATAAGGAGGTAATAGTTCAGTTTAGTGACTTCTGTGAAATGGGTTTTTTTGCTAAAATTTTTGGTTTTACCGTAAAAGGCGATTTTAAGTCGGGGGAATAAGGTTTTTGTTGCTAAAAATGCAAAAAGATGTGAAATATTTGATTGAAAATATTCACTAAAGAACCTAACCTAATCTTTGATTGAAAATATTCACTAAAGGTCCTAACCTAACCTTTGATTGGAAATATTCACTAAAGAACCCAAACTAACCTTTGAATGGAAATATTAGGAATGGAAATAGGTTAGGGTAGGTTAGGTTCTTGTATTCATGTAAACAATTCAGATTTATACTTTGTGTGTATGTAATTCGTTAACAAATATACAATCTGTATTTTAACTTCTACATTTTTGGGGTTCCGTACCTTAAAAGGAAAAACGGAACCCTTATAAGACACTCTCGTGTCCGTCTGTCACAGAGGTATTTCTCATGTAACGTAGGAATTTGAAATTTGGCATAATGTTAGGTCTTGATGACACAATTTACAGAACTCTAATATACATAATATAGATCCTCAATTTGCGGAACTCTATTATACATAATTCAGGTCCGCAATTTGCGGAACTCTATTATACATAATTCAGGTCCGCAATTTGCGGAACTCTATTATACATAATTCAGGTACGCAATTTGCGGACCCCGAGACTCTTCCTATACTTTTAATATCAGCACTTAAGTAATTATACAATCTCACTGCATTATACGTAAAGGAACGTTGAAAGATGTCTGTCTTATGTTGGGACATAGTTCTCTTTGTTTGATAGGGACATTTATATTATGAATGACTTCCCGTGATATAAGCTTTTCCCGTAAATATTTTGGTGTTGCATTTTTCAGAGGACTTTGTACAAAAACAAGAATGTGATATTTAAATAGACTATTTAACTTTAGCCATCGCAGATCCACAAAAGCGTTAGTTATACGATCATACTTTCTTAAATTATTAATAAACCTTAAAACAAGTATTCTGGGTTTTTTGCACTGTGGCATGTGATTGCGTCAAGATAAGGGTAGTACATGATATTGCAGTAAGCCACTTTAGATAGAACTAATAATTCAAAATATGCTTAATAGAATAAAGTAACTTTACTCTTAAATAGCACTGCTTTAAAATATCATTGGTATTATCTATAAATCTGACGTTTTCGTCAAATATTACTCCAAAAATTTTTGCTATATTTACAAAGGGTATAATTTGATCATCAATTTTGATGGATATAACTGATTTAAAATTTTCACGTTGATTTTTTTTTAACCAATTAATAGATTCAATTTCAGGTTTATTAGCATAGTTATTGGTATTTGATAAGTCAATGTTGATAACAGCGGTAGCGTGCTGTATTGTATTTGCTAAAAGATGATGATAAAGCTGTGTACCGTCTGCAAAAACGGCACATTACAGTGATTTGCTTGTTTGTGTAAATCAAAAGTGTACAACAAAAATAAGAGAGGCCCCAAGACTGACCCCTGTATGCGATTCTTTAGATAGCTCTCTGAGAAGTTACATGGTACAGGATTTAGACTAAAATAATTACATTTAGCAACAAAAAGACTATGATCAACAGTGTCAAAAGCTTTAATAAAGTCCAACAATACTAAAACAGTTGCCTGATCCTTATAAAAAGCACTTATGATATTATCACCCATATTTAACAGTATAGTATTTGTATTATGCTCTTCTTAAAGCCCGATTGGTTAACTGACAGACTGTTATTTAAAAAAGATATTCATCTAACTGTTTGTACACAATTTTTTCTAGTATTTGGACAATAAAAGTACGAGACTGAACATTGTATGTTGCCGGATTATTGACTTTAGGAAGAGGTGTAACGACAGCCTTTTTCCAGAAATCTGGAAAATACCCTATTTCTAAACAAACATTGGCAATATGAGTAATGTATATGACTATAGTAGGTATACATAACTTTACCATTTGTAGCAAGATATTGTTATAACTACTGACATTTGATTTAATCTCATTTACTGTTTGTATTACTGTGGAGGTTTCAAGAAGAATAAAACGAAGCTAACGTTTTAAAATTGTTTTTCCGATAGTAATCAATTGCTTGTGGGCAAGCACTCTGGTGGTGTAAAATTATTACTAATTTCTGAGGGATTACATAAGTTAGGAGGAATTTCGGTATTGTGATTCGGTTGAACTTTTAGAGATTTTAAAGCTTCATAAAAGCCTGAAATAATTTTTGTCTAGTTAAAAATTGAATGTATCTACGTTGTTTTTTCATGTTCCACAGAAGAGAGTGCTTTGTTCTTTGTAAGCATTCCATTTCCATAGATCTATATAAAATATGAAAATTTACTCTAAATTATTTCTATACTAAGTTGGACTTATGAGAAGATATAGCTCGCGAAATTCTGTTTTTTTTTTTTTATACATTTATTTAACGTCGGCCTATTTCCGCTACTGAGGCCTAACACCGACGCCTGTAGACGAGCTACCCCCAACCAGGAATTTTGCCGAACCTCTTCCCTTAAGAAGAGTAGGGATCTTTTACTTGCCTAACATTTAATAGACAAGGGACCGACGGCTTTACATCCCCTCCGAAGGATGGTATATCTCCTATACAACCCTCGCCTAAGGTTGTATAGCTTCCGCGCATACACTGATATACAAGCCGCTGGAAGATGTGTGAGGCGAGAACGCGGTTTCCGTTGGAATGGTCACCAATCCAAGTACTAACCGCGCCTGTCGTTGCTTTACATCGCATACCGAAGTATGTACATAGTAAAGACGCACCTACGCTCGCCCCCCAAATTCTCTGTTCAAATTTGAAAAAATAATATTTCGAACACCGATTGTATCAGATATCAATGTGGTACAAAATTTGGATATACTACAAACCTTAATGCTATAAAGTACTGCTATAAATTCAAATGAACTGAAGTGATTAATGGAGATAGATCAGAGTTGTATTTCATACAGTTTAAATCTAGGCAAGTTTTGAGAAAAATGAAAAAATATGACCAAAATTGCAACTGCTTCATTATTACCTGTTTGCCTAAATAGATACTATTGTGGCCAGGAAAAATATTCGATTTTTTATCGAGTAATTGTCTTTTCGAAATAGATGTTATTCTAAATGAGAATTGTCACGTCAGTTATGTCTATTATATTACTTTAACAATCAACAAAATTGGCAAAATCAATAGTGAAGTCAAAGTTAACTTATGAGGAAAAACTAATAGATTTTTTTTTAAATCGCCTTATTTATTTTATCGTCCTGACGGAATTAGCGTTAGATGTTTCACCACTCAACTAGGACACATACACGTACACAATTACAAAGTGACTTTCTACGATAATTGCCGCAGCTGAGGCACGAACTCAAGCGTGGTACAGTGACTAGCCGTATTGTTTCTCACACAACCGCGCCTATACTACTGCTACCAACTCAGTAATTCATTAAAAACGCCACTCAACATCCCTATAACATACAATATACAAATCCGTACCACACGTGTACCGCAAGCTCGCACGGTCACAATACGCGAAATGCAAATAATACGTCTATTCAAAATTTTAACTTAACCGCATTTCAAAGGAGCCCTTACTACTCCAGCGCAAATATATATATAACAAATTGTCTCAAACTTTAAAAAATAACTGTACATACACATATACATATTTAATAAAAACAAGAGAGTTCTTACAAGACGAATATTTTTACGCTCTACAGGAGTTTTACGAAAATGTATAAAGTAAAATTTTGTTGCAGTCTTTATTCTAAAATATTTTAAAATATTCACTGTATTTGTATTTGCATTTGTATTTCTACATGCAATAATTTATTATTTTTGTCTACTCCCTTATGTAAATTTGGTGTTTTCCGTACAGTCTGCAGAATTGATAGGTGGGCCATTCCAGTTAACTGAACGGATATATTTCATATGCGTTCTAGGATGGATATGAAATCTACCAATCACGGGTCGTATATTAAGTACATAGGCAACTATTCGTTTTAAAAAACTCAAGTTAGTGCGTAAGCTGTCAAAGTGTATATTCGTGCAGTTTGAGCTAAAAAATAATTTAAAATGAGTGATTTCAGTGAAAAATGGCTAAACGGTATACCTCCTAAAATTTTACTGAAATTATTATATACAGAAATTTTTTTAGATATATATGACAAAAAAAAAGTAGGTATGTGGGAGGGTTGAACCTATGACCTCTTGCATTCGAAGCGTCACTTCAACCGCTAGACTACTACCGCTTTTATAAAATACTTTCACCTAGAGCATAAGATTACGTAGACGCTAAGTTTGTACGGTCGTAGAAAAATGGCACTGTATAACTCGAGTGGGTTATCCATATCGAGATATGGTTATCATATCTATTCTCGTTGCACAATCTATTATTATTTGTTAATTTGTATTACCCTACTATTTGTATATATTACCTATTATATTACTCTATTTACTTATCAAATTATATGTTCACATTATCACATTATGAGTTGTCACATCTGTTTTTGTATAGCTTACCTGAATAAATATATTATATTATTATTATCATACCCTAGTGCAGATTTCCTTCATCTCAATCCTAACACATGTAGGAATAAATAATATACTTTAATATACTTATTTTAAGTTTTCTCTTAGTTTTACGCATCTTGCATATCGTTTCAATCGGACTTTTTATTAATGTTGTAATAATAATATCAAGATGTCTGGTCAATAGCTGAGTAGGTTAAGGCGCGAGGTGTCAATCGCGATTCATCACACGGATATCGCATCACCGGGTTCGAATCCTGGCTCCCGCACTGTCAGAGGAAATGGTTGTATGTCCGCATTTTCTCAATGTGTAACCCCCTTCCGCACAAACCCCTGGCTTCTGGAATTGGGGATTGTCTAATTTCTGTGTTTATTATAATAATAATTATTATTATTATTAAGATTTAATATTGCATCAAAATTCACACTTACTGTTTCTTGCTGAATTCCAAGGTTCTTTTAAATGCTCAGTCGTGCCAAAACAATAAAGAAAGAAATCAAGTTACCCTTTTATATTGAAGCAGATTTTTCTCCCATTTTAACATTCGTAGAACGTCGATATGAAGTAATAAATAACCAAGGTCATGATTTGTTATACATTTGCTTATAAGTGTACATAAGTGTGTGTATAACACACCCTATTTCTTTTATGAACTCATTTGTAAATATTTATGGTATATGAGGTACTGCATATATCTTTTTTAATTCATGTACGCCAACATATACATGTATACTATGCTTTATATCAATATATAACAATATCAGCAAAGACGCATAATGTGAGCAGGACAGTGGGTTCTGGACATCTAGGAAAAACAATATTCTAGACAGAATCCATTATCCAACTCTATTCAACCCAAAGAGGAAACTAATTTCCCAGCATCCACTGGGCGACCAAGAAAGTAATTATCCAAGTAACAAACAAATAAAAAAGAACTAATATTTTGTAGAACTATAATTTTTTTCTAAAATACTTTGCAATCTTCTAAGCATGGAACTAATTAAACCTTGCGTGTTGTATGTTTCATCCAAATTGTTCCGCCCATTTAGAATTGCATTAATTAACTCTTCTCTATTTCCGGGCCTAAATTCATATTGGTAAATCTTTTTTAACATAAACATAACATAAAAATATTTGCCTTTGCTGCAATTAACTTTTCTGCTATATGTTGTTGAAACTAACCAATCAGCAAAATTATTTTTTCAAGAAAATTGAGTTACTTAAAACATACTATGTAGGTATTGTCTGAAAGTTACTTGTGGCATTCTATGAATATTCTTTTCTATTATTTGGGTTTTCTACCACATGTATTATCCTCTTCAAAAACAAATCACCGAATCTACAAAATAATAGAATTATTGGAAAAAAGCCTCTGCGCCCGTGACCTTCACGTCAAAGGAATAGTCAGATTTTATGTTTTGCAAGTAATGTAAATCGGAATAAACACAGAAATAATGTATTTTGCTGACGTTTTGGAAAGTAGTCTCTTTCCGTTTTCAAAATATCATCAGTTCTGTGTAAGTAGTAAGTATCTATGGAAATAACATAAACAGAATATTAAAGCTGTGTATTTGACATACACCGCAAAAGTTTTGAAAACGGAAAGAGACTACTTTCCGAAACGTCATTATTTCTGTGTTTATTCCGATTTATATTATTTGCAAAACATCACCTCTGACTATTCCTTTAACGTAAACGTCACGGGCGCAGAGGCTTTTTTCCAATAATTCTGTTATTTTGTAGATTCGGTGATTTGTTTTTGAAGAGGATAATAATACATGTGGTAGAAACCCAAATAATAGGAAAGAATATACTATGTAGGTATGCACAAGAAATATTTCATTTTTCTCTCTATGTCTCCTATTTCCATAATATGTAAAATGTTGGGTTTATATGGTTTTAAATTATGAGGCACTTTGAATTTTATTTCTGTCTACGTTGAAATTTAGAGATAAATCTCTTGCACTAACACGTGGCTCATAATATTACTCGATACAGTGGATCACCGACAACGTTCTTGTCTCTGTTGACTCTATTTTCAATTGTAATAAATATTCTTTCTCTTAGGTAAACAAAGTGTAGTGCGGTGAATCTGTGGGCATACTGGATGATTTAAATTTAACCTACTTGGTGCGTCTGCATAAGAGCACGCATTGTCACCAACTTTTCAGCAACATTTAATTGTTGTGCAGCCATGCTTATTTATTTATATTCGGTTTCCTTAGCAGTATTTTGGACGTGTCTAGTGCTTAATTAAATAATTATTATACGACTCCCAAATTATTTAAATGTCCGATGATAAATTACTTGAATATTAGGGTAATTATTATTGAAATCATAGCTATGATTGTTTTCCTGTAAAGGAATTAATATTTTTTAATTAAATTTGGTATACAGAATGTTTAAGTCATGCCATGACCTTATTGTTCTGTGAAATGTTGAAAGAAAAAAGAAGTATGGCAAAAAATACAATTAAATCCAACGTGGAAAATTTTTCCATCAAAATGTTAAACGAGCAATATTTTTCGCTTGCATAGCTTTATTTAACTATAGTTAGAGCTACGTCTTAATAGCTGTAATAAGCGTATACTTTGCATTAATTAAAATTTAAATTAGAAGTTTGTAATTATTATTCATTAGGCTATTATCCTTATTTACTTAAAAGGGCGGTCTTTAATTAGGTATCTAGATCCAGTTTACGCAACCATTATAAAAGCTTGAAAGATTAATAATGGAAAACTATTTAAGACAGACGTTTTATTACATTATTCTTTATAATCGTTTCGTTAGTAATTTGTTTTATGTCTTCCTTCGTATTTATTTAATTTCAAACCCTTTACATGAACTGTATGTTTAACTAATTTATTTTTATAATGTTAAAAATACTACATTTTATCACAAAGCATTTTTCTTAATAAATGTTTTATAAATTGAGACACCTACAATACACCAATGTATGTATCTATTATTTATTTATTTACCATTAATTACCCAATCGATCATACAAGTTTATTTATTTAGTGCATAGAGATCCAACAGGCATACGTCCAATTAGGTAGGTAAATTATATAAAGCATACAATAATGAGTATATATTAACATACATAGTTATACCGGGTGTTAGAAAAGTATAGGAATGGTTGAAAATCTCGAGCAGTTTGCATCAAATGGAAATATAAAAAAGTACGTGTCAAAAATTTTTCAAAAAACTATCTACTGATGCCAAAATGACCTCCCCACCCACCACTTGTGGGTGGGGCGAGGGACAAATTTAAAATTTCAAATGGAAACCCCTATATTTTATTGCGGAATCCGATTCTACGGCAAAAAATACGTAAATTTTATTCCAGACATTTTTTTCGATTCTTGCATGATGTCGCTGTAATCGCAAAAAATGAAAAGAAAACATTACTGTTTCAAGAGTAGCGTCTTGTGCCCATAAAAAAACGTCCAATTCAAAAACTGGAAAACACGTATTTGTTATTTTTACGAAATCTATCCAATGACATTGGATTCGACTCTCCCACCCCTAACCCAGTAGTTGGGGCGGGGGGCAACTTTGAAATTTGTAATGAAAATCCCCTAGCGGATTCGGATTCTACGGCCAAAAATACGTGAATTTTATGTCGGGCATTTTTTTCCATTCTCGCAAGGTGTCGCTGCAATCGCACAAATTTGAAATAAACCTTAAGCGTCCATAAATTTGTAAATATTTACAAACTCTAGCTACTCGTGTTGACAAAAAAACATTCAGTTTAAAAAACAATATCTGTGATATCTTGGTTTTATGAATGTTTTTTTAAAGTATTCTTAATAACAGTATTTGTTTTGTGAAATTTCTACGAGAACGTTCAGTTCCTTCCAACTTTTGTAGAGGCAGGAGCGCACTTTTGTACGGAAAAAGTTATTTACTTTACTTTAACAGAGGAAGAGAGAGTTTCTCTTTTAATGATGCGAGGGTGGGGCGATAAAGAAAGGTGCCCTATGATGAAGTTGTGATTTTATTCAACGAAACCCTCCATGTAGATCAAGTGGGAATTTCGAAATCTACTGTGTCCCGTACCATCAAACGATTCCTAGACACAAGGACAAATAAAAATCGCCCAAAATCTGGAACATCGAAAGCTTGATAAATGGAAGTGGCCCAGGCATTTGTTGATAATCGAAGGTTATCAATCAGAAAAGCCAGTCAACAGCTTGATATGAGTGCATTTTCAGTTCATAAGACTGAAACTTTTGAAATTTCATCCTTATAAAATTCACCTTCACCAAGAGTTAAATGAAGATGATTTTCATCGGCGATTTGAATTTAGTGAATTAATGATGGAAAGGAGTATCAAAACTCAAATTTTTTGTCATCTCTACTTGTCTTCTCAGATGAAGCAACTTTCGAATTCAGTGGAAAAGTTAATCGCCATAATTTCAGATATTGGAGTGACGAAAACCCTCACTGGATGCTTGAAACACACACGCAGTATCCACAAAAATTAAATGTTTGGGCAGGAGTTTTCAGGGATCGAATCATAGGACCGTTTTTCATAGATGGAAATTTGAATGGTGAAAAATACCTGGAAATATTGACAAATCAAATAGTTCTCGCAATACAAGAGATTGCTGGTGATGAGTTCGATAATGTATGGTTCCAGCAAGATGGGGCTCCTCCACACTGTCGGGATATTATTAGGGACTATTTGAATGGTACTTTCGAAAATCGATGGATAGGTCGAAGAGGAACTATCGAATGGCCAGCAAGATCTCCCGACCTCGCGCCACTTGATTATTTTGTTTGGAGCTACGTGAAGGGTAAGGTTTATTTCACTAAACCTCGTGATTTGGAAAAGCTGAGGCAACGCATAATAAACATTTTTGCAGAAATACCACCTCAAATGATAAGAAGTGCTATTGAAAATTTTTACGTTCGTCTCGGACAATGCCAAGAAGTCAATGAGCACCATTTTGAACACCTGCTATAATCTTGAAATTAAAACCTGCTAGTGTAGCAGTTAAGCTGTAAACTAATTGCCTCAACTGGCCGAAATCCTCACTTTGCCTTAAATGGCTGAGTTACCTCCTTGCCTTCACTGGCTGGGATCAAGAATTTGTCTGAAGTGGCTGAATTAAGAGGTAAAACCACCGTTAGTTTTTTTTAAATAGAGTTTTTTATTGCCCTGTAAAAGATGTAAATTGAAAATTACTAGCTGCTAATACATTTACAGAATGTTAATAGTTATTGTAATTTCCGCACGACCGTGTAAAATCACTATTCTCAAAACAGCTCGGGAAATCATTCACTCTGAGATCAGTAGTTTTACTTTTCGTATTTTTTTAAGTATGCGTTCAAAACTTTCATTTTTCCACTCAATTTTTAGTGATTGCAGCGACACCTTGCGATATAAAATTCACGTATTCTTGGGCGTAGAATCCGAATCTGCTATAAAAATTAGGGATTTTCATTACAAATTTCAAAGTTGCCCCCGCCCCACCCACTGGGTTAGGGGTGGGAGAGTCGAATCCAATGTCATTGGATAGACTTCGCAAAAATAACAAATGCGCGTTTTTCAGTTTTTGAATTGGACGTTTTTTTATGGACACAAGACGCTACTCTTGAAACAGTAATGTTTTGTTTTCATTTTTTTGCGATTATAGCGACACCATGCAAGAATCGAAAAAAATGTCTCGAATAAAATTTACGTATTTTTTACCGTAGAATCCGATTCCGCAATAAAAAATAGGGGTTTCCGTTTGAAATTTTAAAGTTGCCCCTCCCACATGGTGGTGGGTGGGGAGGTCATTTTGGTATCAGTAGATAGTTTTTTGAAAAATTTTTGACAAGTATTTTTTAATTTTTCGATTTGATGTAAACTGTTCGAGTTTTTCCACCGTTCCCATACTTTTCTAACACCCGGTATATTATACACACGCATGTACTAACCATATACACACAGATATGAATAAGTTTAAAACGTTAATGATAGTTTACAATCTATATATACAGTACAAATGTTAAAATTGCAAAAAGAAAACAGATCAGTTCAGTAATTTAAGAAAATTCTCTTAGTTTGATAAATGTTGGACGAGAATGTATCAATTATGTTCCCTAGGTTGCTGCAGTTTGTAGTCATTAGATAAATTGGCGAGGCAATCAATTATGACAGTATAGATTATAAGAAAAAGAAGTAAATTCACAGTAGCTTACTGTATATAACAAATATGTTCTTTATTTTTATGGTAATATTGGTTCAGCATGATTAGCAGTCCATTACCAAGAAATTGATAGAGAAGTGGTTTGATGAGGCTGCACTCATAACATACAATCAAGGCAACTGACTCGATGCGTGCTTCATAACAAATGGAGGCCAACTAGAATTACGTGTCAAAACGTCTGTCAATAAATTGTAAACAAAAAAGGGCTAATATTATACGTAACCACAACATCACTAATTTAATTATTGAAATGAGGTTCCTCTTCATATTTCTCAACCTGAGGAAACTTGTTTGACCATTTTTTTTTGTTTGTTTGAAGTAGTTCCAGTGTGACAAGGCTGATTTTCTGATTCTAACTGAAAGAGGTTAAGTTTCCTACTTATTACGCAGAGAGCAAAGTATAGTATGTTTCAAATCTCGATTCCCTATATCCGCTACAAATACGTATAGCTAAGATTTTTACTATTGTTTCTACATTAGGGAGAAATTTTAAGATTTTAGGAATCTTTTCATTGATTGTTAAATATGATCTTCGTAAACTACAAAGTACAGAGTTCAAAACTTTATACTTCCTATTCGTCACTTCCGAGAGAATAATTTGAGGTTTTTTAGAGTTCTCTTCTCTTTAAGTGTATTATTTGAACGTTAAATGTTAATTGATTAGCTCCTTGCAATAAATGTGCGTATAGGCTATTGATTTTAATATGCATAATAACCTTTGTGAAGCATTGGTGCTATCACATTTAAACTATTGCAGTGTCATCTACGAACCCTGTTTGAGCACAGTAAACAAGGGCAGATTGCAAAAAATTCAAAATTCATGCTGCAGACTTATATATGGGCTACGTAAATATGACCTAGGAATTTCTGCCAGAATAAAAATGTTACGGTGGTTAAATATTAGTAACAGGACGAAGTTACACCTGTTATCCTTTGCACATTCCACTATTCGTTCTGGTGAGCCATCGTATATTGGAGAGAAATTCATAAGAAGCCATCAACAACATTCTATAAATATACGGTCACGTCATGTATTCACCATACCAAGATTTAGAAAATCGTTATTTAAAAAATCGTTTTCTTATAATGCAATAAAGCTATATAATTCTCTGCCTCCTTCTTTAAAAATCTGTAATCCTACAACATTTAAATACAAATTAAAAGCATTATTATTGAGTGATAAATAGCTATAATTTTAGGTATGTAGAAGAAGTAATAATGGAGTACCTTGCAGAAGCAAACAAATAAATTTTATATACAGTTAAGAAAGCATTTCACTTCTTTTTTCCTGTTTTTTATGTATTTTTTTTTCTCTCTTTCTTTGTTCCTGATCTAATTCTCTTTGTGTGCTAAGTTAATTTATGTTAAATTTAATTTTAAGTTCATTATAGAGTTAAGTGTAAGAGTAGCCCTTCGACTAAACTTCGCTCTATATGACTTTAATTTTGTATTTCTTTGTATTTTTCTAATAAAGGCGTTTATTATTATTATTATTATTATTATTATTATTATTATGTCATATAGGAAGAAACTATGACTTTCAAGCATTTTTATTGCATAAATCGTTCAATTAGTCATTTAAGATGACAAAACCGCGTAGTGCTATTAAATTAAAGGACGCATATTGGAGATAGGGGTAAAAATGGAACCTTTCCAGTTTTTTTAAATAACTCGAGAACGAAGCAAAATTCAGATATAGTTAATAGGAACCTTTTTGTAGAGAATCAAATTTCCCATCGAAATATCTTACTTAAAATATTAAAAAACAATTTTTTGTGCGAAAAGTATAAAAAAGTATATTTATTTCACTGTAACAACTATATCCTTGAGTTTTGTCTCAAATTTGACACATTGGCATTAATACTGATTTTTAACAGTCAAAGGCCACAGATTCTGTTCCCACATACTTATTAATTATAAATGCAAATAGTTCAATAACACATTCTGAAACAGTTCCTCTAATTTTATAGGACCTAGCATATCATTTTACTGTTTCTAAATTAGAAATTAATTTTTATAACTTACTTCCATCTGCAGGGTTAAAACATCGCTAATGAAAACTTAAATATCTCTGGGGTTTAAACTTAAGATTTACTTTGCTAGTTAATTCTCCCCTCGTTTCTGTAAATTATGTCAGATATTGGTTTAAAATCTGTTGTTAAATCAGCGTTCACAATTTTATTGATTCTGGGTTTCTGCCACTGCAAATGAGAATGTCATTCCAGGTATTCATCTCTGTATACCGTAACGTTGGCCATATTGCATAAAGTCCTGCAATATATATGGTAGCTGAATTAGGTAGTGACCAGCTATATGTCTCATTTCCTTGATCCAGTTTAGATTCATCCGTATACAGTTTATGGTATTCTTCAAATAGATTTAGTGCACTTTAGAAATTCAATACAACTAGTTGTCTGTTCGTATCTTTTCTACTGTTTGAATCATATTTTAATATTATATTTGCAGTTATTAATATCCAACGAGAGACTTCGCTTGGACCAATTTTATATACTGGCGGAAAATTTTCCTCAAGTGTTTCCATTATTTCATTTAACCAACTCCTAGAGATCTTGTTATAGTTGGCCTAGTTTCACATATAATGCGTAATTCCTCATTGAACAAGAATTTGTAATTTGGATGACTTGGTTGTGCCCAAACCATTGCACCATAAGAGACAAGAAATTGTTGTCGATGACATCTTAGTGGAGGAATGACAGACTCGCAGAACAAGGAAGAATGTGGGCTTGTACGAAAAGCACCTAGAGCCAGCCTCAATCCAGTGCAATGAATGCTGCCCACTACTTTTAATCTAGATTTACGAGCAGCTTCATATCCAACGAAGTATAATAAATTCTTGATAATATTAATGTTTCATAAATTCTCAGCAACATTTCTCTGTCGGCTTCCCATCGAATGTTTGCTAGACATTTAAGTAAGTTTAAGTTTTTAATATGGGATCCCCAGTATACCTTTTGGTTGCGGATTACTCCTAGAAATTTAGTCTGTGATTTGAGTTCCAGGGTTTTATCATATAAATGGAGTTAAGGATGGCGTCTAAGTACGCAGTGCGGTTTTGTAGCAGAAAATCTACAACCATTACTGCTATTCGAGTTGCACAGGGTATCAATGGCTGTTTGAAGAGTGAGTTCTAAATCATCTAGATTTTCCGCCGCAGTATAATAAACAGCTAGGTCGTCAACATATAACATTCTACCTACAGAAGGACTTAAATTTGTAAATTATTAATGGTAATTGCAAATAATACAACACTCAAAGTTGATCCTTGAGGTATGCTATTTTGTAATACTCGGGATTCTGATATGCTAGCTAATTTAAATTTGAAACTTCTGTTATCTAGGAAACTACTGATAAATGAAGGAAGATTTCTCCCCATTGAGTGTCTTGAAAATATCCTGTAAAAGGCTTTTTCCAGGTCGAAAAATATCACTACTGTGTGGTTTCTCTCTGCAAAACCGTTTTGAATTACGGTTTCTAAGTGAACCAAATTATCTATGGTCGATCTATGTTTACGAAAACCCATTTGTGATTCTGATAATAAAGATTTTTTTATAAATAACATATTAATCGATAACTAACCAGTTTTTCCGCAATTTTACCTAAACAGCAAGTACGTGAGGGTGGCCGATAACTACTTGGCAGTTTTGGATCTTCTCCCTCCTTTAATAGTGGCACAATAATTACTTTCCTTTTCCACTGGTCAGGGTAAATACCGTCCAGCCATATTTTGTTAAATAAATGTAAAAATAGCTCTTTATATGATTTGGGTGGCTGTCGAATCATTTTACATGGAATGGAAGTTTCTTGCTTCTTCCAGAACGATGTCAAGCTATTTGATTAGGAATGGTTTATTATAGAATGACGTTTCAGGTTTGTTGAAGTCTAATGGGACCTCATTAACATTTGCTTCTACTACTTCTTAAGCTTCTAATGCTATATAACTATTAATGTGTAAGACTGGCGATACTTGTGGAAATATCTTTCCTCTTTTAGCTCTAACTTTCTGCCATACTTCGGAGACAGGCGTAGATGTAGATATTTTTGCCATGGTTGATTTTTGATTACTAAGATAGTTCTACGAGCAATCGCACGAGCTCGTTTAATTTCGATTTTATTAGCATCAGAAGGGTGTCGGTTAGATCTATTTAGAGCTTTTTTTATGACAAATAGTAGTTGCCATTTCATCATTCCACCCAGGTACCCTAGGTTCATGACAAATGCCTTTAGACGTTGGAATACTATTCTCTGCCGCTTGTAGAATTGCAGAAGTTATTAAGTTGACAGATGTATTCACATCCTCAGAGTATTCAATTCGGGGGAGATTATCTTTAAACTTCAACCAATCAGCTACTTAAAGCTCCCACTTTTTTATTGAAAAGTTCGCAATAAATGCTTCTGAGATCTCAATTTTTATTGGGACCAGATTAGAGAAAAGATAATCCCTAATTGTCGACCATATCAACCGGTACGAGACCCGTGGTGAGAAAAATGTAAGTAAATGGCTGAACAAGGCTTAGATCTAGCTTTGAAATGCATCATCTTCCCTGTATTCAGTAGAACTAAATCAAGTTCATTTAGAATTTTGTCAAGAATTCTCCTGCGTGTATCTTAATGGTTAGATACCCACAACGCATCCGTCATTATTAATAACACTTTAAATATTTTCTAGTCTTATGTATACCTAGAAGTGCTTTTTGTTTTATTTGTTATCAAAATAAGAATTGAGTGAATATTTTATGTGAGCAGTGTTTATTTTATTAACCAGTTTTTACCAGGTTAATTGAATTCAAATAAGCGGTTAGCTGAGTTCCCTGGATGCTGTTTATATAAACGAAAATACATATTTCCGACATTAAAGAGGATTATTTTTGATTCTCTGTCCTACCTTTGGGGTTTTCGGTAGCATTTATATTTGTAAATAATTTGAAATGAAATGAAAAGTTGGTTTGCTCATTCAACACTGTTTGTTTACATGGAAATTGTTTGCTTATTAAATTTTAGATTCTAGAGAAACCAATTTTGAAGAATCATAACCTGTAAACTAAAAGTTGTCTCAAAATGTTATTATTATTATTCTAATAGTTATGTTTCATCTAAAATGTTATACTACAATTAGATATAGTAAATATTTCAAGCTAGAAATTTATTTTCCAAAGATTTTTTAACTGAATTTTTGCAATGCTATTCTATTATTTTTCAGCATTTCTAATAGCATTTTTATATATTTTTTTCGTACATATTTTGTTTTGAGATCTATATAATTTAAAAGTTTAAGTTTTAAATTTTAAATTTAATCGAGTATGACAGTATTTTATATTTCAAATTATACGTGATCCAAATATATTCAGAATCATATGCGTGTTCCCTACTCGTTGAACAGGTTTTAACTCTATTTTAAACAGATTTTTTTCATGTTCTTGTATTTTGCAGAAATAGTTCAGATAAATCCAGCGCAAAATAGTGGGGCCGATCTGGGTCTCGAAACGACAGAGTTTTTTTTCGATTTTTTTTTGTGTATATTATGTAATCGGACTCACTCTATCATCTGGTCATGTTTGCTGGCACGAGGGGGTGGTGGAGGGGGGGAAATTTACATGTAATGATAGGTGATATTAACATTTTCTTATATTATAGAACAACGTCCTGTTCTCGTCAGGTTTGTTTCTTTATTTAGGCAACGCAAGGCTTATGACATTTAAACAATTTTTAAAATGAAGGAGCGTAACACTGTATAATTTTCTACCATTGCTTTGTTTGGATTTTAGCAAATTTCTACCCGGGATGACTGGGTTATTTGAAAACCAGGTAGTTAAAACTGGGACAGTCTGTACATTGTCTCTGATTTCATTCCTTACAACACTGAAAAAATTGTAAACGGAGTAAAAATTAAACTGGAATTATTAAAAAGTTCTTTCATTTTGTTGACATTCGTACCTCGTACCTTGACTGAAATTATTTGCCAATCATCAAGAATTTTATACCTCCGGCATAAATTACCAACATCAGCTCCTCCGATAAAATCCTTGTTCAACAAATTTTAACATCTACTTAGGGTTGAACGACTCTGCCGTTAATCGCGATATACTCTAAGGACTATATTCAGCTTCCTTTATGCTGTGGATATAAGAATTCGATCCCAACGAACTCCAATAGATAATCAAGTGTATACAAGTATGAACAACATACTTTTTAAATGTGTTTGCTGAAAGTTAACTGTTTTTGTGTAACTGATTTCACAAAAAATGGCTAAAAGTTGAGATGAATTCAGACATTAGAAAAACAATGTTTGTTGGAACTTCTGTTCATCATTTTTATAACGTACCAAACCCTAGCATACAGAGTGAGATACTCGGTAAGCTATTTGTGCGTTCACTGGATTATGTAATTTGGTAGAAAAAAATACTAAATCAAACAGTTGGTGGATTTTGAGATTTTTCACTAACACAAAGTACCACTGCTATTAAACTAGTATTCGGGAGGTCTGTATATTTCTTTATAAGAATCAGCATCAGCTAATCAATCAGCCATAACCACAATACACTGAACATCGAAGCTTCTTTTACAATGGTTGCAATTTTTTTAATGCATTAAGTAATGAAATAAAATTATCTCGGAATATCGAAATTTACATATTCTTAAATTAAAATTGAAAAAACTTGTTATGATGATAACTTTTTAGATAAATAAAAATAAAAAAAAGTCTATTCAGTTACCTTCCTAAAATTGTATTCACATCTTATACAGGGTGTAACGCAACTTATCCAAAAAAATTTAACCATACATGCGCCTTTAAATAAGAAGTTGATTTCTCAAAAAAAAGTAATAAAAGTCCAACACAGAAAAAGATACAAATTGTTAAAGTTACAAATTAATGAAAATATTGAAAATAGTAATTTATTTACTACTTATATATCTACTTAATTGAAGGACTGTTGTGGTTTGGACTATCTGGTAGACTGGTTAAAAATAAACACTGTATAAGAGAACCGACAAAAAAGATCCAAGTCCTCTTTGCTTATTGAATAGTTTGTCACTGCCATCAGAAATCCAATGTAGATTTGATCCTGAGTGGATAACGGTCATCTTGTGTGCCTATTGTTAGTAGATTAGATTAACAAAGGAGCTGATTATTTAGCCTTTACTACTGCGACCTTTTCAGGTCCATTATGATGCTCCTAGAATTCATTCCTTATAGTACCTCATCCAGCTTTGTCCTTTGTACTAGACTCCACAGTTTTGATAAAGGCCCTTTTGTATAGCTGTCCGTCTTTGGTTTTTCTTCTCCGAGTACTTGGAGTCTCAGTCTCGCCAGGCCTTCACAGTGGCACAATACGTGAACTGAGGTTTCCTCTTCCTCTTGACAAACCCTGCACGTTGCGTCCTCTGCCAGGCCCATTAGACTCATGTGTCGGCAGTGCCCAGTTAGAAGGCCTACCATTACTCTGATGGCCTTCCTATTCTGGCTTAGTAGATCTTCCGTAAATTTGGCCGAACGTTCTTTAATGAACTCTTTGGCCTATCTCTGTCTTGGGAGGTTCCTCCACCATTCTAGAGATTTATTTTGCACCCATTCCTTAATGGCTGCTCATATGCATGGCTTTGCCACGCCACAAAAGGGCTCGGGTCCTATTGGGGCTTCAAGTGCGCCTTCCTTGGCCAGTCGATCAGCCCTTTCATTTCCACTGAGTCCCTCGTGTCCTGGTACCCAAACTAGGGTCACGCTGTTCTGACTTCTCAGCTCTGTAAGGATCGTCAAGCAATCCCACACCAATATTGAGTTGATTTGAATAGAACTGATTGCTTTTATTGCCGCTTGGCTATCAGAGAAAATAGTAATCGACTGGTTAACAGTGCCTTGTCATATTATCTCCCTTGCGCAACAGTGTATGGCAATCACTTCAGCCTGAAAGGCCGTTGCGTATTTCCTTAGACTTATCGGGGAATTGGCTTTTGACCTTGTCCCGTAAATCTCGGCTCCGACTCCTTGTTCTGTCTTGGAGCCGTCAGTGTACCAGACTGTTTGTGCTATTATGGGAGGACCGTTTTTCAAGTCCACTCTGTCTGGTATTACAGTCTGAAAGTTCTTGTTAAAGTTATACCTTGCGACATTACGTCCGTGGGCATGCCTAGAATGGGATCTGCCCTCATCTCCGAGTATAACTTCTGGTACTCTGTCCCGTGTTGCTGGCTAATAGACGTTTGGCCTTGCATTAACCTGTGCACCAATGATCAAGCTTCGCCTTGTATATGTGTAATGGTGGCAGGTCCAAGAGAACCTCAATACTACCCTAGTGTGTAGAGACAGATTCATTTTGGGATCTAGCGCCCAGTTTTTTCCACACATTTGCCTACACACCCCAGGGCGATTGTGGCTTTCTGTGTGACTTTTTGGATGTGAGAGTTCCATGTTAATTGACTCCTAAATATTTTGCCTCACAGGCAAATGGAATTTCCACCACGTTGAGCCTTAGGGGCTTTAGGCCTTGCAGTGCTCTTCTCCGTTTAAAATTAACGACTGTGATTTTGTGGGGATTTATAGAGAGTCCTTCCTTTTCCACCATTTGTCGACAACATTTAGGGCTCTTTGCGAACGCCCCGTTATTGTATTCGCGAATCGCCCCTTAACAACTATTGCTAGATCATTAGCTTATCTTAAGCAGTAGAAACCTTCTGTGGAAAGTTTCCGGAGGAGTTCGTCAACCAGGGTCGTCCACAATAGTGGAGATAGTACACCTCCCTGGGGGAGCCTGTGCTCACTTTCGCCTCAATGGCAGGTCATTGTTGGGACTCCTCTATTTGAAAATGCACTCATTAGTGAGTGCGTTGTCGCGTTCTTAAACGCTCCTTCTATGTCTAGGAATGTTACTACTGCCAATTGTGAGTAATTAAATGATAGTATTTTTTACAATAAAAATGGTACATGTGTATAGTAACGAAGAGTGGATGGACATTGTGTTAGCGTATGGATAAGCAGGGCCAAACTCGTTAGCAGCTTCTCTCCTTTATGCGAGTTCCCAATAGGCACTGCCCTCTATACTGAACATTTACGGCAGTGGTTTTACGAGGACGTGCAAGTGGAAATTTACCACCAAACCGTGGATAAGGGAAGTCGGGTTGGCCCACAATGCGTTGTAAACGTCGAACAAGAAATTTTCGATATTGTCCTAGCCCGGCAGGTATTATTGGAAAGTGCGAATTTGAAACTAATTTATAACTTAAAATAAGTGTATATATATTCTCACTTTATGTCAAAATCATAGCTACTAGGTCAGTTCGAAATGAAAAGTATTATAATTTAACGGTTTTTAATAAAAAAGTAAAATTATTTCTGGAAATGTCGATTTTAGGTATAAGATATTATTCAGAAAAATCGTAGAGAATTAACGTGCTAATTCAACAATACAATAATATACAGAGTGTTCCATTTGCAGAAATTGAGAAAATTCACTTTGAAATATCCTGAAATAGCGTTAGCATAAAATACACCCTGTCAGACTATAATCAATATTTGGTGGTTATGGCGTTGTAGTACATCCCTTGTCTACATAATTGCAAAATAAATATTCTTAATTAACAGTAATACACACGCAGTGAATTAATTTGTTAAACCTTGTTTCCACCAAAATTTCCATATTTTTTCGAATAACTCGGCTACGCCACGCCAAAAATAAAAAATTTGAAGGTCGTTGGAAAGGTAATTTTACGCTGAATTCATAAATGCAAAAATATATAGGGTGTTCCGTTTAAAAAAATTACCTCGAGGATGCTCCGCTGTAGTGAGTCACCCTGTATATTTCAAAATATTTGTGTCACTATACCACTTCCATAAATAATAATTTAATAAGACAGATATTGGACGTTGACGCAGTACTGGGACACCCTGTATATTGGTGGACATAACTACCTTCATTCGCATGGATTATTCATCGACACTGTTAGAATTTCTCAAACACTTCCTCTGTTATTACTACTACGAATTGAACAAATATACTTAATCTTTGTCAGATTTACCGAGACAAATTTAATATAACATTTTGGATTGCAAATAAATTCTATTTTTAGCAACATTAGTTGAGTGCATTTGCTACTTTCCTTAGCCATGTTTTTAAATTTAACAAGGGAAGGCCGCTATTGATTTGAGTGTACATAAAATTGTGGTTCATCAATATTCAATTCTGCCAACAATTCCTCAGTGATATTGACTGGTTAGAAAGGAATCTATTTCCATCGCAGTAGGTACACAAGATGAGTGACAAAATAGGAGACGGTTCTCATTAGATTTTCTGTGTAATAATAATTTCATAGGATTTAATTATTTTACAACAAACTTTGTATAAATTAAATTAATCTGAATGGGTTAATACACTTTACATAATCCTCCATTACGCATTATACACGGTAGCTCAGTAATGTTTCCATTAGTAATATATAAATATATTGTCTACTGTATTGAAAGCCTCATGAAGATATAATTTTACAACAAAGTAAAATTTTGCCTAAATTTTTAATTTAAATTCTTATATACGCTTACTCGAACACTACTGGAGGCCCGTTTTGCTAACCATGTTAGCACCATCAGGGGATTATTTAAACTGAAAACCAATCTTATTCGTTTCCCGATGATGTTTGGCATGAATGTTGTGTTGTTGCTCTGGAATGCAGGGTCTTCCAGCGGCGCCACAAATATGCAACTGGCTTTCTGCCTGTGGTCCATTTGTGTCGCTTGATTCCTAAGTTAAGCCCATCCTTTCAATTTAGCTACACCGCACTGATGAGGACCAAAAAGTCCAAAACACGTGTCTGCGGTTTGCACTTTTTTCTTGGCGGGCTTGCCCATGAATTTTCTTTACCGATAATTTGTTTCCCGTGTTACAATCCTCTTTATCTTGTGATAATCCTTGGGCTACGGATATCCACGCAGGTTGCTATAGTTAGCCTCCGTGGTAATGTTGTGCTGTTGCACTGGAATGCAGGTTCTTCCAGCGGCGCCACAAATGTGCAACTGGCTTCCTACCTGTGATCCATTTGTGTCGTTTGATTCCTAAGATGAGCTCATCCTTTCAATTTAGCTACACCGCACTGATGAGGACCAAAAAGTCCGAAACACATGTCTGCGGTTTGCAATTTTTTCTTGGCGGGCTTGCCCATGAATTTTCTTTACCGTATATATTGTTTTGTTATACTAACGTGAAAGATTTGAATGTTTGAATATGATTCTTGGGCGCCACCTATCGGATGATAGGACAAATCCTACGCAGCTCGGTAGACATGAGAAACTCACCACAGTTAGCCGGTTCTGCGATTTTTCGAGCGAAGACTGAAATAAAGCGCACAACAACCATTGATACCTTTTATTTGGTATTTGTTCAATAGTAAGTTTAACAAAAATACAAATTCTATTACTAATCATGCGCACAAGAAATGTTAATCAATACAAATATCATTAAATAAATGATTATACCGCTTGGTATAAAGAGCTCTTTATTAGTACGAAATTTCGATACCTGTTGCGTTGACGTGGCGGATCTCCAATCTGTGATTATGTTATGGAAATGGAATTTTTATGCCTTTTTCAATAAATTACCTGAAATGTTTTTATATTTCCTTTACCTATGTTTCTTCTTGGTTCTTTCTGTACCACTACGAAAGCTGTAGAGTGGATATTAACAAATTAAAAATTTTTGAAACTTTTTCAAGTTTATTCTTAAAATTAAGCTTTTAGCATCCGAAATACCAATGAAAACTGTTCCTTATGACCTATTACACAAGCTTATACTAATATTTTGCCGAACAATGGCTTTTACTTATTTCTAACACTATATCAAATTTTTAGGTCATGCCCACATCAAGTTTCACTCAAAATTTTTGTTTCTACGCCAAATTGGTGACTGAAAACGTTATTAAAAGCTTGTCCAGCATCATAGCTTTGGACATTGTACAAAATTGTAGTTCCACAACCATTTGGGTTTTTGCTAACACTGAATTTACACTACCCATGGAGTTCCAGGCTTCAAAATGTCTCTATGGACCTACATGAAAATAAAATTCCAGAGCTGTAGATGAATGTTCTTTGATAATCCGTGCAGCAATGCACGCGACATGTGACTAAATTGTAAAATTTCTCTTATTCCGTAGGTTTCCCGATACCCCGAAACTTGAAATTGGACTTATGACCTCCTGCGGCCAAATATGAATATGGTATGGGTTTTTGACCTGCATACGAGTTACACTAAGCATTTTTCATTACTTTAAGTGTCCTGACATATTGGTGATGCCCATTTTGGTGTATTTTACTAAGGTATTTATATGAAATTCTTATAAACTATTACAAATTTCTTAAAATTATGTAGTTTTCTTAAGGCAAATTGCTGTTGTGGCTTTATTCAGTGTTGCTGGCTCTCAAATACTAGCCGAGCTGTAAAAATTCCCAGATGCACGTTACATGTAACGCTCAAGAACAATATTCAACTTCGTTACGATATGAGAATTCTGAAATACTTTTATTTTATACTCTATGACTCTATGAAAAATGTATCTTGAAGTTTTGTCGAAAAGTTTAAGGTTTTTGAAAAAATCGCATAAATATAAAAAATTGTACTTTCAGGAGTAATTTTGGGCTTGGGGGATCACTAGGGATTTTTAGGCACATAAAAAGTACCCCTAAGGAGCACAATCACGCTAAAATCAGCTTTCCCCAAATTAGTTTTAGGTTGGACTTAAAAACTTAATTTTAACGGACTAAAGCGCCTAAAATAGCAAAAGTCAGATGTTAACAGATGAAGGGGGAAAATGAAGAAACATTTTTTCCATTTTGTCGCCTTATATCGTACTAAGTTTTCTCTCAAAACCAATTCCACAAAATAGATAGATATATAAAATAAGGGAAAATTTATTCTGATCGCAAATTCCACGAACATGGCTACAGATCGAATTAGGCATTTGGAAGACAACGGCTCCACGCTTTGCAAGACAAACATCAAAATGAATTTGGCAGAATCGGAAGTTATTCCAGAGTCCTCCATGTTAAGCGATATAGTATGTGATTTTACATACTTTATAAAGTTGAGCGATATTGTGATGTGATGGAATGTGGCCAGTTTACTGTAGGCCCGTAACACATATAGCAAATTCTAGATGCTGTGTGTAAGTTCGCATCGAAAATGCAGAGCTATAATTTCATATCTTATATCTTAATTTCGGCTAAAACAACACAAGTCATAAGACCTTCCACTATAACATACGTTTATGACGCATTATGAAGTTGCATACAATCGGGCTCTTTGAACGTCATTACAAATGCAATCCATTATGGTACTAAAAAACTTGCAATGATAAAAGATTACTAAAATTTTATGCGGTCGATAAAGAGTTATCCTACATTTTATTAGTTAATAAAAGGACAAGTCTGACATTTCGTTATGAAATGTAACAATGAAATTATAGCAGTTCAGCTGAACTGAATTATTCTATACTTTTTAAATCTTATGGCTTACACATAAGCGCTCGATTGTATTATAAAGCTAAATATAAAAATATTATGTCTTTTCATTGAAGTTTTAATAGATATTATTAAAATTCTGTGAGAAATGTACTTCTCATAGTTTATTGTCAAGTATATATTTACGTATATTACTGTTTGGATTTCGGAACTTCAGGAGTGTGGTCAAAGAAAAATATTGAACCACAGCACTTAGGGCCAATTGCGTCCCTTGTACTTTCTCTCTATAGGCACACCCTCGCCTATGCCTCCAACCAGCCTAATGTTGCGAAGTAGGTGGTGATGCTACCTAGGGACAACTCCCTTATATCAGACAAATTAAGCCAACGTTCTCCCAAAATGTATTCTCGGATTGACGAGACGGCAGAACGGCCACAGAGTACATGATGGACCTTCTCATCTTCTTGTTCACAACCTCTGCAGAGAGGTGTTTCGCTTATTCTCATATTGTGTAGATATTTTCTTAACGGGCAGTGCGCAGTTTGGATTCCTGTTCTAAAACGCAGGTTTCTTCTGAACATTGCTCAGCCAGGCTAGTGGAAAGGATTTAAAAATCAAGAAACACCCCAAACGCAGTAAACTCACGAAAAAGGGTAGAAGTGAGAAAAAGAGACAGCCTGCTGTCAAACATCTTCAAGCAGCACAAGAAATACTAACTAAGAAATGGACCAATTCAAAAGGGACTTCAAAGTGGAAATTATAAAAATTATGTTTTTACAAAACGTTCAAGAAAATATATGATAAGTATAGTGTAGTCCATGTACAACACATGGTGAGGAATGGAACGACTTACAATGTAACTAACTACCATCCAATGTGCGGTTTATAGCTAACGATTATACAAAAAGATTCAGTAATAAGTTCAATGTTTATAATTTTGGTGGGTTTTTGCTTGCCTGTCTATTTACGAATTTTCAAGTTCAATAATAATTTAGGACGTTCCGCTCCTCAGAGCTTAAAAATGCTTGAATCGCAATGACTTTGAATTATATTGTGGCAACTATAGATTCACACGTTCAGTCAAGGCGGGGTCCCATGCACGTCTGAGTACATGGTAAAGATACTTTTGTGACACCAAATCACTGAGGAACCGGTTTATGGGAAATACGCGGAAAACACATAGTTTTTTCCGCCAAAATTGACCGTTAAAAAGTGAAAGGTCACCCTCGACGCTAAGGGCTATTTTCGCTAAAACTCTCGAATAACTTTGACTAGAGACTAGAGAACTTGTCCCTATATTTAACATAATGCATGAGTTGCAATGCTGCACATCGTGGATTCGTAAAAGGGTTTTTATTATCTAAATTTCGAAAAAGTCGGTTTTCATGATACTTTCTGAAATTTTGTGGTCGGATCGACATTACGTCCCTGTGCAGCGACATTTAGTATACTTTCTAAAATTACACTTCTTGGTGAGTTTCTGATATTTTTACATAAAAAACGCTTCGTAGAGCGAAAATGTTATTTAATATATCAATTTAATATATTCCAGCGACGCCGGTGTTTTTACGTGGTCCACGCTTTTCATGCGAAATCGGATTTTGTTATAGTTTCGAAAAATTTATCGAGGGTTTTGGCGTGTTCTTTAACAAACACAGCAGAGATTATCCTAAGCGAATTTACCATACAACGAGCTTCAGGCGACTGAGCTACCGTGCCGGTAACTTTAATTTTACTTAACTTTAATTGTTATATTTCTTCCATTCATTTTATTGCTGAATAAATGCCATTGTTTATATTAGTTTTAAATTGCCTAAAGTACTATTCCTTTTCAGCCACTGAGAAAAGCTCATTACAGATTTAAGAACTAGAGATGCCGTTCATCTCGTCTCCTCCTCGTAGAACAGTTTCCACCTCGCGCACTTTTCACAACTTGTCGCATCAACAGCAATTTGGTGATCGCTATAAAAAATAATACACTATTACACTTATAAGATAGCTTTGTCGTACTAATTTTAATTGAAGCGTGAATACCATTAGAATTGCGAACACATCTGCCTATCTGATTTGAATAAATTGTTGAATTTCCACCACAGGTTCCGTAGCGGTTAATTTTATTACTTGGCTGGCGAACTTAATTTAATATGGCTGTTAGGTTGAGTAGACCTATCGCTTTACCCTAGCAACTAACCTTCCATTTCTGGATGAACATCGCTTATAAAATTTTACGTACTAGCGTGATTATAAAATACATATCGTAATACGTATCATACTGTCAGAAAATACTCGTATCGCGACATAACTTCTTTGTAAAGTTTCATATTCAGTTATTAGTACACTACACTTAGCCAAAAACTAGGAAAATGTCATATAATGTTAATAATAAGTTTATTACTATCCCCATACATTGCAATAATATAAATATATACACTGACATGTCATATATACTAGATCAAAAATTGATGTAATATTTACTACCACAAAAATTATTAGAATAAGTTTTGAGTTTAGTTTAACGTTGCGAAAATGATAAAACAAGTTATTTGTTCTATATAATAATTGAAAAATAAAAAGTTTACCTATAAATAAGTAAGAAAATATTAAATAATGAATTTATAACCATTTTCCCACACCAAAAATAAAAAGAAATATTGCCATGAAACTCGGTTTAATCATAAGCTACAAGTCGATCACATTTTTCACAAAAATAATATCTTAACAGAAATTTCGGGGCGAGCGTAGGTGCGTCTTTACAATGTACAAACTTTGCGATGTAAAGCAAAGTCAGGCGCAGTTAGTAGTTGGATGGGTGACCGTTCCAACGAAGACGGAAGCTATACAACCTTAGGCGAGGGTTGTATAGGGGATATACCATCCTTCGGAGGGGATGTAAAGCCGTCGGTCCCTTGTCTATTAAATGTTAGGCAAGTAAAAGATCCCTACTCTTCTTAAGGGAAGAGGTTCGGCAATATTCCTGGTTGGGGGTAGCTCGTCTACAGGAGTCGGTGATAGGCCTCAGTAGTGGAAATAGGCCGACGTTAAATAAATGTATTAAAAAAAAATAGAAATTTCATATGTAGTCCATATCACGGTTCTAGTATAACAGGAATCAATATCATTTAATTGGCAAAATGCGTATGGATAGTCCCAAATCGTATAGTCAAACTCTATAAAAAGATATCAGACATACAAATTCACTAATATGATTCAATACAAAGAGATTTGTTAATATAGTTGTAATGTAGTATCAAGTTCAGTATAAGGCCTCTATTTAAATCTGAGAGTGAAATATTGTAACAAAACATGATGTTCAAGACGTAGTGATAAAAAAATTTGTGACGGGACCGATTCCAACTTTAAAAGTGCACGTAATAAGACGAGTAGATATAAAAAAAATCTGCACGATAAGAAGAATAATAATTGAAACAAGAATTCGATGAGATGTCAAGATATAGAAAAATAAAATGTAAACATTTAATTTTCTTATTTTTAGTTTCGTCAGAAATTTGGTAAGGCGAATGTAAACTGCTTTTTCTATTATTTTGTTATAATTCCCCCATAATTTTCGATAGATTCTGGATCACCCTTTTTTGAATATAGGGGATAGTTTTTGCTATTTTTGATTTACTGGAAAGTTTTCCACTGGCGACTGAAGTATTAGATAATCTTTAGGTGAGTACTTAGTTCTTCTTACACTCTTTTATTAACCGAATGGGTACTTCATCGAGATCTACGAGGCATTTATTTTTTAATTGCACAATGAGATTTTGAATGTCCCTGTCTATGAAAATTATAGAAAACGTTGTAAACCTATTTACGTATTGTAAAGTATAGTAGTTGGTAATCTGCATACACTTGTTCTGCAACAGAATTTGCAAAATGTTTGCCAAATTCATTTGCTAGTTGTTTATTGTCTGTCATTTACTTTCAGGTTGATTTGGCTAGTTCGAACTTTTTCTCCCATAACTTCTTTGATTTATGTTCACCCGCATTTGTTATCGAATTATAAAAGAGTTTCTTTTCTGTTTAATTTTCAGTTTTATAATTTTACGTTATCAGTTCAATTTTCTTAAACGGTTTGACTTGTTTCTTAGTTCATTATAGGCGCAAATTTATTAGTATCCTTGGGGTATCATTTTAATGCTTTTAAGGGACGGCACATTTGAAAACACTAGTCAAAATTGTTCAATCAATATCAAGATTATTTTCGACTTTGACTAAGATTGTTATGTCTAGATCGCCACACATTATAATGTATGTAAACTAAACAGCAACATTTTCGTTAAGGGGGAAGTTGTTATATAGGATTCGAGACACTGTGTATAAAATGATAAGTGACTTTAACTTTATTTCAAATTATCAAAGAGTATCATATTTCAGCTACGTGCCGATAGCATATTCCCTCTTATCATTTATTGCATACAAAATATCATATTATATTGTATTATATTTTAGCTTCGCATAAGTATGCAGAATAATGTATTTGCTTTTTTTTGTTCAACATTTAGCTAACGATGCTTTTGCATATTACAAATACAACTACGACAGGCTTTTGTATCCAGTTATTATGCTCACTTCATAATAAACATTTTGTCTTTTAACCATTGTATTATTACCAGGTTCAACGCTGACACTAATCTAATAAAATTCTTTTTAAAAATTCGCTTACGAAAACCAGGTTATAACATATACATGTGTTCCTTGTCATATACTTATATCGATTTTCTACATATATATATATATATATATATATATATATATCTGTATTTTTAAATATATTATTTTTGTATTGCCATGCCCTATACGCCTTGTATATCTTTTCATCAATAAATATTATTATTAGTATACATAAAACAATCAACAGCACTTACTCATGTTTATCTATTTATATTACAATGGAAAAAATAATGAAATAGTTATATGGATACATTTATCAAAGGTAAGGTAAACCGATGTCTGTTTGATTTTAGGAACAGCAGCCAGGTCACATAATTGTCAACTAGTATCTAGCACTTGGTGGAGAAAGATACGGCAGAGGGGAGCAAACATACCGAATAAGCTTGAAATCGAAACTCTGTGAAAGTGGTTGTAAATATGAAAGAATTGAACTGTATATTTTCTACAAAAAATTAGTGATGACATTCTAGCTTTTATATTATATCCAAAGAAGACGTACAAACTATGACATCGTACCAATTTATTACATTGAATTCTCTACGATTTTTATTTAAAAAACGTGAAAACTCATTATTATTATTATTATTATTATTATTATTATTATTATTATTATTATTAGCCGTTACTCGAGTCCGAGTATAAAAATGTTACAGTCGATAAATTGTGTACAATAAAAACAAGTAAAAGGTGTAGTCTATTGTAATTCCCATTCATCTACGGTGCACACGACTATGGCTATAGAGGCCAATTCGGGAGAGCACATGTCGACCGCAGTCAGGACAAACATAGACCTGGTTTGGTCTTGGATTCGGCCTTCTTGCAACAACATTTCCTTGATAGCTGGCCACAACCCCTTGCCATTCGGTTCTGTTCGCTGCAAGTTGTTCCCATTGCTCGTCTGCAATACCGCAGGATTTTAGATTTTCATGGAGAGCGTCTTTGAACCTCTTTCGTTGACCGCCACGCCTTCTTCTACCGCTTAGCAATTCACCATAAAGTGCACATTTAGGAAGGCGGTTATCATGCATACGATGAATGTGACCTGCCCATCTTAGGCGTGCTCTTAAAATAAGCACCTCAATTGGAAGGCTGTTTGCTCTCCTGAGTACTTCCACGTTTGATATGTGATGGAACCAACGGATTTTCATCATACTTCTGAGGTGCCTTTGCTGAAAGCGTTCTAATTCTTTCACATGACGACGGTAAGTGACCCAGCTTTCACATCCATATAGCAGTGTTGGAATGACAACTGCTCTGTAGACAGCCATTTTCGTTGACAAAGCAAGGTCGTGGTTGTCAAATACTCTCTCTCTAAGTCCCCAGAATGCTCTAGATGCAGCGTTAATTCTATTGCGAATCTCGCTGTCCATGTTTGCTTTGTCATTAACAACGTTGCCTAAGTAATTGAACTGATCCACCACTTCAAGAGAAAACTCATATTGTTTCAGTGATAGCGTCTTTGTATTTCTTATACTACAAAAGAAAATGCAAATCATTTGAAATTTTAATAATTTTTCATTTTAGTTTTCGACTTTATTTACGCATATGCTATGATTTACAAGATATTTAACATTTAAATTAATTTCTGAGGCTATTATTAAACTTGCATAAGCATTCCTTAGCAATTAATACCACAGAAATTTTAAAAAGCCATCCACTATTTATAAGCTTTCTTTTTATCTCTAGAATTTATTCGTTAAGTGTAAAATATTTTGAGTTATTTTCAACGAAAACTGTTTTAACATATCTGCTTAAATCGCATTTTTCAAGTCGCTAAGACTTAAAAAGTGTTAATACAAATGCAAAATTGTATATGGCCTATTTTTCCACAATTTCATTATTTTTTAAATCCAATAGTTTCTTTAGCATTCACCAGCCACAAAATACAATATTAAGAAGCTTCTTTTGTGCAATTAAAAGAAAACTTAATTCAAATGACATTTTTCCGAAATTAAAACTTTCAATTACTGTACTATTCTGAAATAATCAACTATCCTTGGCATATTTGCTCTTCCATAAAAACAGCACGGCATAGCAACTGTCATCAAAGAACTTTATGCAAACAGATAAAAAGAGAAGATTAACCGATCTGTAAAATGTCACTGATATCAGTGTATCATCCAAACCCTTATATCGACGTATCTCATGTCCTACTTAATCATATAACAAGATTTGAATATGTCTACCAAATCGATAAAATAAAATTACTTCCAGTGGCTTACTACGACGTTGTAAAATTCAAATTATTCGAGTTAAAATTTCATCATTTCCTTTCATCATTCAAGGGCCACTTGTATAAAGTCAGTTTAAAGCTAAACCTTATTTGCAAAAGAATTCTTATAGTGTAACGACAGTCAGCAATAAACTGAATTTAAGAAATTCAAAACTTAAAACGGCAGTTGATCAATTAACAACCTATATAATCTTACTTTTATCTTATATGACTGTCAGATAAGTTTTTGAAAGGATAACATATTTTTAATTTTTGCATTATTTAACACTTTACAGATATTAGTCACATTTCGACCATCGATAAGAACTTGTTAAATTAATCGACTTACCTGGGAAGATTAATTGAAATTATATGAACAATCTCCTCCCAAAATGATTACATATAACACATGTCTAATCAAAGTATTCAAACAAATTGGGTCGAGTTAGCTATAACGAACAGTTCTAATGCTATCGTTCGACGAGATAGAGGTCAATAGAAAGAAATGAGGAGATTGTGAAATATAATAATAAGTTATTCGTAAGAGTCAACTACTTCAACTACGTATTGAAAATACTTGTATTTTCAATGTCTTAAATGAGTATTTTACCATGTTTATTTATTTGCATTTTTGTTTAATTAACTATATAATCTGTAATCTATTGTATAATATATATAAATAAACAGTAATAATAATAATAATATGAAGTAATTATTTTCTGTTACATCATAACAAGAATACGTTCTAGTAGAAAGAATACTTAAATTGTTTTCAAATACATTCGCACAAATTTAATTTTGTTGTTCTATCAAATTTACTTTGTTCTACGTGGATGAACAAAATATTCCCCAAAGGGGTTAGTTTATATACAGCTGAGGGTAACACGTAAACATGAAGGCAGATGTATCAGATATTTTCCATTAGGAATATATGGTAATTTTGTTTTTCGCTCTAGAAATATTATATTGGAACTGAATATTATTTGATTTTATTTGTTTTCAAATCAAATGATGAAACATTTTTCAGATAATTTATTAATAAAACAAAAAATAAGAAGCCTTTAGGCTTTTCGTAACATAGAGTAAGTGACATTATAATACAATACGAGATTATCAAGAACTAGAATTTTATCTTTAGTTAGGTAAATAACTGAACGCGAGTGTTATATATTTAACATTATCGATATTTATTAGACAGATATTTATTAATATTAGTAATGGGGATGTACCTATCTAATAATTCAATAACTGTGTTATATTTGTCTATGGCTATAATAGCAATAATCTTTCTTGTATATTATTTCCTATTATTTGGGTTTTCTACCACATATATTATTATCCTCTTCAAAACAAATCACCGAATCTACAAAATAATTCTATTATTTTGTAGATTCGGTGATTTGTTTTGAAGAGGATAATAATATATGTGGTAGAAAACCCAAATAATAGGAAATAATATTCGTAGAATGCCACAAATAACTTTCAGACAATATTTTCTTAAACATAATATTTTTAGTCGCAAACTCCTCTATAAAATCCTTATTTTACTATAAGGAATGTAACCAGACTGCAACCAACAGCTACCCTCCGGGCTATGTGCCCCGCCGAGCGCTGAATTACAAGTTACAAGTCTGGCGCGTTAAGTGTAATAATTGCATATTACCATCAAAACGCTAATGCTTCGATTGCAACAAACACCAGCCGAAAGACTGATCCTACTTAAAGGAGCTCAGTCTTTCGGCTGGTGTTTGTTGCAATCGAAGCATTAGCGTTTTGATGGTAATATGCAATTATTACACTTAACGCGCCAGACTTGTAACTTGTAATTCAGCGCTCGGCGGGGCACATAGCCCGGAGAGTAGCTGTTGGTTGCAGTCTGGTTACATTCCTTACAGTAAAATAACGATTTTATAGAGGAGTTTGCGACTAAAAATATTATGTTTAATATTCCGCCCTCTAAAAGCACATTTGAATATTTTCTTGTATATTATTTTTAATAATCTTTTATGCACTTTTCTAATTGGATTTCAATTCACATTCCCAGCCACATACTATATTTCCATAATTTAGTTGTGTTATATCGCAGTGCAATAAAGAGATACAAATTGTTTTTTACTTGATATATTATTTTTTTAACTTTCTTAAATTTGGCATAAATTTTCAATATGAAATATCTATTTTTGATAAATTTAGTATCACCACTAAATATATTCTTTCCTATTATTTGGGTTTTCTACCACATGTATTATTGTCTTTTTAAAAAACAAATCACCGAATCTACAAAATAATAGAATTATTGGAAAAAAGCCTCTGCGCCCGTGACGTTTACGCCAAAGGAATAGTCAGAGGTTATGTTTTGCAAATATTTTATGCATTTCATACTTTCACCTTCTAATATTTCGTCAATTGGTATTGTCACGAATGATGTCACTAGGAGATGTTCAACAAACAAGTCATTTATTGTTACTAGGTTTTGCTAGAAAATTGCTGCTATATTTCTCAGGAAAATTCATAAAAAAATATATAGTGTTAAGCTAACCAGATCAAGTAGGTATTAAAAATATTTTATTTTAAAAGGCTATCCTGTGGTAACATATAGAAGATTGTCTTGGATTGCTGAAATATTTCTCCAACTTTAACAATTTGATCCCGATTGTTTAGATAAATTTTCCTTCCTAAATTTTTCCCCTAAAAATGGTAATTTGTTGGAGATGTCCTATGTCGAAGAACATTATAGCGAAGTTAATATATACGCAAATTGAGGGAAGATTTTGGTACATAAGACGGTATATTTCACCACCTATTTTTCAAATGGTATCTGGAAGGAAGTTTTCTTCCGAAAACCAAGTTGTTTCTTATGAAGGATTGCTTTTACATTTTAAGTATCCTTTCAAATTGTTTTGGATATGTGTAGTAAGCGAAATTGATCTGTAGTTGATTACATCTAATAGATAAAGTCAACTAGATGAATAATACAGAGGACAGGTTTAGTAATATTCCTCTTGATTTTCTACAATTATTTATCAGGCTGTGCATTCTGAATGATATTTTAGTTACTAATTAATAACTATGCAAATGCGGTTTAAACTATTTTCAAGTCACTGGCTTGGCGTTGTTTGCTGTTTATGACATCAGAAGTTTATAGCATCGAAGTGCCTGAGTCTGTTCTTCTCTGACGAGAGCGAAAAAGCTTCAAGTCGGCCCGTAGATGAATTTGGAGATTTGCTGAAGCAGTAGAATTGCTATAATTTAAACAGAGTTCCCTTCATTGATATCTGTTACAAATACTGTATTGCAGTTGTAGTAATTGATAATTAAAATATCATTAAGAATGCGTATCTTAAGAAAAGTATTAGAATCAAGACAAGAAAAAATCTGCTTTGTGCATTATTCGTCCATTATTCCTCTAGAGGCCGCTAGGGGGACTTATCTGAACTAGCTGCAAGTTACCGGCTTGTGTCGCTTGTTATTTATAACATCAGAAGTCCACAGCATTGAGAGTGTTTAAATTTGCTGTGGAGGGTCAAAATCCCCGAAATACGTTGGCCGTTGAACACCTGCTGAAACGACGGAAATCCTTTAATTGAAAAATAATTCCCTTCACCGGTATTACTTACAAACACCTGACAATTATAATATCATTCAGAACGCACATCCCAATTAAGATATTAGCAAAATAAGAGAAATATGACAAAACCTGCACTGTGCACTATATAAAATAAATAAATAACCACCACAGAAATTAGACAACCCCCAATTCCAGAAGCCAGAGGTTTGTGCTGAAGAGGGTTACACATTGAAAAACGCGAACATACAATGATATCCTCCTACAGTGCCAGTGCCGAGACTCAAACCTGATAGCGCGATACCCGTTCGATTAATCGCGATTGCCTCCTCGCACCTTAACCAACGCGGCTGTCGGCTAGATTTGATTTGATTGTATCTAATTTGTTTCCACCCTTATAGATTGTTTTAACTGCGTCTCAAGATATGTGGTATATAAACAGGAGTCAAAAATGGTACTTAGTAGATAATTTAATAATATGTACAAAGATACAATTTTCTTTGCTTTTGCATATATTATACAAGTAACAAGAAGTTAATTTTAACAAAACATACGTGTCAACTTATTTCCATAACCGTTCCAGGAATAACATATTTTATTACAGTATAGAGACAACACATTTCAAAAATCTGACGAGATATTTTGGAATCAAAAAAATGTTTGTTTAACTAATGTTTCCTTTGTCTGCAAATGTATTCTCGTAAATCTACGCCATGTAAACTTCTGTTACTGAAAGGGTCAACATTTCGTAGGAAGAAAATAGTAGCTATATTGAATATCTACTGTGAAGAAGTTGATCAATAATTCTAATATTATTTTGTAACAAATAACAAAAATATTACATACAGGGTAATTCAAAATGAAGTTCTTTAAAATAATAACTGTATACAATAAAGGAGGGAAAAACCAAATTGAAAATCATATATATATATATATATATATCAATAACTGTCTTGAAATGCTTCTCAATGATTTACTCTCTTTCCATTTAAAAAATCAAATCACAGCTAAGCAACTCGGTTTCATGAAGGGAAGATCCAAAAAATCTGCTATATTTTTGTAAATCTTACCTTGAAGACAGAAAACAATTTGTATAATGTTGAGATCAACAATATACTGAGATAAATATCTGTCACCTCTGGGGTCCTCAAGGGTCTATACGGGAACCACTATTACTTAATATATACATTAATGATATTATAAATGAGGTGGAAGCAAATTGTTTATTATACGAGGATGATACGAAAATATACACTGTTATTAAGTATTCTGAGGGCTGTAATAAGCTACAAATAGCAGTAAACAAAATTAATAACTGGTGTACATCAAACAGTCTGCCTCTAAATCTTTCCAAATGTAACGTAATGTCATTCTCTCTGAAACACAATGCCATAAAATAAGACTATTCTATAGAAGAAGTTCCCCTGCATAGACCTAACACCGTAGGTGACCTTGCCGTAATTGGTGACCATATAAATGATATAGTAACAAACACATTCAGATCTCTCAGATTTATAATACGGAATACACACGAATTTAATAATATTAATAGCATCAAGTTACTATACTGCGCTCTCGTTAGACTTCACGTTAATATGCCTCCATCATATGGTGGTGCCCTCACTACAATATTCACATGCAATATATAGAAATAGTTCAGAAACGTTTCTTAAAATATCTTGGCTTCAAGGATGATAATAATTTATATCCACCAATTGGACTTCCGCATAAAGAATTACGAATTCATTCGACGTTCTTGAAAATCTCCGTATTATTGCCCAATTAGTTTTCTTACGCAATCTAATAACGAATGGCATTGGAAGCGAGGAGATTCTCAGCAAGTTGAATTTATCAATTCACCATATAATCTTACGGCAATCTCCTACTTTTAACCTCCAAACACTCAATGTAGTGAAATTCTCACCGCATCATCAAATTACAACTCTGTCCAAGCGATGTAAAGCAACGTTAGGCGCGGTTAGTACTTAGATGGGTGTCCGCTTCAAAGAAGACCGCGTCCTCGCCTCCATCTTCCAGCGGTTTATATAACAGTATATGTGCGGAAGCTGTACAATTTTAGGCGAGGATTGTATAGGGGATATACCATCCTTTGGAGTGGATGTATAACCGTCGGTCGGTTCCTTGCTTATTAAATGTTAGGCGAGTAAAAGATCCCTACTCTTCTTAAGAGAAGGAGTTCGGCAAAATTCCTGGTTGGGGTAGCTTGTCTACAGGTGTCGGTGTTACACCTCAGTAGCGGAAATAGACCGACGTTAAATAAATGAAAAAAAAAACTGTAATGTCGTAGATTCGGAGTACTTGTCAGAGATCTGAAACTTATCCTCTTTGAAAGTATAACATAAAAGGCAAATTTTTGTTTTGTTCGAGAAAAGGAGGCAATCAAAAATTGATATTATTTCGGCACCATCTATAGTTGATAATTACTTGAGTTGTCTCTTTTTCTCGTAAAACCAGTCTCCTGTAGACGAGACTGAAATTATTGGTAAGGGAAATTTAAAAAATTGTATTAAATGGATGATAAAATATGTTACATAAATAAGTAAATTTTGTAATGTGAACTTATTTGAAATATAAATTTAGGTGAAATTTTATGTTTATAAAATTGTATTAGCGAACAAAGAATAATGGATATAAAAAGTAATAGTGAATATTATACCAAACTCTTAGATTTCCAGACTAAGTGTGGTTGGAGTTGGAAAGCTCTAGTACTGCAAGTGAGGTCCCAATTGTCTTTTGGAACATCCAATCTAAATATCTTTGGCAATTTATTCTTTCGAGACTGCGTTTCTTAAAGGAACTTTATGTGCGAAGATTGTAGAAATGATCCAGAATCGAAAGCTTAAATGCCTTAAGAAAAACAGAGAAATATTATCCAACCATGCGGCTTGGTAAAAGTAATAATCACAAATGTAAATGCGTAAAATTAAACTTAAAGGGCAAAAGACTGCTAAATAAATCTGCTTAATATATAAATGTAATTAATATATATTATTGCTTAATACATAAAAGCAAATGTAGAAGCAGATTAAAATAAATGTAGTGTTGAATAAATGTAAATTTAGAAGCTGAATTAATATAAATTTATTGTAGAATAAATATAAATTGAGAAGCTGATTTGCAAACTATAAATTGACAAAAATGAAAAAGAAAAGAATCTTCTTCTCTCCTTATAATTGAATAAAAATAAGAAAAAATTAATATCTAAATCTTATACGTATGTTAAAATAATTAAGTCAGAAAATATTGTAAGATTTTGTAATTATTTAGAGAAAGAAAATTGGAATGATATTTATCTAGAAAGTAATTCTAATTTAGCATTAGAACATTTTAGTCATGTTATTACTTATTATTTCGACTTGTGTTTTCCATTGACACGCTTTGTGAATAAAAATAAACAAAAATAATCAAGAGTGGATAACAGAGGATATAGTCAAATTTAAAAAAAGATTTATGCCTATTTTCTGATCTTGTGAATAGAGATATTACGATAATAAAATTTAAGAGTAAAATAACAAAACAAAAACCATGTGAAATAGTATATCAGATGTGCAAGGCAAACAGAAATACAAAAAATAAATAAAAATTGTAGAAAATAATGTTCAGATAAACGATAGTGCAACTGCAAATAGCTTTAACAAGCACTTTACCACCAGTGAAATAATACATAACAAACAAAAAGATTTTGACCTTTTGAAAGCCAATGTCCCATTAGGCAATATCTCGTTTTTCTTTTCCCCTATAAGTGGCAAAGATGTACTTTCTTTAATAAATAAACTTAAACCATCGCATTCCAATGGATATGACAATACATCAAATAACTTACTAAAACATTGCAAACATTTAATTTGTGAACCACTATCTTATTTAATAAATTTGTCATTTGAACAAGGGGTTTTCCCAGAAAAATTAAAACTCTCAGTAGTATGCCCCACTATATAAAAAAGGTGACTCAAATGCGTACTGCAATTACAGGGCTATTACAATATTGTTCTCTAAGCTCTATGAATCGGCATTAAATGACCAGTTACTAACATTCTGTATCCGTAACACTATAATTTCTCTAGCCCAATATGGTTTTGTAAAAAATAGAGGAGTGGATACAGATTTAAATAACGTTCATGTTGAAATTACAAATGCCTTTGACATGTGCCCATTCGGTCTATTTATTGATTTTTCTTGTTAATTTGACTGCCTAGATCATCAGTTACGACTAGAGAAACTTTGTAGATATGGAATTAGAGGAACACCATTAGACTTTATAAAGTCATATTTAAGTAACCGACAGCAAGTTGTACTAATAAACCACACAAGTAGTCCTAGGAAGTTGACTCAAGGTGTCCCACAAGGGTCTATTTTGGGTCCCCTACTATATATATAATCTTCGCCAATGATTTAGTTTTTTCTTGAAAAGAATTAATAATTTGCAGACTGTATGCTACGCCGATGACACAATTTTCTTGATTTCAGAAACTAACAACAGTTTAGCAATAAATTCGGTCAAAAATGTTTACAAAAAATGTGTACTTTAGTCTGAAAAATTTTTTATAAACTTAAATAAAGAAAAAACCATTTCGATACTTTTTAAAAACCGTAATTACCAAGCTGAATTAGACACTTGACCCTCGGATCACTTTAATGCATATGACTCAGGCAAAATATAAGGAATCACCTTAGACTGCACTTTAAAGTGGGATATCCACATAGATAAATTTTGTGACAAGCTTCGGACATGTTGTTATGCACTACGGTCACTGACAAACCACTGCAGCAAGCACATTCTAATTAGTTCGTATTACGCAAATTTCCACTCTCATATGCGATATGGAATTACTAACTGGGATACTAGTAGTCATTGTCAACGCATTTTTATTCGACAAAAGTATGCTTTGAGAATTTTAGATAAGCTGCCAAGAAGAGAATCTTGTAGACCAACTATCAAAAAGTTAAAAATCTTAACATTATCTGGCATTTACATTTATGAACTTAGTTGCTTTGTTTATAAGAACTTGAATATGTTTAAAAAAATGTAGTTGGTCACAGTTATGAAACAAGATTTAAACAGAACTTTAATCCGGAAAAACATTCCACGGCGGAATATCAAAAAGGCTTTTATTTTAATGGTTGCAAAATATAGGAATGTCCTTCCATCTGATATAAAAGAATCCAAAAATATCCACATTTTGAGAAAAGAGTCAAGACTTTTCTTATCGATATAACCTATTCACTCGATGATTTCCTTTTATGACTAATTTTACTGCAATATGAAAAAACTTTGATACTTTTTATCTTTAATATATTTTTTATTTATTTTTAATTGGTAGTATTTTAGTACTTTGACGCTCTCTACAATTACTTGTTTATACAACTAATTGAGAAATAAAGTATATTATTATTATATTATTATTAATATTTCATTACCATGTGGTAACATGTAGTTTTTTAATTACTTATTGAATTAAAAATATTGAATTTGCATTAAGAAAAAAATTGAAAATTATTGAAATTTAAATTACTAATAAGATAATATTTACCTGGTTGTGTCAAACACATGAAATGTGGATAATATCATGTCACATTAAACGATTGAAAGTGTAAATCAGATCAAAAAGAGTAGGCAAATGATTACTTCGTGATTTTATCTAATAAAGTAAACTTTTTTATATTACTTTCTACAATATAGTATCAATATACAAATTTGAAAAATATAGTTTTACTAAATTGAAAGCTGTAAAGTTATATGAGTATCGCCATTTGTTGATGGGCGACTTAACGCACAATTAAAATAGTGACAAGTATACAATCGATAAAATGATTTTTTAATCAAAATATTTTGACATTAGTTGCATACCACAGATTAGATAGTTACTTTGCAATTTGTATACATAACCATAAATATGAACTGTCATAATAAATAGCAAAATCGTTTACAAACTGTATTATAAAGATCCAGTAAATGCATTACATCATATAGGATACACTATATAACAGGAGAATGAGCAAGTTTCAAAGGTAAAGAAAATAACCACATGTACATAATAAACAAAGTATAGAAATGAAATATAAATGAATGTAAATGTTTTGTAGACTTGTAGACAATTGTTTCTAAAATGCTGTAACAAAGATACATAATTTAGTGTTAAAACATGACTGAGTTCCTAAGATACAAAAATAAGTACATAAAGTAACGTGAAATAATTTAGCAATTATACAAAGAAAATTCTGATAGTTGAAACAGTCTCACCTACAAAAACTGAATCAAAATGCTATACAGATCGTGCTAAATATAAAATTGTTAAATGTACACGGGCTAGTTTTGCCTTTCATATTTGCCTGGACTTTTTCATTTGTTTTTAAAGCATGCCTTTAGCTCAATGGGAAATTGTTATTATCTCCAGATCTTTTATACCTGTATTGATTGAATTAGAATATCGAAAACCAAGAACGAGTCATTGCTATAATTATTTTTCGAAAGCGATCAATTCTAATTTCCAGAGGGACTGTTCTCTCCCACAAAATTTTAGCTAATTAATAGGCTTAACATCCCCGACAGGATCTATGAAAAATATAGTTTACCTAAACGAACAAGCAGAATTTTCTGAATGTTTCCTCCTCCCTGAATATTTCTCATTTTTCTCTTATTTTCAACTATCAAAAAATACATCGAGTTAACATTTTACAGCATAACAACGCGTGCCCACGAATGTAATACAATTCTTAGTTCGACAAAGCTTTAGTATTTCTCTGTATCTACAAAAGAAATATAATAAGTTTCAAATAAAAGGAACTGTTTAGAAATTATAGAAGCTTTATCAAACAGCAAAGATGAAAGAGAAAACTAGAAGGATGATCCTTTATGTGCTATTATTATTACTCGGATATATCTCTTTACACGAACTAGTAGCTTTAGGAAACTTTCAGTTAGGCGGCGTTTTATAATAATCCGGCAAATTGCTCGTCTTTAAGTTCCCTTCATGAATAAAATCCAATTAATTGTAGACATTTATGCGAATATTTTGATTTAGGAGATTTACTATCTATCTTGAATTAATTATTACATGAACAAGGACCATCGTCTTTACTAAAATTGGTTTATTCAGGAACTACAAATTGAGCAATTTTTTTTAACACGCTTTTATTAGCTTCACCTGTATGTTTGTTTATTTGTAACGCAATTCTCACCTACTTCAACATATCAGATTAAACTGAAACTTTGCACACTTATTAAGGAACGATGACAATACAATAATTTGACAACTTTGTCCTAATGTCCTCACCAGGATGATCAGGATAAAATAAAATTGAAAAATTACTAATCTATTGTCGAGATTTTGCCGGAGGCGCTGCTGTTATAATGTGTTTTATTATTTTATTACCTTCACCTGTATGTTTGTTTGTTTGTTTGTATAAGCATCAACACCCAGCGCTCGACGAGAGTTAAGAAACCGCGGTACAGTTTGTGATCATTGCATACCAGAGTGCATATCCGTAACTTCGGAATTGTCTGTAACGTATTGCCGTTGTATAAGCCCTTGTTAAACGCTCTCCAACTTTAATATATACATTATGGTGTAATATTAATTATGTACTACTAGCGGATGCTCAGCGCTTTCTAAAAGAAGACGAGTATCAGCTGGTTTCTATAAGTATCGGTGTTCATAATGCTAATTCTAAAATTCACCCAATCCAATATATTAGTAAGAAACGTGCCGAGGGATGAATGGCAAGAGGGTGACTAAAAAAAATTAAAGTTTAAAAAAACTACAAAAACACGCTTTAATAGCAAACCGAACTAAAAAGTAAAAAATAATATTTTAATATTAAGATTTTGTTCAATAGCGATAAAAAGTCCACTAACTCAATATTACTGATTTTTAATAAGTTTAAAATAAGAATGAAGTGATTGAGAAAAAAAATCCATTTTATTGGAAAAAGCTCCATGCTTGATATCAATTGATATCAATTGTTATAAATATTTATTGGTAGCTATTGATAAAAGTAGAATTATAAAAATGTAGTAAACATAAAATGATTTTTTTTGTCAATCAGTTCATTCTTATTTTCAACTTATTAAAAATCATTTAATTATATCGAATTAGTGGACTTTCTATCGCTGTTGAACAAATCTTAATATTTAAACACTGTTTTTTACTTTATAGTTCAGTTTGCTATTAAAGTGTGTTTTTTTAGTTTTTTAAACTATAATTTTTTAATTTATTTCTATTATTTTCTATAACTTAAGTTGGTGAATTATGTTTTCTTAACCTTTTTTTTAGTACGAATTGAAACTCAATACTTAATTCACATTCGAAAAAAAAAAAAGAAAAATTTGACAACTTTTTTTTATCAAGATTAATATTAATATAAAATAAAATGAACCATTGTTTATTATAACATAAATATACCAAACCTAAAATTGTGTAACAGAATTAGTACTAATTGGATTCAAGGCAAAAAAAATCTATTTTCAAATCCTACTACAAGATTAATAGTCCTATGTTTTATTTTATAATAATTTTCTTTGAGGCTTTTAAGTAAATATTTTAGATACCTATATAATAACAAATATTGGCTCGTAACAGTTTAAAATATAATCGATTAAAAAAATTTTGCTTTTTTTTTTAGTTTTTTTTTCAACTTAACAAATTGACGGAAACAATTTTTCTTGATCAAGTTTTATCAGAAATTTAAGTTTCCATAAATGAGTTGTGAACTAATTGATGTGCATAATCACTCTCTAAAGGTTTTACTATCTTTATACAGGGTAGGGTAATAGTGCGTCGGACCTCGATATCTCGAGTTCTACGATAGCTAGAAATTTTTTAAAAAATTACAAGTAAACTAGAGAAGAAAGGCTATAACTCGAAATTATTTTCGAACATACAGGGCGATCCAAGACGAAATTACAGGACCGAGTGCCTTTTTTTAAATAGAATGCTACTTATTTGAAGCCACTTTCTAGGCTTTATTCATTCCTATATTAGCATTGAATGTCTCAAAACCACTTAGATGTAATGAATTTTTTTTTGTTGAAATAATGCAATCTGCAAATGGATATTTAAAAAATCACCACAGTCACAATTATGGGCTTTAAGAAAAACTTATGTGAATACCAGTTACGAAGCATCTAATTAATGTTTTTAAATCATTTTCATTTCCTAAAAATGTGCAGGGTGACAAAAAATTATTTTTAAATTAAGAACATTTTAAATTGAACTTTCTCAATTTTTTCAAATGGAACACCCTGTATATTTTTCGACGATGTGATGTAGAAATGAAAAAAGAACATTTTTTTTAAGTACTTCCCTATGGCTAGTTGCAACCAATTTCGTTTTATAGAGCAATAATTACAAAATTCAAAAATAATATTTAAAAAAGAGGTTTTTTCAAATAACTCAGCAGAAAAATTATAATAAATGTTCCCCATGTTGCCCATTTTGATTGACACACATTTCTATGTGCTTTTGAAATGAGGTTCCCACTGTTCCTAAAACTGCCGGTGTGATAGATGTAAAGGCAGTTATTATTATTTCCTTCATATTTTGCACCGTTATTGGTGTGTCTTTATAAACAATTTCCTTCACGTATTCCCATAAAATGAAATTAATTTTTATAAAATCTGGGGATCTAGCAGGCCATTTAGTGGGCCTGTTTATTCCAATCCATTGATGCGGGTAGGTATTATTTAAGTGGACTCTAACTGCATTTAAATAATGTGGTGGAGCACCATCTTACTGAAACCACATTCTATTTTGAATTCTTTCAGGGAGATTTACCAATAATTGTGGCAGATAGTTTTCCAAAAAATGAAGATAAATAGCTCCAGTCAATGTACCATCAAAGAAATGTGGCCCTATTACATGTTCTCCAATAATTCCTCCCCAAACGTTTATAGACCATCTGTGTTGGTCATTAACTTGCATAAAAAAGTGACGATTTTCCGAAGCATAATAATGGAAATTGTGCTCATTAACAAATCCATTGAACAGTATTGAAGAAGTTGACATCATGTTCGTCAGATAATTCCTGGTGCATTTGAATATGATATGCATGCAAATTATTTGCTTTTAAGATTTGACCCACAGATCGTCTGCTTATTCCTACTAACAAGCTCACTTCTCTTTGATTAACATGGGGATTCTCAACCGTTGTCAGCACCACAGAAAACTCATTTTCTTCATTCACACGTTTTATTTTTTCACTCTTTTTTATATTCGACATATCCAGTTTCCAGAAATCTATCGAGAAGGTTTTGGAAGCTGCTAACATCAAAAATCCTTCTTTCAGGATAACGTTGGTGATAGATTCTATTGGCAACTAAACAATTTCTGTCTGACTCGACCAAAACAAAAGTTCCGCTTTATTAAAATTCATATTGTAAAATTCCAAATTTTTAAATTCAATACAAATTGTAACGACCGATAAGTGTGATAAATGCTCCTTTGTACACGACAATTCATACCAAAAATGGTTGCATTAGCCATAGGGAAGTACTGACAACGAAAAATGTTCATTTTTCATTTCTACATCACATCGTCGAAAATATACAGGGTGTTGCATTTGAAAAAATTGAGAAAATTCAATTTAAAATGTTCTTAATTGAAAAATAATTTATGGCCACCCTGTACATTTTTAGGAAATGAAAATGATTCAAAAACATTAATTAGATGTCTCGTAACTGGTTTTCACATTAGTTTTTCTTAAAACCCATAATTGTGACTGTGGCTTCAAAAATTGTACTGATATCCGTAGCATTCCATTTAAGAAAAAGGCACTTGGCCCTGTAATTTCGTCTTGGCTCGCCCTGTATATTCGAAAATAATTTCCAGTTATAGATTTTTTTATCTAGTTTACTTGTAATTTTTTTAAAAATTTCTAGCTGTCTAGAACTTGAGATATCGAGGTCCGACGCGCTATTGCCCCACCCTGTATATAAGAATGTGCTGTTCTAATATTATATATTATTACCTTTCAACATGGACATAATTTGTTAAGGTACAAATAATGGATTAACTTATTGTTAAGGAGAAAACAATATTATTCAATTTTTACCTAACCTCTGGCCCGAAAAACATGAACGATGCAAATTATATCGATTGTTTGTGGAGATATTTGGACATTTTAAGTGCGGCTTCAAATATAACTATTTTTATTGATATTAAAACTCTATATCTAAATAATGTTTTCCTTTCAAAAAAGATTCCCAACGCCGTTAATGCCAATAATTTATAACCAAAATGGCTACAGAAACCGTTGCCTGTATGTTTTGGAAATTTAGATATTATTTGGTGAAAGAAAACTCGTTTTTTTAGCGTATCAATCCAATTCCGATCCCTGTAAGATATTTCCCAAAAAGAAACTTGTTTCAAAATTATTTCGGAAATGATAACAACCATTTTCTTAAAGAAACAATTCCTTCTATGTTTCAGAATTGTTGCCATAACATTGACAAACATAAATATTGCCTGTTTTTCACCATTAAGAAAGAAAGATATGCTAGAAGAATTTTAGGGACACTTATCTCTGATTAGAGAAATAGGTATCCATATTAATGTATTTGGTGTTATAGTAAGTATTAAATAATAATATAATAACAATTAAAATGGCAAATATATAAGTCACGCTATCCTAATGCTGCATGTATGGAAGTACTTCAAATGTTAAAAATATTTCCACTATAATTTCGCCTAGGGTATCCACCAGGAGAAAAATTTCCGGTAATTTATCTCGTTGCCATGGCAGCGTATCAGAATAAGAACATCTAATTGGCTGTAAAACAGAGGTGTAAAATTTTCCACAGAGTACAGTTCGTGCATAAAAATTAATTGGAAGATTTTAAAATAAACATGTCTAAAGAGAACTATTTTATAAAAGCAACAAATTTCCTCAGCAATTTCTGTAATTTTTATGTACTTATGGTATACTGCAGTCGCAATAGTATAAAAATAAGGTGACTATAAAAAATATTTCTAGGTATAAGCCTAATTCAGGATATTCAGAATGATAGTAGGAATGTATTTTTTCATAGACTTCAATTTTTTTGCATGGCAAAATTCTTTATTGAACAACTAAGGTGTGAGAAAATGTTTTTTTTAGTTTTAGGAAAAGTTTTTCTTAAAAGTTGTGTGCCTTAAATTTTTTTTATAAAATGAGACTTATTTCATAGAAATCGGTTAATTTGTTTATGGGCCATTGCAAAAGAACATGCTAAAATAGCTGTTTTTTCAGTTGTTAATAAACAATAGAAAAACATGTTTCATATGCTTCTTACCGCAGGAAAAGAAGGCTCTTATAGCATAGAAAAGGCACGCGAAATCGGGAGCCATATAGTCGAATAGTTTTTGCACAATCAATTTGTTAATAACTTTCTGACTTTTCTTTAACGCTTATTTCTCAGCAATATGGCGGTTCTACAACAATCTACGGGTACGTAAATTAAGGTTAATCGCGAAATTTAGCCCATGTGGATGTGCAAATAGTGTATGAGCTTTTGGCTAATAACGCAAATTTAAATGAACCTCAGAGCAGCGTCGTTAAAGTAGTCCAGTAAGTATATTAAGCTATTATACATCTGCATTTTCTTTTGTTGTAATACCAATGGGTAGTATTTCTCCGAAAAATTTGATTCATTTCTGTTTCATTGTTAAGTTAATAATATTAAAACATAATGCTACCTTGTGACAATTTTTTTTACCTAATATATAGAAATAACAAATTAAATTATTTATCAGAAAATCGGCAGGATTTCAACTTGGCCAATAAAATATTTTTCATAAAAAATACCTCACTGTCCGACAAATCCAACGCGGAATGGAATGGTGTAGGTAGAGTTTCCATTAAATTATTTTATGGAATATAAATAATGTAGTTACCATAATAATCATTGATCAGCAATATTATTCACCCTTGTAGTTTGTGAAAGACATTTTGTTAAATCCTATATGTACATAGGATTTAACAAAAAGTGAGGTATTTTTTATTTGTTTATCTTTAAGAAATAATTTATTGGCCAAGTAGAAGTCCTTCCGAATTTCTGATAAATAATATAATTTCTTATTTCTATATATTAGATATAAAAAATTGTTACAAGCCAGCATTATGTTCTAATACAATGAAACAGAGCTGAATCAAATTATTCGGAGAAATACGAAAAAATACTACCCACTGGTGCTACAACAAAATAAAATGCAGATGATACTTCCCGGACTAATTTAACGCCGCTGTTTTCATTTGAATTTGCGTTATTAGTCAAAAACTCGTACATCATTTGCACATCCACATGGGGTGAATTTCGCGAATCAGCTTTCTGATAACCCTTACAGCATTATGTTACTTAGTGTTATATATGATTATGAACAGAAATAAGATGACGAATAAATAAAACACACAAACGTAGGTCACAGTTTACGTAAATCCGTATACTCTCCCTACGTGTATGGCTACTGACGTCACGCGGCCTAGTCTCGCTCACAGGTACGTTTTATAGCCTCGCGCCGATTCTTGGTTTTAAAATGCTTACAGTGAACCTAAATTTTTCCAAGTTTAAGTACGATTTATTTCTGGAAGACCTTATCTTAATAGATTTTGATAATATTTATAGCCTTGGAAGTGTTGACGAGATGATTAGTTTTTGAAATGTTAATTTGTTACATTTGTTTGACAAATATGCACCTCTTAAGTCTGTTCGAATAACTAAACCTCGTGCTCCGTGGCTGACGGATAATTTCAAAATTAATGAAGGTTAGAGATCAGACATTTTTAAAATATAAAAAGGATAAAACTGATACTACCTGGAATGATCATAAAAACATCAGAAACTTAGTTAAGTCCTCGATTAAGGCAGAAAAAAGGGCATATTTACGCTATCAATTTAAAAAAGACCCTAAAACATTTTGGAAAACACTAAAGGCTCTAAATATTAGTCCGGATGTAGACAACCCTTGCTTGGCGGTTGCTAATGCAAATTCATTCAATGATTTTTCATAAGTAGTTTACCTAGAATAGATGTCAATGGTAATGATAACTTCGCGTCTGAGAATTATGATAATAATAAACATTCTGCAATTTTTTATGAATTCAAGTTTGACACACGGTTAACAAACAAAACATTATAAAAATTATAATCACTATTAAATCTAATGCCAAAGGAGTGGATGGAATTGATCTTAAGATGCTTTCTTTAGTTATCCCCTACTTAAATGAGCACCTAACCTTCATCATTAATAAATGCCACAGCTTTGGAAGTCGGCGATTGTTGTGCCTGTACCTAAAATTAATAATCCCTCACTTGTGTCACACTTTAGACATATTAGTTTATTGCCTTTAATATCAAAGATTCTCGAAAAAATTGTTTCTGAACAGCTCCGATCATTCTTGGACAAGAAGAAAATCTTACCGCCAACTTAGTCTGGCTTTAGGGAACATCACAGTACAACTACTGCCTTGCTGCAGGCCACAGATGATATATTTAGGGCCAGTGATGTAAAAAAAATACTGCTTTGATTCTGCTGAACTATAGTAAGGCGTTCGATACTCTAGATCATTCGATTCTGTGTTCTAAATTAAAATATTTTAGAGTAAGTGCTGGTGCGGTTATATTCTTTGAAAATTACCTTTTAAATGAAATCAGAAGGCACTTGTAAATAGTGAATTTTCAAATATTGTTAATCTTAATCAAGGGGTTCCACAGGGTAGCATCTTGGGCCCTCTGCTTTTTGCTATTTATACGGCCGATTTTCCACAATTATTAAAGTATTGTTAGATGCACCAGTACGCTGATGATACGCAAATTTATTTTTCATTTCACTTAAGTGATGTTAGAGACGCTGTCTCTAAAATTAACTCGAACTGCTTACTATATCTGAGGTATCTAGGGCGCACAAACTAGTTCTCAGTGAGTCTAAAACAGAATTATTAGTGTTCGGAACATACAGGGAGAATATTGTAAGTAATCCTGTTTTTAATTTTACTATCAACGGGGGTGTCTTTAGTTCCTACTAATTCTTGTAAGAATTTGGGTCCATACCTGGATGTTATTCTTAGATTTACTAAGCACGTCAACAATCTGCTTCAAAAATCATATTGTAAATTAAAAACACTGTACATCCATAAAGACTTCCTAAGCTCAGCTGTAAAATTAAAGCTTTGTGATGCTTTAATACTTAGCAATCTTTCTTACTGTGACATTGTTTTTTGGCCTGCTTTGTTAGGTAGAGATAAATATAGTTTACAGAAAGTTCAAAACTCCTGTTTGAGGTTTATTTATAATCTGCTAAAATTTGACCACATTTCAGAGAAATTCAGGGAGTCGCATTCGCTAAATTTGGATGAACGTTTTCAACTCCATGTGGCATATCTAATTTAGAAATTAAACAAATTAAAACTTCCTGAATACTTATTTGTTAAACTTGTTAAAGGTAGTCTTACTCATGACTGTCCTACGCGCTCTCGAGACTTGTAGACTGTACCTAGACACAATTCTGCTCAGTTTGAAAGATTATTTGTGTACAATGCTACAAACTGCTTCTAGTTTATATAAGTTCAGAGACCTCATCAAATACCTGTTGTTTAAAAATAGAAAGGATTTATTATGTATTTCACGTATAATTTTTTGTATTATAATTAAATTTTCAACAATATTTTAACTGGAATGATTATGTGGAAGAGCGTCGTCGCTCAACATCGCCATTCCTTTTGATATTATTTCTGTATCTGTTTAAAGTCTGAATAAAATCAATTTATTATTATTATTATTAAATCTTAAAATTTTACGCTCAAATTTTTTTCTATCAATTTTTAATCATAAAATCTCTCGATTTCAGTTAAAATAAGAAAATACGAAAAATGTCGAACCTGCCTATTGTTTTCAACAATTTAAACCCAATACTTCATTATTTAGTTCTTTTTTGATATTGATAGTATAAATGAACTCATAAATCATGGAGTAGTATTACCACCTACAATTTATAGATTAAGTTAAGAATGGATTATGTAATAAGGAAATGAAATATTTGGGATAGTATAACTTTACATAGCCACCAGTGTTGTGCAAATTATAATGGTAATTTTGTGTCTAAAAAAGGAGCTGAAAAGTTTGCCAAAATTTGGAAAAATCTGTAAACATAGCCTAACCGATATTCATTCCACTGTGAAACTTCTGTACAAGAAGTTTTCTATAGCTTTCAAAATACAAAATACAATAGATTAAAATTTTAGCATTTTTCTGTTTTTTTTAATACAACGTACTCCACCACAGGTCTCAATTTTGATTTCACAGGAAAAATAGAACACATATAAAAAACCAAGTGGTTTCCATGACACTGGAGGAACCTCCTGTAAGCACTCGCCATATCCACGAGATTCTATAGTATCCAAGTGCAAAGAATATTACAAAGGCATAAAGACTATCACAAGTAATGCGTAAAGGCGCTCCAGCCCACCACAGTTCTTCAATAAAGTTTTGTTGACGGACGAATTAGCGTCTAACATGGTTAGGATATTTAACATACATAATTTTCACTCTTGAGCACTACAGAATTATAAACTAATACGATACAACTGCTTCCAAGATCAGCTTGTAGTAAACCTGTAGGCGGACACACTCGGCGGAATGCTCATAGGATCATTTGAGCTGCTATTAAAGTTCAACAGTCAACGCTACTTGCGTTCCCGCAGCAGGACCTAAATGAGCTTCTGTAAAATATCCCACCTCAGCTACAGGCCACTATGTGGCTCAGAACGATGGTACACCAGCACATTATGCCGTCATTGTATGACAACGCCTCAATAAGGTCAACTCCAATCGCTGGATAAGGAGAGAGGGAGACGATTTGTTTCCCAGCACGCTCGTCAGGCCTCAGTTTCCTGGACTGCTTCGTATGGGGACACAACAAGGGCATTGTCTATAGAAAAAGGAGCCAAAACGAACAACAGCTACAAGATAACTTGTAAACTGTAGCAGCGACATAATCATCGTGCGATGTGAAATCTAAGAAGTAACTTCTTAAAGAGATGTTGCTTAAGTATTATGACCGACGTGAGACATTTCAAATCTTTTGTAAATACTCAACAAATGCTTAATACCCACTTTGTTTGTCTTTTAAAAGCGTCTATTAAACTTGCAATGTTTGTTAGTTTGTTTAGGTCAAATCTTGCAATAAAAATTTCGATTAGTTCTAATTAAGCTAGAGCTTTGAAATTTTGCACAATACATGTGTATAAGTCCGGTCACAATACACTTTAACATTTTCATATAAAAACAAGATGGCGGCTTCAATATGGCGAACAACTTTACCGTTTATGATCCAATTCGACTTAAACTCGATATCTGAGGGTTTTTGAGATCGTCAATTATGAATTCAAAATGGCGGCGCCAATATGGTGGATGACTTTATTTATGGTCCAAATCGATCAAAATCGATATCTGGGAGTTTTCGGGTTCGCCGATTACGAATTTCTAGTAAAAAATTTAGTTCAGGATGGCGACTTCAAGATGGCGGGCGACTTTACCGTTTAAGACACGATTCAACTCAAAATCGATATCTGGGAGTTTTCTAGGTCGCGGATTATGAATTTTTAGCCAAAATTCAGAAATTCAAAAAGGCGGCGCCAATATGGCTGATGACTTTTGTCATTTAGAATTAAATCGATCAAAACCGATGTCTGGCGGTTTTCGAGATCGCGGATTACGAATTTCTAGTCAAAAATTTAGATCAAGATGGCGACTTCAAGATCCGATTCAACTCAAAATCGATAAATGAGAGATTTTGAGATCGCCAATTATGAATTTTTGGTCAAAATTGAGAAATTCAAAATGGTGGCGCCAATATGGCGGAAGATTTTTGTCATTTATGGTCCAAGTCAATCAAAATCGACGTCTGGGGGTTTTCGGAGTTGCGAATTACGATTTTCTAGTAAAAAATTTAGTTCAAGATGGCGGGCGACTTTACCGTTTAAGATCCGATTTAACTCAAAATCGATATTTGAGGATTTTTGCGATCGCGAATTATGAATTCTTGGCCAAACTTCAGAAATTCAAAAAGGCGACGCCAATATGGCTGATGACTTTTGTCATTTAGATTCAAATCAATCAAAACCGATGTCTGGGGGTTTTAAGAGTAGCGAATTACGAATTTCTAGTAAAAAAATTGGTTCAAGATGGCGGGCGACTTTACCGTTTATGATCCGATTCGTCTCAAAATCGATATCAAAAGACTAAAAAGTGAAAAATAAAAATATATAAAAAATATTTAAAAAAAGCCTTTTTTAAATGCTCTAAAAACTAGAAAATAAACTTTGAAGTAAATCAAACCCATCATTTTGTTACATTATAAATATATTTTTTATGATATAAAAGCTTGTCGCGAGCAATCTTCTTTATACAGGAAAATCTCGCGACAAGCTTTTATATCATAAAAAAGTTATATAATGTAACAAAATGATGGGTTTGATTTATTTCAAAGTCTATTTGCTACTTTTTAGAGCATTTAAATAACACCACACTACAGGTAATTACGACCCCCTTTATCCCGGAAGGCTCTAGAAGAAGCTTGTGTGGGAGGGGGCTACACATTTAGATACAAGGGACACACACCCAATATCCGTGGATAGTGAAAAAATCCCTCTCACAGTATTTTCCACTGCCACGACAGGGGATCGAACCCGGAACTTTTGGGTGAGAGGCAAGTGCGCTCATCTATCAACCACCAGTCATACAAAAATAAAAGCTCTTTTAAATATTTTGTTTATATTTTATTAACTGTCTGATTTTTACTTGAAAAACTTCCAACAACTATGATTTAATTAAAGAATAACAATAAACTATGCATTGTTGGAATGGGCATGAATTGCAGTAATTTTTAATATGCAGGTTTAATTTTCAGTGACACATTTTTAGCTTCTTTCAAAACCTTTGTTTTATTTTTGAAGAAATAAAAAGAATACAAAAAACTTGCTTCATTATTGTAATATGAAAGAAAAGTTCATTAAATCATCTTCACTGTAACGACGAATTAGTAATAAGCACGACAAAAAGAACAACTTTTTTTCGAAGACGCAATTAGCATTTCTTAAAAAAAATGCTGTAACTTTTAAACGACTAACAATTGGATAATAAAATATGAGGTTACTTTGATTGTAAATGATCTGGAATATCGCCCACTTTCGTTTGGAACACATCTTCTGGGACACCCTAACGATGTAAACACGCACTAGTACGAACATCTAAAATGCATGAAGGATTCTCCCGATGAATGTTTTCCTGAGATAAATGACACGCTAGAAAAGTTATGTCTACCATGTAACGGAAATGTCGATTCGTCAGTAAAAGCAATATATCCTTATGAAACTTTCATCACTTTTCGCCACGACGAAACTCCATTATTCTGAAATTATCCTCGAGAAATATTTGATGAGTTTTCTTATTTACTTGGCTTGATAGTTGTGTTCGACATAGTTGCCAAAATTCACAGTTACTAGTAGAATGTCGAATTACATGTGTAATAATAATAATAATAATACTAATAATAATAATGATAAAAAATTGGGGAAAAAATTAACAAGTACATGGATCTTGCCGTTGTAATCCAGCAACAATGGCAGCAAGACACAGTCCGAGTGGTTCCCATTGTAATCTCGTCCACTGGAATTATCCCAAAGAATTTGAAAGACAGCTTAGCAACATTGAACATAGAACTTTGTGTCATGAGGGATATCAAAAAATCAGTAATTCTAAATACCTGTAATACTGTACGCAAGTTTCTTTCCTACCCATGACTCACGCATAGTGCATCTTGTCAGCAGGCCGATGTACATGTGAAATAGCACCGCATAGAGCGAAAGAAGAGAGAATAATAATAATAATAAACCCGTGGGGGTTTGTCAGTTCCTCTATCAGGCGCGTCCTCCTGCGAATGAGGGAAAGCTCGCCGGCATAGACCGTGAAAAAAAGTGACACCCATGGGAATGGAGAAAAGAAAAATGCCTCGGAAAGGAGCGCTACCGGAGGATCGTCCGGGCACATCCAGAGCTGGTGCTGGATGTGACAGATTGCGAGTCACCAGTGGCCGCTTGCGCAGCTCAGGGTCAACGGTCTCTCAAGAAACTACCGCGAGCATATCTGTCAATACAAGTCCAACACCATCATCCCTAGAAATACCTGCTGAATATGTTTTGCTGAGCGCTCAGCCAGCAAACACCAAAGCGGAAAAAACCAGGCAACGTATGACTTGGAATGCTACTACAAAGCACCCAGGCTTGAAACAGAGACAGGATATCGCCCAGAAATGAGACGCCTGTTCATTGAAAAATTCCCTGAATATAACCATCTGACTGAACAAAGGCTAATGAACCAAAAGAGAGTCATAGTCACCAATAATAGACTCACTAAGGTTGAAAGAGATGCAATTAGACAACAAGTCGCTGAAGAAATAGCACAAAAAGAAAGAAAGAATGAAGATCAAGACATAAATGGAATCGAACAGGATAATCACAATCGACAAGAAATTGAACAACTGGAAGTAGAACATGAGCGATACGCACCACATGAATTTTCAGAACAAACACAAACACGAGATGGAGAAATTGAGAGAAACAATGAAGCTGTGCAAACAGAAGAAGAAGAAAGGGTGAAAAAACAAATAGAAGCATCCCTGGCCATATGGAAAGGACATTTTAAATCTTATCAATGCTCTGACTCTCAATTTACACATAAACTTCACCAAGGGGCTTTCTTCTTAATTATTTTAGCAGTTTTAAGAGGAGCATGAATATCAAATAAACGTAAAATCAGAGACGAGAAATGGTCACCCTTATCAATGATATTATGCATCTCATAAATCTGCAGAAATGGAGCATTATGTAAGGAAATTCGGATAATTGAAGTTTTTAAAATCCCGATATGTTCGGAAAAAGGTTTCCCAAGGTGAGTTTAAATTGCCAATTTCACAGGAAATTAGACAGTGGTCAGCTATGAACGGCGCATCGGAAACTGTAGTATTAAAACATTAAGATCGGTCAAGGCAATTATTAATCTAATAAAGTACAGCCAGTGGGACAATATCGCATCGGTTTATTTATTACCTGTTGTAAGTCATAACTCTCCAAAATATTATAAAATCTTTCAACTTCAGGCCTGTCATCAGAAAGGAGGTCAGTATTTAAATCGCCTGTCAGAACAATGTGATCACTCTGAGGGACAACAACACTTAAGATATCTTCAAACTCTATAATAAAATTAGTGTTATGAAACCTCTAAGTCTATTTATTTTGTGTTGAATACAGTCAATTAATGTTATATTTAATTTACATGCTGCTTTATAACCCATTAGAATTTTCAAGAAAAGACATTTTACATTTTGTTAATTAAAAATAATATGAGTTTCATTCGAGTATTTGTAAACCAGATTTATATACTTTCTGCTTTCATTTCAATACGAAGCGTGAATACAATCAATAAGAATATCCTCATTTTTTGAAACGTGAGAGAATGACAAAAGAAATGTAAAATATTGGGTTTCATAAATTTCACGCAACTTTAATAAAACATGTCTTTGTGTGCGAATAAAGAAACGGTCTATAATAACAGATTCGAAGTTTATATGTAGCCATTTATAATTCCCAGCAAAACTGATTCCGTTCAATTTTTCACGAACCGACATCGATACAGAATCACGCACATGTTACATTTGCTCAATTTATTGATGACTGTAAGAGATATACAGTCGAAGTGAGTCCATTTCTATTAACAAAAGGCATTTGAAAGTTAAGAGCACCTGTTAATACAGTTTATAAAAATGCAAGTGATAATAATAATAGTATTAAATACTACAAAATTTCGTTGAGAGGTTCAATAAAACTAATGAAAGTTGCAGTGTATTAATTGACGCTTCACAATGTATAAGTTGACAGTGTTATCGTTTTCTCAAACATCAAAACACTGATCGCACTTGATCCAGCGCTTCGCTAATCAAATTGATATCTACAGATGACAGTGGAAATAAATTACTGTTGTTCATTTTCATTTGTCTCAGCAAAATATAAATATGCTCTTGAATATATTGGTGGTTTGTGAAAACTACTTCTGTTTTTGTGATATCAATTGTTGTAACACCCCTCCATATGGGATCCAATATCCAAAAAGTTCGTATTTGGTATAAACATAACACCCAAAATTTCATTTCAGATGAACTCTCTACCATGTCGAGGAGACCTGAAACAATTTTGCCTTAAACAAAATATTCTGAATTTTGTTCACATCATTACTTAAAGTAAATGAACACGATTGCGTAGACAATCCTTCTGAATTGAGGCGGCACAAGAGGCTATCAAGAACGAGGTTCCATACAGTGGTGATATTACACCTCCCTGCGAACAACGTCTTACAACCATTAATCGTACAGAAACATCTCCCGCACTAATTTGTACAGCTCTCTTGGAGATTATGTTGGATATCCAGCTTCCCATGATCCTAGGAACGTTCCTCTTCATTAGGGTGGCTGTAATTTTTTGAAAGGTGGTTCTGTCAAACACACCTTATATATCTATGAATACACCTAGGGTGGACTCTAGACAGTGGACTTTCTTGATGTCATGGAGCAGAGCGTTAAAGGTTTTACAGCAGCTCAGCTAAATGATTTTTCAAACAAGTTTGTTCTATGCTTAAGAATTGCAATAGAACGGCTGATGGTAAGGTCGTGTGTAACAGTATCTTTTAAAATGTAGTGAATTACATTGGCTGCTTGAGTAGTTTATCTCAAATAAAATGCATGGCATATGAACATAAAATTTTTGGAATCACTTATGCTTTCTATATTTCTGAAATACGGTTGATTTGTGCAGGTTATAATAGTATCTAATACATTCAATATGAATATTTTGCATTTTCTGATGTCTATATTTATTTTTTGTAACAGAGCTGGCTAGTAAACTATATTTAAATAGTTTTATCAGTTAGTTTTAATATATATTATTATCAGTACTTAAGTGAATAATCTTATTAATAGGGTAATAAAGTTGTTATAATAATATAAGTAGGAGACATAGCTAATGAATCGCATAGTATAGTCTAAGTGAAGACCGAGATAGTTGCTGACTACAGAGCAACATTGTTTACGGTTATCTTAAAATGGGGGTCCTTAGTTAGTACTTCCTTATCTTTGTCAAAAATAAGCATTTACCTTTTTTCTATTCCCTAAGTTGAAACTCATGGAGTACCTGCCATTCTGGCTAATCTCTATTTAATGGAATGATATAATGTACGATTGGTGAGAAGAGCAATATTTTAAGTATTTTTTCAGGCCAGATAGTGCAGCAAAAAAATCATTTTAATTTGCACAGCTTGGATACAGCACGATTATGATTTTATGCTGTTTTTGGTATCACCGGAAGTATATTCCTAAGTTTTGGACGTCGAAAACCTTGCACCACTTTTTTTTATAAAAATTAAAGCTTTTTTACCGCGTTCTTCTAGTTTAAAATATTAATAACTCCGGTTCTATAAGTCGGATCGGAACAAACTGAAAACCAGTCTCTTCGTAATAAAATTACCAATAAAAATCCTTGTTGGTTGGAAGACGAGAAAAAAATAGTGTTTTTTTTCATTTTAATGCCCATGATCGTCAACTAGACCAATTTGCATCAAACTTTCAGAAAACATACTATTTGATGTAATAAAAAGACCCTGAAAAGTTGGTGTCAAAATATTGAACCCATTGGCCAAAATTGCATTTGTTATTTAAAATTTGAAATGCCCGCCATTTCATGCCATTAAGTCAAAAATTAAAAATATTTTTTTTCAAAATGTAGATCTCAATGCCAGCTTTCGAATGCAATTAAAAAGAAATTTTTTTATTGTAATTTTGGTTATGTTTTTAATATTTTTTTGTAACTCAAATAACAATTGCATTTTCCGGCTATTTTGAAAAAAAATGTTTTTAATTTTTTATCAGATCCGTTAGAGAATTTTGGGACCTTTAATTTTAAAAAAAGAAAGTTAATTTTTGTTAATGTGAACTCGAGATATTTAACTTTTTGAAATTTGGCCAATTGTTAATTAACAAATACATATTTTGAGCTAGAATTTAGACTGTATCATTTTGAAACCTATTCATTTCATGTCGTAAATTCAAAAAAATGTCAAGTTTTATAGAAACTTATTTACAAGCATCATGCTGTAAGTATTGTTAGTTGAGCTAAAAAGTGATTTTTTTAAAAAGCTTAGTTGCAAAATGCAATAACTTTCTTGTTTTTTAAAATTCGGAGGACTTTTTTTAAACATGTTATTTTTTCCTTAGCAATAAGATGAGAAACTTTGTTTTTGTTTTTTTTTAATTAAAATTTGTTATTATTTTTTAAATTTTTTCATAGAGCTTAGTTACAAAATGCATTAACTTCCTTGTTTTTTAACATACAGAGAGGACTTTTTTAAAATATGCTATTTTTTCTCGCAATGTGATCATCAACTTAGTTTTTTATTAATAATGAAAATGAGTATTTGTTATTTCCAAATTCATATGTACACATGTGCCAACGATTGCTAACGTATAAACCTGTATAATTTTTTTTTACTATTTTTCTATATAATTATGAATAGGTACTTAAATTAAATTTATATTGTCTTTTAAATATAATGTTTTAAGTTTTATTTAAAAAAAGGAAATAGTAACTATTGTAATATTAATAATGTTAGAAACAGTTTTGAAGGCGAGGATTAATAATATGGTAAAAACATTTTATTATTTAAACATTTTTATTCTTATAAATGTACAAAATCGTAATTAATGTATTTTATATTACTTGATTGGTAACGTATATAATTCAGTTTCACTCTCTCAATATGTTTCAAATAAAATTTTATCACCATTTTCTTCTCCATTGCGAGTTTGAAAGGAAGATTGGGTACATTATCTTGCAAGCTTTCGCACTGGCTTTCGGGTTCCGATTCTGATAATGAATAAATAAATAAATAAATAACACCACAGGTAATTACGACCCCCTTTATCCTTGAAGGCTCTAGAAGAGCCTTGTGTGGGAGGGGGCTACACATTTAGAGACAAGAGACACACACCCAATATCCGTGCATGTGGAAAAATCCCTCTCAAAGTATTTTCCACCGCCACCAGTATCGGTACAGCTTGAATCTGTGTCTGATTCATCTACATTGTCTTTTTCAACTTCACGATTTTCTTCTTCAGTGACTAAAGTGCATTCTGTACAATTCCTGCAATTAATGCCACATAATATCCACAAAAATTTGTATATTGTAGTCCGAACTTCCTGCCGATATCTCAGGTCTTTACAGCCGGCTTTACACTGACAAGCGAGAATTTCAAGAATTTCCTGTGGTATTGGCTGTTTTCTCATTGTGATAGGCATTAAACCATTAATTGAGATATGACATCTTTCTCTGGGGCTGGTCCGCTCATGCTATTAATGTATTTATAGCTGAAAAGCAAATAATAAGAACCATTTGTGGAGTTAATAGCAGACACTCCTGTAAATCACTATTTTGTGATTTAGGTATTTTAACTGTGTCGTCCATTTTAATATTTGAATTGTGCATCTATGTATTTAAGAACCAGGGAAACTTTCCCAAAAACTCTGACATTCATAACTCGAATACTAGAAACAGAGATAAATTTCATATACCGTTCTCTAAATACAACTCATCATATAAATCATCTGATGTACTTGGATTAGTAATGTTCAATAAGTTACCTGCTCATATTAAATCTAATACATGCTTTAGATCATTTAAAACTCACCTTAAGGAATTTTTAATGAAAGAATGCTACTATCGTGTGGAAGATTTCCTACACTGATTTCCTGCTATCATATACGTTTCAGTGATTAACGAAATGTTATTGTTATTTTTGTTTCTGACCTATTATTTACTTGTTATAACTATATTTCTGTGTAACTATTTACTATAGTCCTTAAGCAAATCTATGACGACTCCTATACATTGTAGTATGTCAAAGGGAAAATAAATTATTATTATTATTATTAATTGTATCTTCCCAACCAAACAAGATGCAAGATAATGTATCCGATCTTCCTGTTCAAATTCGTGATGAAGAAGAAAATGGTCATAAAATTTTATTTTAAACAGATTCAGGGAATGAACCTGAATTGTACACGTTACCAAGCAAGTAATATAAAATATATTAATTACGATTTTGTACATGTATAAGAATAAAAATGTTTATTTTTAAATAAAACGTTTTTATCATATTATTAATCTTCGTCTGTAAAACTTTTTCTAACAAGTATTGATATTACAATATTTACTATTTTCTTTTTTAAATAAAACAGAACATTATATTTAGAAGAAAATATAAATTTAATCTAAGTATTCATATTTATATAGAAAAATAGTAAAAAAAATTTTTTTATACGTTAGCTATCGTTGGTACATGTGTACATATGAATTTGGAAATAAAAATACTCATTTTCATTATTAACAAAAAACTAAGTTGATGATCGCATTGCGAGGGAAAATAACATATTTACAAAAGTCCTCTATATGTTAAAAAACAAGCAAGTTATTGCATTTTGCAAAAAATCAAAAAAATCACGTTTTAGCTCAATTAACAATACTTACATTATGATGCTTGTAAATATGTTTCTATCAAACTTAAATATGTTTTGAATTTATCACATGAAATGAGTAGGTTTCAAAATGATACAGTGCAAATTCTAGCTCAAAATATGCATTTGTTAATTAACAATTGGCCAAAATCCAAAAAGTTAAATATCTCGAGTTCACGCTAACAAAAATGAACTTTCTTTAAATTAAAGGTCCCAAAATTCTCTACCAGGTCTGATAAAAATTTTAAATTTTTTTCAAAATGGCTGAGAAAATGCAATTGTTGTTTGAGTTATAAGAAAAATGTAAAGAAAAGTAACCAAAATTACATTTAAAATTTTTTTTTTATTGCATTCGAAAGTTGGTGTCGAGATCTACATTTTGAAAAAATAATCTTCATTTTGGGCTTAATGGCATAAAATGGCGGGCATTTCAAATTTTAGATAACAAGTGTAATTTTGGCCAATAGGTTCAATATTTTGACACGAAACTTTTATAGTCTTTTTATGACATCAAAATGTATATTTTCTGAAAGTTTGATGCAAATTGGTCTAGTTGATGGTCTTGGGCACTAAAATGAAGAAAAAAACTGTTTTTTTCTGGTTTTTTCAACTTTGTAGGTTATGTACGTACTTCAGATACCTGAAACCGACGAAAATTTATTGGCAATTTTATTACAAAGAGACTGGTTTTTAGTGTACCCCGATCTGACTTATAGAACCGGTGTTATTCACATTTTAATGTCGAAAAACGCAGTAAAAAATTTTTAATTGTTTATAAAAAAAGTAGCACAAGGTTTTCGAGGGCCAAAACATAGGAATATACTCCCGGTGACTGCACTAAGAAGTTTGTAATGTAAAAGCAACGGAGCAAGTACACTTCCCTAGGGGTTTACAAAAAAATTACCGCCGTATTGCAAGCGTGGATTGATCAATAGTATCGAACGCCGTAACACATTCTTTTTCATGACATATGCCCCAAGCATATCATATATTATATTAAATTGCATTGATATTGTACTCTGATGCTGACAAAACCAAGATTGTGTGGCACGAATAAATACATGTTTTTCCTAGAAAATCAGATATTTCTTCTGATATGAATGGTTCCATAATTTTCAACATCATTGGCAATGTGCTTATAGGGCGAAAATGTTAAAGATCCGTGGAACTATTATTTTTTGTACTAAGTATTACGTTTGCCTCCTTTTAAGGACTTCAAATTCTAGGCATTTTTCTATCGTGAATATTGTATGCCCTTTTAAACGGGGATAAGATCAAGTAAAAGTAAGTTTATACATAATTGTTTAAATAGAAATTTTCCAGGGTTATTTCCTCAAAATAATTCATAAAAATATTCAAATTATTAAAGACTCTAACGGGTCTTTGCACCTACTGATTTATTTGTACTTATAGATATTAAAACTAACTGCTGTATTGTTTCTGTTACTCATGTAAATAAATAAATATTCTATTTTATTCTGTTATATTGTGTTCTGTTTTCTATATATATTTTTATTCCACTCAACTCTGGTCCGCTCCAATCCCCTCTGGCCCAATCTGGTTTAGTCCGGTCGAGTCTGGTCCACTCCGGTCCATTCCGGTGCAATCGCATGTTAACTCCCATCAAGAAGTTAGCCTTGGGTTAAGCGAAACGTAGCCTATTTCAAATTCAAGTTAAATTGAAATCCTGAATTAAATCGAAATTGAGATTCTAGAATAAAGTATGAGTATTTGTTTAAAACTAACTAAAATTTTGTTCCTAGTTTATATGTCACTAGGTATACGAGTTCAATTTTACCGTGCAAATAAAAAACGCAACAAAAACTTTACGAGCTCATTATTAATGCTGGCGAACCAGTCGGTATGGTACCGGTCGGTTTTTGTTGCGTTTTTTATTTGCACGGTAAATTTGTACTCGACTATAATTAACTTGTATTATTTATATTACAATTGACATGTTTTAACATATTTCATTAATCTTCGGAATATTTGTTTTTAATTTTTTACCACGGTTATCTAAACAGGTATTTGTGGCGGATAGTTTTCGTATTGACATTTTAATTATAAAGATGATTTTTATTTTTAGCTGGTGTAACATGAGTTAACAATTATTTGTCTTCTATCATAAGTTACGTTGCCTTATATTCTATTCGGCTGTTTCGCATCAATTATTTGAGCAATTAAGTAATTAGGTTACGCCGCACCCTCCATCATTCAATAGATTTCTAAATGTCACGAATAAATGAAGATCCATGCAGCTATTTATATCTGCAATTTTGTCTGTGTGTATCGCCAGAAAACAACGTTTTTTGTTTTTAGCTTTACTATTACATTAAACATGATGTGTCACTTAAATTATTATGATCTTCGAAATATAAGTGGTTTATAATTTGAGACGCATATCTAATGTAAATTGACCGAAGCTGTATTGTTTCGTTTTCTGACTCAATCCAGGGTTGTAGATTCTTGGACGCTACTCAGTCATCAATAAAAGTATATTATTTTTCTGAAACAAATTTAATATATCTAATTACAATTATTGTTACCTAAGATTAGTTCTTTGTCTGGTATCGAATGGTAATACTGATAAGAAATATGGAGAGAGCATTATTTTGCTCCGTGTTTCCCAGAAATGTTTGATAATAATCATAAAAAGCCCTGCTTATACCGCAACTGCTGCTTAGCAACACCAAAATTAGCTCCACGAATAATTAGGCAGTACAACCTACCAAAACTAATCAGCTGTAAGGATAACCAGTCGTCCAATGGTGTACACAAAATCATCAATATATTGCTTTATAATATAAAATAGCCTTGTTTATAGTACATTTAATGAAGTAGAATTCAGTTATTAACTTTTCATTAGGAGAAAAGTATTCTCCGTGCACTATTCTACAATTTATTTTTTCTTTTTATAAGGTGACTGTATACCCATCAAAATGTCACTTAACTTAATACTCTTCCCTTTTATTTTTCATTGCCAACTCCTTTATTTTGAGAAGGGGACTACGCATTTCCTGCTTATACAGAGGTTTCAGTAATGATCACAGGACACGTGACCGCAAAATATAGAGACGATGGCATTGCACTAAACAAAAATACCCTAAATTTAGTGGCGTTCTAGTTAAAGGTAAAAAATTAGCCTATTATTCATGTATTCCTCAAATTTAAGAACAATTTTTTAATATTAAAAACAAATTTAAACCCCTTTTATATGAAACAAAAAATTGTTTGTAAGAAATAAATTATTATACCTAATTCAAAATAATCTTTATTTCCACAGACAACATGAATATAAACATTCGAATCGAACAGTTCACAGTAAATAAAAGAAATTACATAATAAAAACTTTTGTTACATGAGACTTAAATTAGAAGATGAATGAATACATTTTAATAGGAAATGCCAAGAAATTATAATAAATAATGCTCAAAATGTCTGCCTTGAATTTCTAAACACACATGGACTATTCGTTTCATATTTTCAAATACGTTCTGTAACTGATCAACAGTAATATTGCGGATTTCTCTTTCTATTGCCTCTTGTAATTCGTCAATGGTATGAAATCTATTTCTAAATACATTGTTCTTCATGTGTCCAAATAAGAAATAATCACAAGGCGTTAAATCTGGAGACCGTTATAGTCCCTGGCTGAGTAATCGGTCATCGTAAAATTCCCGTAAAAAATCAAGTGAAGCTCTTGCTGTATGGGCAGTAGCACCGTCTTGCTGGAAATAACCAATAACCCTCTTGCAGTTCATCATCATGCAACTGCGCCAGAAAGGGTTCTAAAATAAGAGTTTGATATCTTTGGGCATTAATTGTTTCACGAAAAATATGGGGCCTATTTTTCTCTTTCTGGATATTGCCACCTATACATCAACTTAAGGGGTGTAAACTTGTTTCTACGTAAGTGTGACAGGTTTCTGTAGCCCATGCCCTGTAGTTACTATTACTATTAACCTGTTAAGTGGAACCACGCTTCATCAGTAAAATAGGTTAAATACAATACATGGTTGTTATTTAAATGTCCGTTGAACAACGGTTACCTTGTATGCATACAAATGGAGTTTTTTAGTGCTGTGTGGGTTGTTCCAACTGAAAGACCTAAAAAAAATAACTTAATATAAATAATATATTAAGACATCTTAAGAGAACCGATTCCCAGTTTTATATATTTTATTGTTTGCATTCAGGTTTTATACACAAACAAGAGTTTTAGTAGGTATACACACAAGCCAGTCGTTTCTCTGAGATATGGTGGCGACATTTTTCAAATCTAGCATCATCATTTCGTTATTACGTTGACATAATACTGAGCACACTGATATCATATGATTATTTTGTTCATCAGTAAATTTCAAATTAGTAAAATAAATTAATTTTAGGTAAAATGAAATAAGTTAAATATTAGTGGTGGGATAACTGAAAAAAATTCACATCTGGCAACCAATGCACCCCTTTGGATTCAGATAGTACATGCTTAGACGAGTCTAAAAAGCCCAGAACACAAATTTTCCTGACTCTCTAGCGGTATGGCCGGCAAAGTTTTGTGACACGCTTCTACATTTTCCTATATAACTCGGGTTTGTATTTTGATACTAGGATTAACGCCGTAGAGTTTCAATTCATTTTCAGGCATATATATCTAATTTTTTGCTCTTTATTCGAATATAATGGCTACTTTCATACCTGAGAAAGCTTATGAAAAACCAATTAAAGTTCTATTGAATTCTATTTGATTATAATATGTGATATAAGATTTAATTTATTAACCAATACATATATATCTCAAACTTTGCTTGCCTCACGATGCATTTAATATATTTGATTTCTCTCTATATTTTTATCACATACAATAATTGTTGTAAACGTCTGTATTCTCTTTTACTTATATTTTATTTTTTGTATGCTTGTTTGTTTGTTACTCTTTTCTATTTGTGGTATCTTGTGACTTTTACATATAAGTATATGTTTTATATTGACGTTTCATATCTGTAAAATGTACAGCTCTATATGAATGAATAAATTATTATTATTATTATTATTATTTGTGAAACCTCGCTAAAACGCTGGCAAGTTTTTTAAATAGTTTGTCTAGTCTGAAATAGTACTTGATCTAGTTTATTTTGCAATAACAGTAATTTCGTCAAATAAGACGAAAAATGTAGAAAAAAATGTAGTACAGGAAAGTCCAAAATTATCGAAGATGACAAATGATACAGTGGGTTGAGATAGCTGAAAATTATACCTACCAAAATATTTCACATCTGGCAATCAATGCGTCACTTTAGATTCAGATAGTACATGGGTAGATGAGTCTAAAAAGCCTTTGACAAAAATTTTCCTGGCCCTGTTGTGGTGTTGATCACATAATCAGTATGGCCGCCAAAGTTTTGTGACACGCTTCTACATTTACCTATATATCTCGGGTTTGTTTTTTGATATTAACCTATATTATTATTGATTATTAATCAGGAGAAAACGATCTTTCGAACGGTATATTTGATATACAAGAGGTGCATCGCTTGCGGCAAGTAGAGGAGGTAAGTTGTACACAGTGCTTTGACACTTCTGGAATTGTTGTCTACACAGATCGGTATGATCCTCCTGAAGTTACTATCAATCCCCACTTGATTGGCGAGGGTATTGTGTATTGTGCAACGAGGCTGTTGTTCCAAATTCTTGCTTGGAGAGTAGCTCGTTTGATGTGTTGTGTTAAAGCATCTGCTGTAGAAGTAATGTTTTCGATTCTCGATTCTTTCTTGTAAATAACACTCGTCTGCAGTCATTGACGTTCTGAAGATCTGATGCTTGATCATGAAGTAGAATAACAAATCGCTGCAACAGATCATGATATTCAACATGAATATCAGAGGTGCCTGTACAGAACTGATGCCATACACAATTAATTTCACGAAATAACATCCAGACCTTCTAAGCTGTCTTCTTGCCAATGCCACAAAATGTGGAAACTGTGTCGCAACCAGTTACAGATTGAAAAGTCAACAAATTTCTGCGAATTTCCGATGAAAGTTTGGCACAAATTTTATAAATCGGAATGAATTTTCTGTATTTCCCACAACCATACCCAATATCTGAGTCCACAGTCCATATTAAGATGCGAGTATGTCCACTTTCTACTGCATGCTTAACATGGAGAAGTAAGCGACCATATATTTCTTCGTGGGAGGCGGAAGAAATGCTTGATATATCCATAGTTGTTGACGTGAGGACTCGGTCATCATAAGTACAGACAACATGTTTTCCTGGATACTAGTTTTCTACCATTTTCTTAGCTAGCAACTGGAACCATTTTGTTTTATTTTCGTTGGAACATAAGAACTGTTTAAATTTTTTTGGAATTGTTGAGTCTGCGACTTTAATACTTAAGCCACTTCCTCTTCTTTCTCGGGTATCCGTCTTCAAACTGTTACTAACATATCTGTCGAATACAATATCTAGTCTTGAACTATTCTTCAGTTGATTAATGAAATATGGTTTGAAAACATGCTCATAGTATCCGGAAAATGTTGTAGCCATACCAGGATTAAGCATATGTATTACGGCTGTTCCATCAAATATTTTAGCTGTTACATCCGATTGGTTGTGATTAAAGCTAATGTTACATTTTGATTGAATGCAGTCAATAATATCCGACTTGTTGGTTGGTTTTCGGAATTTTCCATCATCTGAAATAGACGATGGGTACATTTTGTTTTCATGCGAATAGAAATCATCAATGTTGCTATCCCGTGCTTCAGATGCATATGACAGCAAGATATTATTTAGCAGAATGTTTCGAAAAAATCAAAATAAACAACAAAAATTTTAATAAAGTTACAAATATTTCTGCTTTATTGAACCTAAACAATGATGTCAAATATATCGTTCGAAAGAACGTTTTCTCCTGATTAATAATCAATAATAATTTAGGTTAATATCAAAATATAAACCCGAGATATATAGGGAAATGTAGAAGGGTGATACAAAACTTTGGCGGCCATACTGATTACGTTAACACCATTACAGGGTCAGGAACATTTATGTCCAAGGCTTTTTAGGCTCGTCTACAAATGTACTATCTAAATCTAAAGTAGCGCATTGGTTGTCAGATGTGAAATATTTTGGTAGGTATAATTTTCAGCTATCCCAACCTACTATATCATTTGTCATCATCGATAATTCTGGACTTTCCTGTACTACATTTTTTTTACATTTTTCGTCTTACTTGACGAAATCACTGTTATTGCAAAGTAAACTAGATCAGGTACTATTTCAGATTAGACAAACTTTTTAAAAAACTTGCCAGCGTTGTTATTAGAGCTACGCTGATTTTTTAGCGAGGTTTCATAAATAGAAGTTTAATTGGCTTTTCATAAGCTTTCTCAGGTATGAAAGTAGCCATTATATTTGAATAAAGAGCATAAAATGAAATATATACGCCTGAAAATGAGTTGAAACTCTACGGTGTTAATCCTCGATGGTAAGTACTTTTTTTTATTAGTTATAATTAAACTTGAATACTTTATCAACCCATTTATGAGGCAATTTTGCTTCACATTGACTTAATTACGTCTGCCTGCGTTTTGCTGCTTCGTAGTAAAATAAAACAGTTTTAAAAATAATCATGTATAATGTTAACATTTTTGAATAGCTGCTGTTAATAAAATTTTATATTAGATATTATATTTTAGAAACACGTTACGAATTTATTTCAATACATATCTGTTTCTAGATCTCGATTTGAAAAAGAATTTTAAAACATAAATTTTTAAAATCCCAACTAATTGCAGCAAATTTAATGTAAAATATAAAACCTACACATAGTGGATTAATGATTACAAAAATAAATTTATAGTACAATACATACTACAAAATTCATAAATTTTACTGTTTCTTATGAAAGAAATAGGACATTATTCAACGACGGGGTAATGGTAGCGATAACTCACAATGATGACGTCTACGGTACGAGCCGAAAGCTACTGTCGTAATTCATCTGAATGAGTAATAGCTATTTACACGAAAGTAGAATACGATACTTTTTCTACGACTATACAGCAGGAGGTTACAAATTAATAAAACTATTTTTTCTCAGCTCTAAAATAAGCCTCCACTTTGAAGGCAAAAAGTAAAAAACGCCACTTAAATAATTTAATTCTCTACAAAGAACCTCGCACAGAAACATGGCATTTGGGATCCAGGTGAAAATGATCGAAATTGATATATGTTGTAGTTTAGATCTTCCTGATCAAAAGTTCAAATGGGACCATGGCTCGAGGACCTTTTATTTGGGAGTTAGAGCGACGGAAAAGGTCGAAAATTTCAACACACGGGATTTGGGATCCCGGTAAAAATGATCGAATTGAGATATGTTGTAGATCAGACCTTCCTGATGAAAAGCTCAAGTAACACCAAGGCTCGAGTACCTTTTTTTGAGTTATAGCATGCGCAAAGTCCGAAAATTCCAATACATGTAATTTGGGATCCTGGTGAAAATAGCCAAAATTGAGATATGTATAGTTCAGACCTCATCAGGAAGGTCTGAACTACAACATATCTTAATTTCGACCATTTTCACCGGGATCCGAAGTCCCGTGTTCCTGTACGGGATCCTTTTGGTCGTAGTTTTTTTGCCCAGGGGCAACGGCTCTCGACATATTCGCATTTAAAGGAAGAAATGTCTAATTTTTGGCCGTACCTCGCCGCACTTCGAAGCCTAAAGTCCCAAACGAAAATATTTTTCAAAATTCTGATGAAACCCGGCGGTCCGCAGTGATTCAAACTAATCCTTTGGGAGATTTTATTTTTGAGCTAGCTCAGCAGTCACCGAGATATTTTCGAAAAAACGAAAGAGAAAAATTCGTTTATGGAGCCGTAAATTCGGCGAAAATACGAAATTTTAAAATGTTTGTATCTTTCTAAATAAATCAGCTAGAAGGCTGGATGTTGCAGTAGAAAGAGGAATAGTTTTAGTTAATCCAGATCGTAAATTGCACCAGACAAAGAACAGCTCACGCATGGTGATTGGTTCTCCAAAACTGTTGAATGATAAATAACAACTCACAGGTGTGAGTAATGAGCTCTATTACCTATTCAAAAACACGTCAATAATGAGCATGTTAATCAATAGTCGTGGAAAAATAAATTAATTCCCACCCATCAAGATGCGTAATGTGCGTTTCCAAAACGATTGAATAACTTGCGACATAGTACGTCGTCAATCGGAAATAAAATCTGATTGCAATAAATCCCCAGCAGATATATTAATCCTAAAGGAAGGACAACAATGCATTAAGTTATATTAACAAAATATATAACCGGCACAAAGTAGATTAATTATCACAGAAGTAAATATACAATAAAATACTGTTACGTGTTCACACCCTCCAGTAAACACCCTTTACGCAGGTTCAATAAATTGCAACCATAGCCTTCACAAACCACTGATTTATTAATCACTTAAATTACAATAACTAATCCTTAAAAATAATACAACTAATAATAACTCTAAATACGTAAATTCACTACTTTAAATCACAACTTTTGGGGTGAGCATAGGTGCGTCTTTACTATGTACATACTTCGATATGCCATGTAAAGCAACGTTGGGCGTGGTTAGTAGTTGGATGGGTGACCGTTCGAACGAAGACCGCGTCTTCGCCTCACACATCTTCCAGCGACTTGTATATAAGTGTATGCGCGGAAGCTATACAACCTTAGGCGAAGGTTGTATAGGAGATATACCATCCTTCGGAGGGGATGTAAAGCCGCCAGTCCCTTGTCTATTAAATGTTAGGCAAGTAAAAGATCCCTACTCTTCTTAAGAAAAAAAATCACAACTTAATACTGTTCTTTATTTCATCTAATCACTTGTTCGTCTAATATAAAACCCTCCATATCAGAACTGTACTGTATACTGAACTGAACTGTCCGCGTGCGCCGGATTCACCTCTTATATGCCATCAAACGTACTCTAGAACCCGTCTAGAACATGCTGGAAATTTGTATAGTTTTCTAGGTGCCAAATGGCAGTTAATTAGTTGGCCCAGAGATGGCGCCATCCTAACAGCCATTCACTTTATACCAGGGCCTAATTACATCTCTCTCCGTGAGAGGGCAGCACATAACAATACATAAATACATGCATACAGATTTTATTAAGTATAGTTAAAAAATCTAGAAAAGTGTGCCATGGAAATTGAATAAAACTAAATTCTAAACACGCATTTTATCAACAAAACAACACTGCAAATAAGAAAGGTGTGCTGTAGAAACAAAAAGAAGTTTGACAAATAATAATACGTGCGTATTTTTCATTTAATAGGTTTGCTCTTTGTCGTTAAATTTATTGTTGTTTGTTGTTTCTTAATTGTTGCTATTGTTTAACATGTATACAGAACATGAAAAATACACATGTTATTATTTTTTTAAGAATGCCACAGAAATTTCAGAAATGCTGCAGAATTGTATGCACAAAAATATTCGAACTGACATCATCCATTCCACGTATTCAATGTCTTTTGATTGTGAAGAAGGAAATCAGGAAAGGAATTGATAACAATCATCTTGTAGAAGTGAATCCTATTGCTTCTACTAGAGAAACTGGCCACGAGGTGCAATTAGTCATGAGTCATCAAGAAAGATTCTCAAAAAATATGGCCACCGCTTGTTTAAATATCATTTGTATCAGCATTTGTACGAGGCTGATGGTAACCGAAGATTACCTAATTGTGACTAGTTACGTCAGTACGATTCCACGAACAAGAATTTTCTTTCTTTCATGTTGTTTTCTAATTAGTTGAGATTCACCAACAATGGAATGTTCAATAAATAAAACAATAGATATTGGGCGCAGGAAAATCGACATATAATGAATGAAGGTAATTTTCAGGAAAGTTCGGGCGTGAATGTGTTGGCTGGGGTGATTGGAACAAGAATTTTATTTCAAAGTCCTTTGACACGGGTGAGATATATAGCCCACTGAGCAGATCCAAGCATTTTAGTTTTTTTTGTGGGGGGATATGTGAAAAAACTAGTTCTTTATACTCCTGCTATGTTGCGAAAAGTTATGCGAAACATCATTGACCTAGCCAAAAAGTCAAGAAGAAGAACACTTTGAACATTTACTACGTTTTAATTAATCATCTAATGTGTGATTTTATTGTTAAAATAAATCATTTCAGACATAACACTTGTTATTTGCAGCGTTGTTTTGTTTACAGAATGAATGTTTTGAATCTAGTTTATTCAATTTCCACGGCATACTTGATAAGCATTTCTTCTATATATTTCAATTATTACCCATCAAAGAACTTGAGCGTTTGGATTTATATCAGACCGATTTTCGCTTTGAGGTTACCAATGGATTTGTCGTGAAATTTAGCATATAACTAATGAGTAAAAGATAACTTAATTACAAATTAGTGATTTAGGAAATTTTGGTTGGTTGTAGGTACTAAAAAACTCGTAAATCTCACCTTTACATTGTTCTCTAATCATTTTGGTACACTCTAGATGCAAAAATAAAAATAGTCCCAAAAAAGCAAATTGTCTCAGAAATCTTTTTAAAACTATGCAATTCTACTTAAAGTCGAAATCCAACATGAAGTTGGAGTCATTTCTGAGGAAACCGGAAATGATGTCAAATAATGAAAAATTTTCTGTTTTGCAATATACTATCCCTGCCAAGTTTAATACTAAACTCTAGAAACTATCGCATATGTATAGTTGTAAAATATGCATATTTCGACTAATGCAAAATTTCGGGTATTCCATTTCGGAAAAAATCTGCTGACCTCTTTTTCTTTTTAATAAATTGATAGCAATTGAAGCTCTATTACTTTCTATGGGGTTTGCTTTTTCCTTTTTCTAAAAGGCGAGTTACATCTGCTTTTTAATGGCTGCGCACCAAGAAATAAAAAAGAAAAATGAACAAAAACAATGCTTCTAAAATGGCGTTCAATTTTCGTTCCTTATTGTTGTAGAGTTAGTAGTTTCGCAGAAATAGTAGTTTCAAAATGGTGACCCACCATATTGACGATGAAATGTAATGTTAAAATGAAAAAAGTGGCAAATCAATGACACCAGTCCTCTATCACAAAAGAATTAAAAAGTCATCCTCTATAATTTTCTTTTGTGAATGCCGCCATTTTGCTACTGTAAAACTCTCTTCATAGAATTTGATTTTTATCGACTCCAATAATAGTTTTTTTTCAGTGAGTCACCTTTTTTTCAATAATTACGCACGACAGGAAAATTTCTATGGACGTTCATAAATACCCAAGTAGTCCTGACCCCATTTTGTAGCTCATGTTGACCCATTGATTGAAAATTCCTTTAAAACATTTTACAAACTTTTCTTTGCTTCTTGCCGTTGGAATGTGCTCAGTTATTTTAGATGAAGGCTTCATATCTAACAACTTACACAACTTACTGAAGTTTGGTCAATCATTATAGTCTTAAAAGCCTCACGATATGAACAAAGAAAAGTAATTTTATGATTTTCCAATTTTGTGGAGTGATGATAAATTGTCGCTAAAGATAATTTATCACTTGTACAGGAGTATAGCGACTATTTTAACTGTGATAAATCTTTGTTTTTATAAGTTTATTAGTTCGATATAATAAAATAACAAATCATGGATTAATAACCGACGCAATGCTCTGATTATTTTTACTTCCACGTCCAGTAGGTCAGTAACGCAAAAAATTTTTTTTTTTAAATGGGCTTAAAATGTCATGAAACATCGAGATTTTAAATTTGAGTGAAAAAAATTTCCTGTCTGTCTGTCCGTCTGTAACTTTTTATGCGCATGTCTACTCTGGAATAGTTTGTGATATTGACTTGAAATTTGGTATACTTATGTATTGTAACGAGATCTGGAACTAGATTATATTTTGATCTAATTCCGTTGAAGGGTTAGGGGTAAATGGGGTAAGTTCTCAAAAATTTTGTTGGCATCAGCCCCCCCCCCCCACTATCACCTCCTATACCACCTCTACACTATTATGAAAGGGAATAAAAAAAAATTAAAATGTGATTTACTGAGTATACAAGAACGGAACGTCTAAAAAAAATTTTTGGTGTTACCCCCTCTACTACCCCCATTGCCACCCTCACCCTATTATTAAAGGGGGTCAAAAAGAATAAAATGTGATTTAGTGTGTATACAAAAACGAAACGGTTAAAAATTTTTTATCGCATTAGCTACCCATTCTACCACCCCCATTGTTATCCCAATCCTATTACTGAAGGGGTTAAAAAAATAAAATATGATTTAGTGTGTGTACAAGAACGAAACGTCTAAAAAAAATTTTTGGCCTTGGCTACCCCCTCTACCATCCCCATTGTCACTCTCACCCTATTATTAAAGGGGTTAAAAAAAATTAAAATGTGATTTAGTGTGTACACAAAAACGAAACGCCTAAAAAAATTTTTTGGCGTTAGCTAGCCCTTCTACCACCCCCATTTCCACCCCCACCCTATTATTAAAGGGAGTAAAAAATTTAATTGGGATTTAGTGTGTGTACGAGAATCAACCAGCCACCCCCTCTACCACCCCCACTATATTATTAAAGAGAATAAAATATTACACTGGGATTTAATGTGCATAAGACTTGGATACAAAATTTGGATGTGGAAGTAGTGATTCCTTGGACAGCGGTTTTATATTCAGAGATAATATTCATACTGTGGATTTGTCATTATGGCAAAAGTTATTTACAAAAGTAAAATTGTCTTGAGAAAATACACAATACACATTAAGCGTTTAATTTTACAGGATATTTCTGATTAAAATTTTATAGCAACAATAGTTATTTTACTTCCACGTCCAGTGGAAGTATAGTAACGAAAAAAAATAATATTTTTTTTTGTTGAAATAGGCTTAAAATGTCATGAAACGTCGATATTTTAAATTTAATAGAAAAAAAATTACGTCTGTCAGTCTGTCCTTCTGTCTGTCTGTCTGTAACTTTTTTGTGTGCACGTTTACTCTGGAACCGTTTATGATATTGACTTGAAAGTTGGTACACTTATGTATTATAACGAGATATGGAACTGGATTATATTTTGATCTAATTCTGTTGAAGGGTTCGGGGGTAAATGGGCTAAATAAGGGTAAATAGACAAAGCAAGCAAGTAAGAGTCCATAAAATTGCAATTTAGAGCATGTACGAAAAGTCAAGATCTCAAAATTTTTTTTGGCATCAGCCAACCCCCACTATCACTCTCAGTACCACCCCCACACTATTATGAAAGGCAGTAAAAAAATTAAAATGTGATTTAGTGTGTATACAAGAACGGAACGCCTCAAAAAATTTTTTTGGCGTTAGCCACCCCTCTTCGACCCCATCCTATTATTAAAGGGGGTAAAAAGTTAAATTGGCATTTAGTATGTATACGAGAACCGAGGAACTCTAAAAAATTTTTGGTGTCAGCCACCCGCTCTACCACCCCCACCTTATTATTAAGGGCGTAAAAAAATAAATAGGGATATAGTGTGTATAAAACTTACGCTATCTCACAAAGCAAACTGAAATTACGCTATGTGAAATCTTACTTTGGTCGTTGTTAAACTTTGCAGACCTAACTTATCCTCTATGTTTAAACACAAAATGCAAAAAAAATACAAAATTCATGCCTGCGGCTAATGAGCCTGATTCAGTTTAAATCAATTGTATAAAGATATTATTTAATTGGATGGAATCTGCTGTAGGTTCTTGATGAAACATATTCAATAGGCTAATTATAAATATTCAAAAGAATAGCTACAATACGCACTTGGTTTATTGTTTCATTAGTTTTATTCAGATTTCTCTGACATATGTTTCGGCCTTGCGACCATTATTAAAGAGTCTTAAAAACAGTCGCAAGGCCGAAACATATGTCAGAGAAATCAGAACAAAACTAATGAAACAATAAACCAAGTGCGTATTGTAACTATTCTTTTGAATATTTGTAAATATTCTAAGATATTATTTAACAGCAATGTGAATAAAGTTAGCTCTTTGTTGTCTATTTTCATTTATATCAAATCTTTTCTGGAGCCTCAAGGAACATTAACAGCACTGTATAGCATACGGTGCAATTTAAGTTAAGTATGTGGGTTCATCCACAATAAAGGGAATGTTGATATGTATATTTGACATATTATATTGTATTTAATTACTTACAATATATAATTATGTATACTTCTTTCAATACCAAATATATAATTGTAATCATAAAGAATCTTTAAAAATATGTATCATAGAAACCATTAACATAGTCGCAGATCTAGATACTAAGTACCTTTCTTGATATAAAAATAAATAATTAACTAGTAGTAAATACGCCACAAAGTGATAGAACAAATCTGTAAATTTATTATAGATTTGAACTTCGTCTCTTATGACACGCATATTATTAATCTGTAAATTTATTGTAAAATTTAATTTGGCAAGGGGAGACGTTTATCATTATTATTATAATTATATATATTTTAGGATAAGTTCTGTTACGCGCTTGCCAATACCGATGCAGATATAGTTACTTCAGCTTCAGTAGTAAATATAAATAATAATAATAATTAATAATAAACTGCACACAAAGCAATGTGTTCTGATCTTCTTGACGCTCTAAAGCAAGAAAATTTAATTACTCATATTTCATTTAAGATAAAAAAAAACTATTCACATTGTAACGCCGCTAATTCGATGCTGCAACTTGCACTTTATACTAGTACAAGCGGGTTTTTGCCTCTAGCGCAAGTTCCTGTTTAAAGTGCAGAAACACCACTTTCTCTATTAACAGTATAATAGAGGCCCCAGATAGAATCAGTGAAGACGGTTTACTACCAGGAGTCGAAACGTAGGCCGTCTTGCTCAAGGAATGGACAGCTGCAATAATTTTATTATTTGCAACACTTTTACTACAGATTAGAGTAGAGACTCAAAATAAGGCACACCAAATAGTTTAAAAATATATTGATAATATTTACAGTTCAAAGCAAAAATAAATCAATATTACAATACGGTATGTATTTTAAAGAATGTGCATATATATATATATATATATATATATATATATATATATATATATACAGAAAAACCACAAAATAATACAGATAAATTAGTATTTCAAATATATTAAAAATTTTAATTACCCAAGTTTCGGAAATATTCAAATTATAGTTAGTTATAGTTTTTTTCCTTTTTTATTTCTCTAATTAAAATTTCTACTAATATTTTTAACCAGGTACTTCTACAAAGTGAACGCAAGCAAGCAAATGATATTAGGTAAATGCAAAATAAAAAATGAAATCAAATGACAAGCAAAGCAAGACCAGCGGTTTGATACATGCAACAGAAATGAAATTTGAACTAAATTTATGACAGATAAAGAATTATTAAAATTTCTAGCAAGAATAAAGTGACCTTTTGTATATTATGAAATAGTTAGTTTTGCGAACTTGACGTGGCGAACCCGATGATGGAATGTTTAACTATTAAATAAGACGGAGTGTCCCACTTAAAGGCAGCGTCCCCGACTGAGAATTTCGCGGAAAATAATCCGGTATAACTACTACTGTATAGAAAGACTAGATTTTACTAGACAGATTCAAACGTCAAGTTTTATTTCACTAGATATTAATTTGTCCTTGTTTATTTTTACGATCGTACTTGGTATTAATTTAATACAGTTCGGCTCAGGTGGAGTGTCCCACTTAAAATCAGCTCCCCCGACTGAGAGTTTTACGCAAAAAATTATTTATTTGCAAAATTAAAATCAAATCAAAATAAATTGTTATTAAAATTTCAGCGTACACCTCTAGAGTGTCCCACTTAAAGGCAGCGTCCCATGAGAGTATTATCCTCGGTAAAATATCTTCGCGGATTTACTAGACACGATCGGTTTATTGAAAATTATCATAAGTTGCTGAAGACAAAACATAACAAAGACAAATTCAAAATTATTACAGAAAATACCGGAAATATTCCAAAGTCCAAAATTACCACAAAAAAAATATAAATTCAGAGCAGTGAAATATTAAAGTCAAAAGTCAACTGGTCAGGTCGGGAGTAGGAAACTAAAGATATCTTTAGCAGAGGGTCTAGGCACGATATCCCCGTCCTAAGCTAAAATTGATTCTGTCGGACGCACATTGCGCCAGCATATGTGAGTCAGGGAGTCATCAATTGACGGCGCACCAAATATTTATAACCTTTAGGGGCAATTGATATAAACAAGAACATTTTAAATGACTAGGATCGATCGCAAATCAAATATGTATATGATTTCAAAAAAAGAACGAATTTAATAGCTCCGGTATTAATAGTTATAATTCTAAATCAAATTATAATTTTTCAAGCCGGCGTATAATGAAAATTTTGGAGCGTTAATTAATTTAAACAATTGACTCTCACGGTTTAAACTACTTGCAATCAGTTTGTAACTAAAACTTTACCTGGTACTTGAAAAGATCTGAATTTTATATTCAATGACTTTAAATCCCATGTCTTGTGTTGGAATTATTAAATTTCCACATTGAACCATATTCCAAAGAACCTACTATATATACACATAGAAACACGGACAACACGCCACTTCATATATATTGCCTTTCCTGGGGTTTGAAAATATATATGTTTAACATAAAATGAATTTCAAACTTTATCAGGACGCCATTCATTTCTCTACTTGTAAAAAAATTTAAGTAAAAATGAATAAAAGTGTAAAAAAATTATTTTGCAGAAAATTATATTATGAATTATGAAATAAAATATCATGCAGTCATTATGTCACTTGAACCTACTCAGTCTTATTTTCGCCAATATTTTTTCACCTTTCTTAGTACCTCTTATTTTGCTTCCACCTAGTCAAATAAAGAAGAAAATGCAGTAGTACTCTATAACTTAACCGAAAAGTGTAATATTAAACGACTGAAACCAACGCATTAACCAGTTCTTCATGCATTTAAAACATCAGAAACGGTTTTCTACCATAATATCGAAACTGCTCAATTGACTCCCCTAAGCTCAAGAATTTCAAGCCAAATTGCAATAAGTTTCATGATTATCGAGGATACAGATACATACACAATATGTAGTCGTTATTAATAAACTTTATTAGCAAATGCATCGTGTAATAGACCAAGAGTTATTGACATATGCGATTGGTTTTTAGTGTAAATATTAAAATAATCAAAATCATTTATTTTGTGTAAATTTCGAAGTGATATTGTGAGAAGCAAGGATGCCCGCAGCTGGTAATAGTATAATGCAATCAACAGAAAGCGTCGTAGAGGTGAGCAGAACCAGATGCACACCGCTAATAGTTGCTAAATACAGATTAGTACTTGCCATTGGTCAAGGGACACTTGCCCATGTCATGTTGGCAGAACATGTTGACACGGGAGAAGAGGTAGCTATCAAACTTATAGATAAACCCCATCTCACCTCAGATTTATTAGACGAATTATCCAGGCAGGTAAATATTTTGAAAAAGTTAAACCATCCAAATATTGTTAAATTACTGGATGTAATTGAAACCGCAGACACTCTTTATTTGATAATGGAGTGTGTCCCGGGAGGTAACTTTTCTGAATATCTCACAGACAACGGCCGTTTAAATGAAAAGGAAGCCAGAGCTATATTTACGCAGGTCGTATCAACAGTGGAATACTGTCACAAAAAGGATTGTGCACAGGGATCTAAAAGATAAAAACATACTGGTGGATAACGAATGGAATACTAAAGTTGCTGATTTTGGATTATCAATAGGGTTTGCTCCTGGAAGTAAATTAGAAGGTCGCTGTGGTACCCTGTATTGCATGGCACCTGAAATTACTCGACGTGAGAAGTAAGGACCGAAAATGGACGTATGGTCTCTGGGGGCGTTCTTGTATGTGTTAATGTCGGATAAATGCAATTGGTTTTTAGTGTAGATTTTAAATTATTTTAAAATAATCAAAATCATTTTAGTTTGTGTAAATTTCGAAGTCGTATTGTGAGCAGTAAGGATGTCCGCAGCTGGTAGTAGTATAATGCAATCAACAGAAAGCGTCGTGGAGGTGAGCAGAACCAGATGCACACCGTTAATAGTTGGTAAATACAGATTAGCACTTGCCATTGGTCAAGAGACACTTGCCCATGTCATGTTGGCAGAACAGATTCCCACGGGAGAAGAGGCGGCTATCAAACTTATAGATAAAACCCATCTCACCTCAGATTTATTAGACGAATTATCCAGGAAGGTAAATAATTTAAACCATCCACATATTGTTAAATTACTGGATGTAATTGAAACCGCAGTCACTCTCTATTTGATAATGGAGTGTCCCGGAGGGTAAATTTTCTGAATACCTCGCAGACAACGGCTGTTTAAATGAAAAGGAAGCCAGAGCCATATTTAATCAGGTCGTATCAACAGTGGAACACTGCCACAAAAAGGAATTGTACACAGAGATCTAAAAGATAAAAATATATTAATGGATAGTGAATGGAATGCTAAAGTTGCTGATTTTGGATTATCAGTAGGGTTTGCCCCTGGAAGAAAATTAGAAGGTCTCTGTGGTACCCTGCATTGCACGGCGCCTGAAATTATTCGAGGTAAGAAGTACGCACCGGAAATGGACGTATGATCTCTGGGGGTGTTCTTATATGTGTTAATGACGTAGTGCGTTCCCTTCAGCAGTCCAACTCGGAAATTAGTAGAGAAACGAATATTGCTTGGCAATTTTCACATTCCACATTTTCTAAGCAGAGTATGTCAAGATCTTTGAAGGAAAATGCTTACACTACATCCAGCAACACGTCCTACCCTAACATGAATAATGCAAAATAAGTGGAAAAACCATGGATTTGAAAACTAGCTGAAACAATATATAGAACCAAAAGAGAATGCAGTTGGCGCAAATGGGTAGTTTTGGTTTCCTTGAATTTTCGGAAGAAGGTAATCCAGTTTCCACGTATCTCTTAGTGAAAAGTTTGATTACTTCCAAGAAGGAACTTCTTGTCAATCTATTGATAGGAATTTGATAATGCACGACTATTCAAATCGGGATTTGCCTGCCATTTTGTACTTAATTGTAGAAAAAATAAATAAATTTCGGCATTTGAGGACAACATGTAATATTTATATGGCGTTTGCCCAGATACGAATTTAAATTATAAGTACATGTATAAATAAAGTTAATAAAATTATTGGCTTAATTGTTCATGCTTTTAATTCCTTATTTTAATTTTCTTGCTTCTTTTTAGAAACGTTTGCAGGGGTTACTGTAAGATATATATAGAAGAATTAAAAAATCAACAGGTTATGAGCCGTGACTCTTTATTCGTTTATTAAATTGTGAAATATCTAATTATTTAAATGTATCTATATTGTTAAAGTACTGGATGTAATTGAAACCGCAGACACTCTCTATTTGATAATGGAGTGTGTCCCGGGAGGTAATTTTTCTAAATACCTCGCAGATAACGTCCGTTTAAATGAAAAGGAAGCCAGAGCCATATTTAAGCAGGTCGTATCAACAGTGGAATACAGAAACAAAAAGGAATTGCACGGCACCTGAAATTATTCGAGGTGAGAAGTACGGACCGGAAATAAACGTATGGTCTCTGGATGTGTCCTTATATGGGTTAATGACGGAGTACATTCCCTTCAACTGTCCAACTCAGAAATTAGCAGAAAAACAAATATTGCTTGGCAATTTTCACATTCCACATTTTCTGAACAAAGAATGTCAAGATCTTTTAAGGAAAATGCTTACACTAAATCCAGCAAGAGTCCTACACTAAAATCAATTATGCAAAATAAGTGGACAAATCACGGACTTGAAAACTAGCTGAAACTATATATAGAACCAAAAGAGCCTGCAGTTGGCGCAAATGGGTAATTATGGTTTTATTGAATTTTTGGAAGAAGATAATCCAGTTTACACATTTTTCTTATTGAAGAGTCTGACTACTTCCAAGAAGGGACTTCTTGTCAATCTGTTGATAGGAATTTGTTAATAAACGACTATTCAAATCGGGTTTGGCTGCCTTTTTGTACTTAATTCTAGAATATAAAAAAAAATTCGGCAGTTGAGGATAACATATATATTTATATGGCGTTTACCCAGATACGAATTTAAATTATAAGTACATGTATAAATAAAGTTAATAATGTTTTTGATATAATTGTTCATGCTTTTAATTCCTTATTTTAATTTTCTTGCTTCTTTTTAGAAACGTTTGCAAATTACTGTAAGATATATAGAGAAGAAACAAAAATCAACAGGGTATGAGCCGTGATTATTTATTCGTTTATTAAATTGTGAAATATCGAATTATTTAAATTTATCTATATATATATATCTATATTGTTAAATTACTGGATGTAATTGAAACCCCAGACACTCTCTATTTGATAATGGAGTGTGTCCCGGGAGGTAACTTTTCTGAATACCTCGCAGATAACGTCCGTTTAAATGAAAAGGAAGCCAGAGCCATATTTAAGCAGGTCGTGTCAACAGTGGAATACTGCCACAAAAAGGAATTGTACACAGAGATCTAAAAGATAAAAACATATTGGTGGATAACGAATGGAATGCTAAAGTTGCTGATTTTGGATTATCAATAGGGTTTGTCCTGGAAGTAAATTAGAAGGTCGTTGTGGTACCCTGTATTGCTTGGCACCTGAAATTATTCGAGGTGAGAAGTACGGACCGGAAATAAACGTATGGTCTCTGGGAGTGTTCTTATATGTGTTAATGACGGAGTGCATTCCCTTCAACGGCCCAACTCGGAAATTACTAGAGAAACGCATATTCCTTGGCAATTTTCACATTCCACATTTTCTAAGCAAAGAATGTCAAGATCTTTTAAAGAAAATGCTTACACTAAATCCAGCAAGAATCCTACACTTAAATCAATTATGCAAAATAAGTTGACAAACCACGGATTTGAAAACTAGTTGAAACAATATATAGAATCAAAATAGACTGCAGTTGGCGCAAATGGGTAATTTTGGTTTCATTGAATTTTTGGAAGAAGATAATCCAGTTTCCACATATTTCTTATTGAAGAGTCTGACTACTTCCAAGAAGGGACTTCTTGTCAATCTATTGATAGGAATTTGTTAATAAACGACTATTCAAATCGTGATTTGGCTGCTATTTTGTATTCTTATTTTAGAATATAAACAAAATTTCGGCATTTGAGGACAACATATATGTATATGGCGTTTGCCCAGATATGAATTTAAATTATAAGCACATGTATAAATAAAGTTAATAAAATTATTGACTTAATTGTTTATACTTTTAATTCCTTATTTAAATTTTCTTGCTTTCTTTTAGAAACGTTTGCAACAGTTACTGTAAGATATATATAGAAGAATCAAAAAATCAACAGGATTCGTTCGTTTATTAAATTGTGAAATGTGAAATATCTCATTATTTAAATTTTATATATATATATATATATTGACTATAGCAATGATTATAAAGGCGTGAAGTCCAACGGCACCTAGAATTTAGGTGGATTCCACAGCAATTCATATGCTGAATATGACTGTTTCCTAGCTCATACTGATAGAATGTGGCTCCTTAAATTTTCTTGATTTATTGAATCAACAAAATCGTAAACATGATTTCTTGATATGTGATGCAAAATTTTCAAAACTGTATGTTGCGGAACACCAAGTTCTTCAATAATGCAGCGAGTTGAATAAGGGCTTCGTTCAGTGCCTTTATTCATCACATCGGTAGACATGGGTGTCCGCCATCCTTCATCCTTCACGTTTCCTGTGCGTCAAAATCTGCTTTAAAGCAGTTAAATATTATTTATTACTGGGTAAAATTTTCTAAATTTGTTTTTGTACTCTTCTCTCACTAGTTCACAAATTAACCATTTCAATTGAACAGTAATTACGGCTATTCTCTCTTCTAAAGTTAAAATTTGAAATTCCTGCAACAAAGAAAATATAACTGCGATTTCAGTCAAATGGATCGAGATATCTACTTTGTCGAATAAGTGCCCTAGTGCATGCTTAGTTCACGGGTGCGCAATAATAAAGCAATAAAAATTATAATTGTATTAATCTAAGTTTTCTAATAATTCGCTTTTTCATTTCAAATTATGATGCTGCAATGTTTGCTGTTACTTACTTTAGTAAGAGGCAGAAAATAACCCCCTCCTAAACAAAATTATTTTTAATTAATGATAAAATCGTATACGCAAGTTTTCTGTAAATGGTAGAGTTTAATGTTTATTTTGTGTAATATGTATGTATATGTGTAATCAATTGACAAGTTTATTGGTGAATTTTACCATTTATAAGAAACTTGTCCTTTTATTTCCACAGTAATTTTGTGCTATTTTTTTAAAATGAGCTCATATTATTTAGAATGCTTTTGCAAAGATGCCAAATTAACAATATGAATTATGTCTGGAAAAATGAACAAATACATATTTTTTAATTTGCCATAAATTGTTTCCTGATTATTTAAAAAATAGAACACAATATACAGTCCTTGCTTCAACCATGTTTATTATTTACCAAAACGATATACTAACATTGCATATAAAAGGCTCGGTAGTATCTTTGGCAGATGATACTGCAATTTATTTTACTGGAAATTCTTGAAATCTCTTGAATCTGAAGTACTGCGCATAAAACAAATTTATGGTGAAAGAATACTAAATTATTATTATAAACATTTTGGCAGAAATCAAATTATAGATCATAAATGTGACACAAGACACATAACTCAACAAAACATCAAAGCAAATATTGCACAGAAAACCATTGAAATGAAAAATTATGCATTCTTGGTACCCCGACATTATTCCAGATGACATAAAAAATATAATTTAGTTTAAAAGATTTAAATATGAAATTTAAAAAATGGCTACTCAATCAAGATTGTAAACAAACAGAAAAACAGAAAAGCTTATTGATAGCGGACTTCTCTAATGAAATAAAATTAATAATTAAATATATACCATTGGCAGATGTGTGTGAGTGTGAGTGTGCATGTATATGTGTATATTTATACACATATTAATTTGCAGAATGTGTTTGTAAACTTTTACTGTAATTGCTTAGGAGATACTATTAGATAGAAAGGACTACAAGAATGTTATGTGTATGTATGTACATATATGTATACATATGTGTCTCACCGGGAACTGAATCGATCGATATAGAGAAAAGTCATCAGAAAATTTTGAAAATTTAGATAATTACTAATGTCGGTGTGGCCAATCCAACTAAAATAATTACAAGCAGCTGGCACTTCCGCTTATACCGGAAGTCGATACCAACTTGCTTATTTCAAATGGAACACCCTATATATTTTAGGGTTTTCGAAAAGAGCATAAAGTCGATAATATGTAGCATATCCTATACCTAAACCTAACCGTTACAGAGATATTTGGCATTCTATAGAAAATTTGACAGGTGCAATGGTTTGCAAGAACCGTTATAACTTTCTTCGTGTAAAAGATCCACATTTCCTTCTTGTCACGTAAAAAGAAATAAATTCAATAATATCATACCAAGTGTTCTATTTTTCGCGTTACATTTTGTCAACTTCAAATCGCGAAAACTCGTTTAGGTCAAATGGAACACCCTGTATTTTTTTACGTCAAGTTATGTAAAATTGAATTCCCTTTTTACTGATATTAGCATTGTGGAGGTTAAAGTTACAACTTTCTGAAATATTTGCGATTTTATTAGAAATTCATGAATTGTTGTAATCATTTCATCAAAATAGCCATGATTAGAAACAATCAGTCATTATCTTATGTCAAAAAATGCCAGCACGTTTATATTACACCAACGAAAACTTTTTAAATTTGTTTATTATTTATGGAGAATGTGATAAAGTAATATCAAGAACTTGCAACACATTTGCTACTCGATATCCACAAAAACGCAAAATAATACTAACACTGTTACATGCGTATTAATCGAATTGAAGATATGGCATGAACTAAAAGAGCAGAGATAAGATTAATTTAAAATATGATTTCATTTTAATTTAATAATTGCTCAAAATTCCGCCCACGAACCTCGACACATTTTTCGCACCTTCGGATTAGTTCCTCATGGGTAGCTCTTCTAATTGAATCCTGTGATATGTTTTGAAATGCATTTCTTACTCTTTGCATACAATCTTCAATGGTTGTTAATGGGCTCTCATAAACTTTATTTTTAATAGTTCCCCAAATGAAATAACCCAGAACTGATAAATCGGGCGAGCGAGGAGGCCATAAGAAAGGTCCATTATTGGCAATCCATTGATCATAAAAAGTTTCTTGTAAATAATTATTAATTAAATATGCGTTATGTGGGGGAGCACCGTCGTACTGACAAAAAATGTTTCTATGTTCGGCGAGAAGTAAATTTTCTAAATAGTTATTATTCAAATTTTGTAAGACATTCAGATATCTTTCACCTAAAAAAAAACAAAAATTTACCTATACATGTTAGCAGAAGAGAAAATTTAATTTACCGTTTAAATTTTCCTGATAAAATTGTAATGCCACCACTCTATCGTTTCTTATGGCACAGTAAACATTGAACTGCCAACTTTCCTGAAAGTTTCGCTATCTGAACATATGAGGGTTTGAGTCACTCCAATAATGCGAATTGTGTCTATTAATAAGTTCATTTTTAGTAAATTTTGCTTCATCTGTCCATATAATATTTCCCAAATAAGAATCGTGACCCGCAGACCTTATTAGAATAAACTCACAAAAATTCTGTCTTCTTAGGAAATCTGTTTCTTTTAATCCTTTAACCATATGGAATGAAAACGTGTGAAACTTATGTTTTAATAAGATTCTGTGAATTGAATCTTTGCATAGTCCCGATTCCAGAGCAGCTTGTCTTAATGACATCCTTGTAAATGCATGAAAATATCCCAGAATGACTATTTCAATGTTTTCGTCATCAACAATAGGCTATCTTCTTTGCATTTTTGTCTTGACAGAGCCATAATTTTTAAAATTTTCCAGTATGCGTTTTACAGTGTTTGGCGACGGTTTCCGTTTTTCTGAATATCGAGTAGCAAATGTGCTGCAACTTCTTGATATTACTTTATCACATTCTCCATAACAATAAACAAATTTAAAAAGTCTTCGTGGGTGTAATTTAAACGTGCTGGTGTTTTTTAACATAAGATAACGACTGATTATTTCTAATCATGGCTATTTTGATGAAATGATTACAACAATTCATGAATTTCTAATAAAATCGCAAATGTTTCAAAAAGTTGTAACTTTAACCCCCCACAATGCTAATATCAGAAAAAAGGGAATTGAATTTTACACAACTTGACGTAAAAAAATATAGTGTGTTCCATTTGACCTAAACAAGTTTTCGCTGTATGAAATTGACAAAATGTAACGCGAAAAACGGAACAATTGGTATGATATTATTGAATTTATTTCAGTTGTAGAACGTAGTTCTCTTTGTGTTCTTTTTACGTGACAAGAAGCAAATGAGGATCTTTTACATGAAGAAAGTTATAACGGTTCTTGCAAACCGTTGCACCTGTCAAATTTTCTATAAAATGTCAAATATGTCTGTGAAACGGCTAGGTTTAGGGATAGGATATACTACATATTATCGATTCAGAATTTTATGTTCTTTTCGAAAACCCTAAAATATATAGGATGTTCCATTTAAAATAAGCAAGTTGGTATCGACTTCCGGTATAAGCGGAAGTGCCAGCGATTTGTAATTATTTTAGTTGGATTGGCCACACCGACATTAGTAATTATCTCAATTTGCAAAATGTTCTGATGCGTACTTTTCTCTATATCGATCGATTCAGTTCCCGGTGGGACACCCTGAATGTATGTATTTGCGTATCATATAGTTAAGTTGATATTAGTCCGAAGCTGAGCCATGTTTGTATGACTGCCATAACTACTATAAGGAGAAGTATTACATTCAAGTCAAATTCAGTTTAACTTTCGTAATACTGAACTTGTAAACTAAATAAAATAAAGTAAATAAAAGGAATGTTTTCTCGTTACAAACTCTCTGAGCTTACACGAGATCTTATTTATTTATTTATGATACATACTAAATTTTTGCCTTGTATCAATTATTTTGTACTTGTATTTAAATAAATATTATTATTATTATTTTGCTATCCTGGACCAATACACCTACAAGAAAGATTGATCATGGTTAAGTCTATTTCTACACTTACTTATAAATTATTTTCAGCGACAACTTACGAACTCTTTAAAATATTTAAAATTCACAAAATTACTTCTTAAAATCGTTTGGTGCAATGGTGATTATTCTATCCGATTAAATGTCAATTCTCAACTCGATAAGCAACGCAAATATACTTATTTACATAGTTAATCCGTATATTCTCAGAACAAAAAAATCGGCAGCTACTGGAAGCGGCTGAAACCTCCCCACTTGGTGGATCTTTGAAGCCGAAAAGAGCATTAAATTGTGTGACAAAATGGCACTAAACGTAATCCGAACTCATCCAAAACCTTTTCAGATCTTCTGGGGCATTAAAAAAACCCTCAACTTAATGAATTTACAATCATCTATGCGAGGTTATTACCTACATTATCGCTCGTTGAATAATATACTATTAGGATATTAACAACTTTAACATCACTTGAACGACTAAGAAAGTCTAGTTATCCTAAATACTACAGATTTGTAAAGCAACAAACTGAAAATTGGTGAAGTGATAATCTATAATAAATTCACCAACGAAGGTACAGAAAGCATATGATATTGATATTGTTACATCTATCTTTAAAGTTTGTGACAATCCACTAAAAGTTACAAATATGCATCTTATTAACATGACATGACACCAACGTTATCGGATGACAAACGATGACAATGACAATCGTCAAAATTTGCTCATTGCAATCCGATCGCTCGCAGCTGTCTTTGTTAAATGAAATATTAGCATTTCAGTAATTTTACTAGATTTTAGAGGAATATTTGTAGTTTAATTCTTCGATTTGTCTGTATATATATTTAAAAACGGCACTAAACGTAATCCGCTCTACTTCTAGAGCAGTGAAGAAACCCTCACACGTGAATTGACACGTGATGTGACGAGTTTCACGATGTAACGGCTACGCGCATCGATCATGTCATGCGAAATGCGATCTATGCTATATTTGCTTTGTTTTTAATTTTTTTCACGGAAACCAAATCGAAAGGGTGGAAGTGTGATATATCGTTGAAATCAGAATTTTAACTGCTTTTCAATGGCTCCATTGCAAATTGAAAACAATTATAAAATATACAACTTGTTGCGTCAAAATGGCACTAAACGTAATCCGATCTCAACCAAAACCTTTTCAGATCTTCTGGGGCACTAAAGAAACGCACACGCAAAGTTTCATTCAAATCTGTTCAGTAGTTTCGGCGCTATCGTGCTAACACACATACACACATACATTCACACACACAGACATTTTTCAAAAACCACTTTTTTGGGTTCCTAGGACCTCAAAACGTAAAGATTTGATGTTATTTCAATTTTCGTTTTTGAACCAATTTTAGTAACCTCTCACAATTTTATTGTGAAGAGGTTAAAAAAATATCATACAGGAAATACACTTAACCGGAAACAAGTTATATTCATCGGGGTTAAATCACATGTGGGAATTAAATACAAAGGGAGTGTTGATAAACTGGCTAAAGACGTAGCTTCTTCAAGTTGTACACTACAGCACAAAATTTGTTTATCAGGTATGTATAATGTAATTAAAATGAACTTGAAGCAAAATGGAATTGCCAATTAGTGGAGTTAATGTAGATGAAATTGTCTGGAAAATGGATTTAATTAATGAAATCAAGAGTTTAGATAGAACTTGTGCAAAAATATTTTGTCCAACTTTTTGTTAAACAGTTCATTCTTTCAACCATGATTTTTTAGTGATGCCGCCGAGACAAAACAATTCTCGGTCTCGTCTCGATTTTTCGACACGAAGTCGAGAACTTCTTTTTTCTATTATAACATTGTTCTACATTTCACCTGCGAATGAATAATAAACTTGAATTAAATTAAGAATATAAATATTTACATAAATAATCATACACATATTTCTTAAAAAGCAAACTTTACAAACAATGAAGTAAACAAAACAACAAAAGGATCCCTGTCTATATTCAAAGCAAAATTTGTTTCATAGAATTTATTTCATGCCTTTTACTATTTGGGCATATTGTAAATATTTTAAGAAAAAAAAATTATAAACTTAATACACCGACAACTCAGTACCTAATTTCAATTATTATTTTGCATTTACATGTTTTTACATATTGATACGAATTGTATGTTTTATCGGCGAAGACACCCACAAATTTATACACAATAAAAACCTTGTAGATTCGTTATCAAGGCGATTTCGATGCTTTCTGATAACAAGTCCCGCTTTTGAGAATAACCTTTCGGCTGGCACACTCGTTGCTGGTGTGCTTAAATAATCCATTGCCATACGGGCCAAATTAGGATATATTTCATCATGGTCCTTCTACCATTTTAAAATATTTTTTTTCTTTTCTCTTCCGCTTTCCAACCAGCGGTAGATTTGGATTTCTCTATCATCCTCATACTTATCGTCATTATTCTATCCTATAGATTTTCTCGGTGTAAAGTCGTGAATAGTGCTTCAGTAAGGTGGATTCATCTAGTACTTTTCGTGTAGTGTATTTTTCTTTTTTCTGAAAAGTATTTTAGAACGGTGTTATTTAACTTTATTAACAGATATTAGCAGATATGAACGCTACGTCTTGGAAACGAATATAATTTAGACAAGTATAAATGATGTTCAAATATGCTTTTAGAGGGCGGAATATTAAAACATAATATTTTTAGTCGCAAACTCCTCTATAAAATCCTTATTTTACTATAAGTAACGTAACCAGACTGCAACCAACAGCTACTCTCAGAGCTATGTGCCCCGCCGAGCACTGAATTACAAGTTACAAGCCTGACGCGCTAAGTGTAATAATTAGATATTACCATCAAAACGCTAATGCTTCGATTGCAACAAACACCAGCCGAAGAACTGATCCTACTTAAAGGAACTCTCGTGCCAGTCTTCACACACCACTTGCAGACTGCAGTTTCGAGCTGTTGGCTCTCGTCAGTGCAAGGCAGGCAAGTGACGACCGACACAAGGATCACTTGACTATTTAGTACATTTTGGTATCTTTGGGATAGCGACATGTAAAATAGTCAGCAGGCGCCATCTAGTGGTCCAATGTCTGTTGCAATCGAAAAATAAATAGCCTGACTGGGCTTAGCATAGCTCAAATGTGCTTTTAGAGTCGCAAATTTCTCTATAAAATCCTTATTTTACTATAACTATACTCTAGTATACTTTAACTTGGCGTGTGTATGTATGAGTTAATATTTCCGTACGATTTAATTTTCTCTTGTACACAAAGATCCAAAAATATTGTCCACGTAGACAATATTTCTGGACTATTGCTTTAACTTTGTGTACAATATGGGAGAAAATGAAATCGTACGGAAATATTAACTCATACATACACACGTCAAGTTAAAGTATACTAGATTATATAATATAAGAATTTAGATTTTACTATAAGGAACGTAACCAGATTGCAACCAACAGCTACTCTCCGGGCTATGTGCCCCGCCGAGCGCTGAATTACAAGTTACAAGCCTGGCGCTTTAAGTGTAATAATTGAATATTACCATCAAAACGCTAATGCTTCGATTGCAACAAACACTAGCCGAAAGACTGATCCTACTTAAAGGAGGTCTCGTGCCAGTCGTCACACACCACTTGCAGACTGCTGTTTTGAGCTGTTGGCTCTCGTGACGCCATGTGCATGTGACGACCGACACGAGGATCACTTGACTATTTAGTACATTTCGGTATCTTTGGGATAGCGACATGTAAAATAATCAGTAGGCGCCATCTAACGGTCCAGCGTCTATTACAATCGAAAAATAAATAGCCTGCCTGACTGGGCTTAAAGTGCTTTTAGAGGGAGGACTATTAAAACATAATATTTTTAGTCGCAAACTCCTCTATAACATATAGAAATAGTTAAAAACAAGTAACAAAACTACTTTAACTGTGAGGATATTTTTTATATATCGTTATATTCTAGTAAATATTTGAATGTCTGAGATATTGATATATGTTGTGTTTATATTGAAGTTAAGGCTTATAAACTAGAAGAAAGGAAATGAATTGTTAAATTGTAATTACTTGAAAATATATTAAAAGATACGAAACGAAAATTGAAAAAAAAATGATTTTCACACACCACACCTCAAGTACTATCGTACCGAATCTGACGTTTCATCCTTCATATTTATATGGGATTTTTAATTTCAAAATTAATTGACTGAACTTCAGTAAACGGTGTTTCAGGTATCAGACCCTAATCTAAAATAACTCTTACTACCACTACTAATAATCCGTTTTAAATATTAGTGTCGATAAATATTATAACATTTTACGTTGACAGAGAGATAGAAGTAATCTTTCAGAAAGTACATAATTCAGGTTCTGATGCAATATTTGAAAAGTTGCTAACATGCCTGCCTTACTCATAAAATATACACCTAGTGCCTCTAGACATGCTTATTCAAATTAATATAAAGATTACACGACATGGTGTAATATTAACAATTCCTGGAGGTACAATTCGTCGATGTTTCGACGCATCTTTTCTTAGAAGTTTCCTCTATTGGACGGGTTTCCAAGATTGCTACTTTCCAGATCAAGTTGAAAACATTAATTAACTACAGTGAAAATCGTATATAGTGGGATGTTAACTTTCCTATTTCCTAAGTGAACAAACGTAGTTACGAGAATAATGGTTTCAATAAATTAATTTGTGATAGGGAGGTTGTATGAGCCGTAGTTAGGTTGAACACATCGCCTCCAATCATCTATTATCTTGCTACTCATAAATAGATATATTTATATTCTTTATTGTTCATTGTTTATTAGTTCATTTTTCAATTTTTAATAGTAGGTAATGGCTCTTTTATATGAAGAGAAAAAATTCATCTTGTCCAGCCTTGCGCTTGCAGAAAATGATGCAAATTTGTAGAATAACACCTTCCTGAATTATTCTCATGGCACATTTCGGAATGTCTAATTAATTCAAGTGTTTGCTAAATTGCTTTGTTCTACACCTAAGTAGCTTAAATTATAGTGTATATTATTTCAACATTATACTCCCAGATATGTTCATTTGTTAGAGCTCTGTTGTCAAAAGCTTATATCACATAATATTGTATATATAATGCACATTATTAATCTACACTGTGTCCCGCTTTTTATAAATTCATTGTAATTTCTCACTCATTAACGACGTAATGCTCTTGATATTTGGGTTGCAAGTGCTCGTTAGTAAAATTTAGAACATCGCCAAGAAAAAAATCATTGGGGAAGAAAATGGTGTCGCTTTTTTCGAAAAAGTATAATTGGACTTAATTTAAATGAATTTTATTATCATATTTAGTGTTAGCGTCCTCAAACACTCTCCAATTACAAAACTTAATATTTTCCAAATACATCAAAAAGTTGTTGAGGCAGGAACAGTCATTTTTTTAAGAATAAACCCTCATAACCATAAAATCGTCAAATATGTGGAAAAATAGTATGAATATTTTTTAATTTAAATCTTCTAGGGAATGACCGAAGGGTAAACCACTAGGCTCAATTTGTTTTGGAAAAACCTTGCATGATTTCCCCTGATTTCCCTTGATTTCCACCTGATTTCCTTTGATTTCCTTCTGATTTCCTCATATTTCCTCTGATATCCTTTGATTTCCCCTCATTTTCCCTGATTGATTGATTGATTTCTTCTCATTTTCTTTGATTAAGTTTTTTAAAATTTGAAGTTAATACTGGAGTTTGATGTTACGTTCTATGACAATCATTCTTCTAGTTCGTTATGGTTTTTTTTCAATGCCAAAAATTAACAAATTTGATTAGAGATTTTTTAAATTATTATATTAAAATTTAATAAAAAAATATTAACTACACCAGTGAATTTAGTAACCTCTCAAATTAGTAAATAAAAAATCTGATACTACTAATTGACGTGTCCTCGTATTTTTTGAGCACAAAGGAGAATACGAATTATGAATTTTATGAATTTCTTTCGGAACAAACTGTATAAGCTAAGTGCCTCTCTTCATGAAACTTTCAATAAAAAAAATCGTGAGTAAAATTTGTTAGTTTTTGACATTGAAAAATGATTTATTAAAAAACCCGCCCAGTGAGTCTAGTACACGCATCAACTAAGGGTTCAGTAGTGATGCTATTGAAAACTGAAAATTGTGGATATCTAAAAAAAATTTTAACATCGATGATTTTCAATGTTAAAATTATTTAGTAATTTTTCATAACATTAAATTATCAAAGCCAATGAGCATAAAAGTTTATCATTAAATGTAGGAACATTTTTAAGGAATAACGAGTTTTTTGAAATAATCAAAAATATTAACGCGAATACTTGATTATTTATTTAAAAATTCAATTATTTAAATAAGAAAAATAATTGGCAATGAAAAAAAAATTAAAAAGAAGAGAGAACTGATCGGATTTTCTGGAAGATAGTCAAATGCTATCCACTACACCCCTAACTTGATGAAACATGGTACGTAATATAACAATTTTGCGTACATTTTCAACATTTAATAACTCTTACTTACTTGAATAAACGCAGCAAGACGTATTTTTTAGTTCTACAAAAAAAATATGATGGAAGTAGGTTTAAAGGAAAATAATAATTATTTTAACCTTATTCTCTACATCTTCTGCCCCTGATTTGTTTGTATAACAGGTTATGTCATCTCATATTAGTACTAAAAGATGTATTAATTTTGATCAAAATCGTTAAAACAATTATAGTAGAAAAAATTATTTACACCCCTCCCCTCAACATCTCTCTCTAAAGTTTTTAGAAGCAACTGGTCTCGCCATTCTATATGATACTTTAATCAAAACCTTTTAAAATCGCTTTGGAGAAACGAAATAATTTAAACATTTTATCGCCCCCCCCCGCGCAGCCACGGTCCCTACATTTTTAAAGTACGAAGTGAGCATCCATGTGTTAGATTTTATCAATATAGAACCGATTTTGAGAAAAAAAATTATTTTACGTTTCTTTATCGGTTTATAGGAGTTACTCCCTTCACATTTCATAGAATCAATTTCGCCTCAACATGTGGCCGTCCTACGCATGCAAAATTTTTGCAAAATCGATCGAATAGTTTGACCTCTAGGTACAACCACAAAGTCCAAACAGACATTTTTTTTAAATCATTTTTTTGGAGACCTGAAAACATGTAAATTCGCCAAAAACTCAAAACTGATTTTTGTACAATATCAATACTTTCTTAATATTACTACGTATATGGAAACGTATAAAAGCTTTTGTATTATTACAGTGACGTGAATTATCCACAAAGTACGTTAACAACGTATGTTACTTTTCTGTAACAATTTCTTATGATACTACCATAAAAATGCATAATTAATTGTCCATGTTGCACCCACACAAATCATATTTGATCTTTTTAAATCAAAACGATCCTAATATTTAGTTTAATAATACAGGATTTCTTGCATCCCAATTTTTTTATAATCATAAAATCATAAAATGCCTGTAATTACGATAATCTCATCTTAATCATTTAGCTTTTCACATAACATCAGTGGCATCATTTGTCAATCTAATAAACGAAATAGCAAAAATTAGAAGATAAGTTCTTGTAGTTACAGAAGAAGACGAAAGTATCAAGTTATTTGGTGTAATGAAAGATCTACGTGATAAATTGCCGCAATATTCAATCAGCACCGTTCTAATCGGGAGCTAATTTAGCACAAAACTATTGAAGATATTAATAAATTGTTTGCAAGAACAGATGCAATTTTTAAAACCAGTAAAGGTGATTCAAGTTATATCTGGAATCACCTGCTTTATCCAGATGAACTTATTTTATTAAATTTCCGGCACAACTCGAAAGGCAGCATAACGACTGTTGATTTATTTATCTTAATGATAGACGACACAGATGAGGCGACATTTACGATAAATGATGTGGTGTCCAGCCAAATCTCCAGGCATTGTGCAGCAAAAATCCCAACTATGTGATTAATCGTAGATACCAATACAGTATAAAGGTTAATGTCTGGGGTGGCATATTAATTGAAAGGTTTTATTAATAGGTCCTATTTTTCCACGCAATCTTAATGGAAAAATATTTATATTTTACGAACTGAGTCTCGAGATTATTTAATGGGATTAGATTTGAAACAAAGTTTAAATTCACACGTTAAGAGAGTGGCCCTGTGGAATATTCCCTTGCAGTTAGAAATGTTCTAAATCAGAATGTCCTTTTAAAGTGGATAAGAAGAAATATTCCTGGTAATGGGGGTGGTAGAGGGGGTGGCCAATGCCAAAGAATTTTTAGAGTCCCTTGGTTCTCGTATACATACTAAACCTCAATTTAATTTTTTACTCCCTTTAATAATAGAGTGGGGCTGGCAATGGGGATGGTAGAGGGGCTAGCTAACGCCAAAAACATTTTTTGAGATGTTTAGTTTTTATGTGGGCATGGTATTGGGGGTGATACTGGAGGCGGCCGATGCCAAGAAAAATTTTGAGACCTTTACTTTTTTCGTATATGCCCCAAATTGCAATTTTATGAACTCTTATCTGCTTGCTTTGCCTATTTACCCTTATTTACCCCGTTTGCACCCGAACTCTTCAGCGGAATTAGATCAAAATATAATCTAGTTCCAGATATCGTTATAATCCATAAGTGTACCAAATTTCAAGTCAATATCATAAACGGTTCCAGAGGAAACGTGCGCACGATAAAGATACAGACAGGCCAACAGACCGACAGACAGACAGACAGACAGAATTTTTTTCGCTCAAATTTAAAATATCGACGTTTCATGATATTTTAAGCCGATTTCAATAAAACAAAAAAAAATTGCGTTAATATACTTCCACTGGACGTGGAAGTAATAATGTCTAAATCAATGGGCCAGATAGTAGAGATGAACTTTGTGCAATGATTAGACAGGTTTTCCAAGAAATTACTCCATAAATTGCTGAGAAAAGTAAGGCAAGAGTTAACCAGGACTATCGTGTTGGAGTAAATGATATAATAATAGTAATGTTTATTAAATCCAACAGACATTACAATGTCCATAAAATTTGGATACAACATAAAGGTACATAATAATAATAATACACTATACAATATGAAATTTAAATAAAAAAGCAATACAGAAATACACTATAAATCATCAATAAATAATATAAAAGTAAAACGATATCAGCCAAGACAATTTAAGATAAGATTTATAAGATATCATTCACATGTTAATATATCATTTGACGGCCTACATAGCGGTATTCATTAAATGTATTTAAAAAATGTTTCCTCGCCTCACACATCTTCCAGCGGCTTGTATATCAGTGTATGCGCGGAAGCTATACAACCTTAGGCGAAGGTTGTATAGGAGATATACCACCCTTCGGAGGGGATGTAAAGCCGTCGGTCCCTTGTCTATTAAATGTTAGGCAAGTAAAAGATCCCTACTCTTCCTAAAGGAAGAGGTTCGGCAAAATTCCTGGTTGGGGGTAGCTCGTCTACAGGCGTCGGTGTTAGGCCTCAGTAGCGGAAATAAGCCGACGTTAAATAAATGTATAAAAAAAAATGTTATTGGTGATCATTGTTTCCCTAATAGTATGCTTCCAAATATTTTAGCAAAGTTGGAAATAATTCCGACCGGTCTATAATTGACAAAGACCTGATTTACCTGATTTAAAAACAGGACATATTTTTGACACTTTCCATTGTTTAGATCTCCGTGTATCATGTTTCTAAATTTAACTCTTCCTGCCTCAGCCACTTTTAGATGTATTTGAAAAATATCTGGGATTGAGGGGTTTATAAGGACGCTGAATCTAAATATGGTAAAACAATTCATTTAGATTAAGCCCTGTAATACTTTTCCAAAAAATGACATCATATTGACCTTAAAATAGCACGCCAATGATAAATGTAAATTTTTATTATGCCATATGTTACAATTTACTAACGTGCACTTGCAACCTAAATTTCAAGAATAATCATATCACTCATTAATAACTGAGAAATAAGGGTGGATTTATAAAAAGCGGGATACACTGTAAAATAAAATGTTAAATATTGATGGGTGCCTTCACTCAAAACTACTCACAAATAAAGTATTTTTATATTTACACTATAATTACAACTTTTCGCATAAATAAGAAACTAAAGTGCATATAAAATTTTAAAATTATTCTGCCTAGTGTATTTATTTTTTAAACAAGATACATCTAAAGCACACATAACTTCAATCAGATTTTATAGGGTACAGAATCTTCAAATAAATTTTAAATCAAAATATAACATATAAAAACTGTCATATTCAAAGTTTTCTTATTCCATGAAGTGTTTGTCACTCCGTATGCTCATCACATCTAGCCCCTGGTGAATTGTCCCGGCCTGAATATAAAAAATTTATCCACCGAGGATGAAAATTGATATCAGAAAATATTTGCACAGGAGGTCGAAGGATAGCAAGAGGACTAGTTATGACGATGGTCTAAAGTACACCTATTTAGGTTCCAGATAAAAATATTTTTTAAGTCTTGGAGGGTAAAGGTATAATATGGACCCTTTAAGTGAAAATCGTAATAAATCTTGGCGATAAATGTATCTGCCGTTTATAAGGTTTGAGAGCTGTATATGTATTTATAAATAAAGCATATCAATATATCTGCCTAGCAAATACCAATTTTCGACACATTGTAAATTAGATAAAGTAAATTTATGTTACTCGGACAAATCTAGACATCCTACTTAAGAGCGCCACTCAAGTGACCTGGAAGGCGGTTAATAAACATTTAAACAAACATCATACAATAATGATCTAAAATAATGATACAATTCAAAACATATTGTCAGAAGATACTCTAAGGCTCTTAGTATTGTTATGTGTTTACAATCTCCAGTAAACACCCTGTACGTAGGTTCAATAAATTGCAACAAGAACTTTCATAAACCACTGATTTATTAATCACTTAATTACAATAATTAAGTCCTTATACACATTAGTACACACTAATTACATGTCACATTTACTATAGTCTCACTACTATAATTCACAATTTTTTACTGTACTTATTCCATCTGTCCACCTGCTTGACTCCTATCAAACTGTCTCAGTGCGCCAATTCAGTCCCTATATATGAATGTAGTAGAATATTCTAGGACGTTCTCCAACATTCGCGACTTTTCTGGCGCCGTTCTCGAATTTTCTGATTCCAGTGGCGCAGTCGTGCACATAACACTGCCTCCTACTTAAGCCTGAACGTCGTCGTTGCTTTGTTTAATTAGTTCATTTCCTAACCACTCTTTTCTGGGAATTACGTTGTTGCTTTTTTATTAAACTATTCTGATTGGCACGCTAATATTATAACACCACATTATGGATTCAACTAGATATTTAATGGATTCATTCATATTACCAGAGTATATATATTAGCCCAATCATGTTTACTTAGATCAGAATTTAAGCATTTGATATTATTTTCGTTTAAATATCGTAATTAAAATTTTACAGTGGTAGCAGCAGGTAGCACACCTTTTTACACACACAATATTTGTTAATGTTAAGATATGGGCAAGATGATTTGCAATATTTGGGTTATACAACTTAAGATTTAAATTTTCTGTGAGTATATTGAAAACCATATAGTCAATACAACTGGAGGGTGTATAGCCATTCTTTCTGTAAAAATACGTAATGGGGTAGTGAAGCGCAAGTTATAGCCTCTCCTACTCAATTGTTAACCTCACCTTCGCGATGAGTTCAATTTGAACTTGGTGCACCCTGTTTTCACTAACGAGGCTCTAACGACCGAGTAAGGGCGGAATAACCCTTACCTTTTGCCGTGAGCACATCCACCTTCTCACGAAGAGTGAGAAAAAAATAACCCACCGCACACAAAGGTTGCTTTTGGAATCGTTTGGTTACCCCATCGTCGCAGTCTCCTTCTGTGCCATGGGACCACACCACTCGCCTTCCGCAACCGAGCTGGTCAGTTGCATACCTGCTCCAGCTAAAACTTCAAATGCAGCTTCGTTTTCAGTCGATTAAGGCTTTAAAAAAATGATGGAGCGTTCAAGTGGGACAAAATCATCCGGAGGTAAAATACCCTCCCGATCGGATCTCCGGGGGAGGGTGCCCACAGGGACACCTCATCGAATGTCGAAAAAACACCGACAAGTTAAATCCAAGAAAACTAATTCTTTCATCTACGGCGCTTGGAATGTTCGTACTTTGAACGACAGCACTCGCACCGATCGGCCTGAAAGAAGAACTGCTCTAATAGATAGAGAACTTCACCGACTCAATGTTGACGTTGCAGCTCTCAGCGAAACTCGATTTTTGGAGGAAGGCTCTCTCACAGAAAAGTACTACACCTTCTATTGGAAAGGTCTTCCCACCAATTCAAGAAGACAACATGGAGTAGGATTTGCCGTTCGGAATCAACTTGTATCCAATTTAACACAAGTACTACAAGGCCTATCCGAGCGTCTAATGCTGCTACGCTATGAGCTATCAGATGGCAACGCGGTAAATCTAATAAGCGCCTACGCTCCCACTCTGGATGCAAGTCACGAAACCAAGGAAAGCTTCTATCAACAGCTGGAAGAAACCCTCTGTAGAATACCTAAAAGGGAACGACTCGTTATTCTTGGAGATTTTAACGCTAGAGTAGGGAGAGATGCAGACACCTGGCCAGGCATCATAGGCAAGAACGGTTTGGGCAACATGAACGCTAACGGTCAACTACTCCTAACTAAATGCGCCGAACATGATCTAGTTATAACAAACACCATTTTCCGACAAAAGGATAAATTTAAAGGCACCTGGCGTCACCCCAGATCAGGTCACTGGCATCTACTGGACTATGTTATCGTACGTAGGAAGCATCTCAAGGACGTCCAAATTACAAAGGTGCGCATTGATAGCGAATGTTGGACCGATCATCGTCCTGTTGTCTCTAAAATGAAAATTGTTATGAGGCCCAAACACCGAAGAACTCAAGTAAAACGTAGACTCCGTCTCTGTATTAGTAAATTGCGTGACCAACAAACCGTCGAACAGCTAAAGCAAAAAGTTCAAGAGAATTTGAGTGCACTAGAAGAAACCAATTCTCTAGATGTCGCTGCTACCTGGACACAAATTAAAGACAGTTTAAAAAGTGCGAGTGAGGAAATTCTTGGCACTGCAGCAAGTAAAAAACAGGAGGACTGGTTCAATGATAATGAAGCTTTTATACAGGAACTTCTTGACCGCAAACATACTGCCTTCCAAAACGCTATCAACCACCCCAACGACTCATCAAAAGCAGAAGCTTTTACCCAATCTAAGTATGAAACGCAACGCCAAATCAGAAGAATAAAGAACGAGTGGTGGGCAAGCAAGGCCAGAGAAATCCAAAGGTACGCCGATTCACACGACTACAGGAATTTTTTTCAAGGAGTAAAAGCAGTGTACGGCCCCAGTCGGAGAAATATGTGCCCTATTAAAGATTTAAATGGAAATCTCCTCAAAGAAGACCAGGAAATAAGAGCCCGATGGAAAGAACACTACTCTAACATTCTTAACCAGCAAAGTCAAGCCGATCACGATATTATAAATCTTATCCCTCAATATGACACCTTCGAAGACTTAGATAAACCACTAACAACGGAAGAGATCTTAACCGCCATTGGGCAGCTAAAAAATAACAAATCTCCCGGCGCCGACTCACTCCCAGCTGAGATCTTTAAAGCTGTGTCGTCAGAGCTCATACCCTACCTCAAAAAACTGTTTGATGTCGTGTGGGAAAGTGGTCAAGCTCCGCAGGAGTTTCGTGATACACTTTTAATCAACCTCTTCAAAAACAAAGGGAGCGCTGCGGACTGTGGAAATTACAGGGGTATAGCTCTCCTGGCTGTTGGAGGGAAGATACTCACTAAAGCGATGGCAAATAGGCTAACACCTGTTATGGAAAAGTTACTTCCTGAAACACAGAGTGGCTTTAGACCAAACCGAGGCACATCGGATTTAATCTTCACACTTAAACAGCTTCAAGAAAAAGCACTCGAACATCAAGGAGAAATTCACATGGCCTTCATTGATTTAACCAAGGCGTTTGACTCGGTGGACAGGGAAGTGCTCTGGAAAATTATGTTCCGCTTAGGTATCCCTAGAAAATTTGTGGAAGTATGTCGCAGTCTACATACAAACAACAACGCCCAGGTTATGTATAATAATGAGGCAACCGAACCTTTCCAAACCCTCACTGGAGTTAGGCAGGGATGTGTCCTGGCACCCCTACTCTTTAATTTGTTTACCACTGCTCTAACAATTATTGTTGACAACAAACTGACAGTCAGAGGAATAGGTCTCAGATACCGTTTTGATGGCGGTCTCTTTAACATAGGGCGCTTTAGAGCTTTCACGAAGACACGCACACGATTCATTTGTGATCTCCAGTATGCGGATGACTGTGCACTTTTAGCCTCTACGCCGGAAGAGCTTCAAGAACTTTTAGATGTGTATGCCCAGAGCTATGATTCCTTGGGACTTAAAATCAACATTGGAAAGACTAAGATTATGTCAACTCCTCATCAAGTGAACCAAATAGACATTACACTTAACGGAAATTCTCTTGAAGTGGTGGATCAGTTCAATTACTTAGGCAACGTTGTTAATGACAAAGCAAACATGGACAGCGAGATTCGCAATAGAACTAACGCTGCATCTAGAGCACTCTGGGGACTTAGAGAGAGAGTATTTGACAACCACGACCTTGCTTTGTCAACGAAAATGGCTGTCTACAGAGCAGTTATCATTCCAACACTGCTATATGGATGTGAAAGCTGGGTCACTTACCGTCGCCATGTGAAAGAATTAGAACGTTTTCAGCAAAGACACCTCAGAAGTATGATGAAAATCCGTTGGTTCCATCACATATCAAACGTGGAAGTACTCAGGAGAGCAAACAGCCTTCCAATTGAGGTGCTTATTTCAAGAGCACGCCTAAGATGGGCAGGTCACGTTCATCGTATGCATGATAATCGCCTTCCTAAATGTACACTTTATGGTGAATTGTTAAGCGGTAGAAGAAGGCGTGGCGGTCAACGAAAGAGGTTCAAAGACGCTCTTCATGAAAATCTAAAATCCTGCGGTATTGCAGACGAGCAATGGGAACAACTTGCAGCGGACAGAACCGAATGGCGAGGGGTTGTGGCCAGCTATCAAGGAAATGTTGCTGCAAGAAGGCCGAATCCAAGACCTAACCAGGTCTATGTTTGTCCTGACTGCGGACGACATGTGCTCTCCCGAATTGGCCTCTATAGCCATAGTCGTGTGCACCGTAGATGAATGGGAATTACAATAGACTACACCTTTTACTTGTTTTTTATTGTACACAATTTATCGACTGTAACATTTTTATACTCGGACTCGAGTAACGGCTAATAATTTTTACAGACAAGAATGGCTATACATCCTCCAGTTGTATTGACTATATGGTTTTCAGGAGAGGTTAAATTTAACTCAAATGAATTTAAAACGTCAAATAAAATGTTGGTATTGTGGCATAATAAATAGATCTATAAATGAGTGAATACATCTAAGTATTATTACGATCTAAAGTTCACAAAATAATTTAAGATTCCAGATCTTACAAATACTTGTAGTGAGACAGTTTCTGCAATCTGCAATAAATTGCCTTAGGTTTCTAACCTGGAGGAAAAATTATTATTAATTTGAACAATAATACCATAAGAATAAGAAATTATTCAGAGCAACAATCTTGCATACATATAATGACTTATAGTTCCTGTATCTCCAGATTTCAAGTAAATGCTTGAAGGTTGTTCTTGATGATCGAGGGCCTTACTTGAGAAATTTCTGTTACAATTTGTAACAAATCTTCCAAATGTTTTTTTGGCATTAAGGCTGAAGCCATTCAGCCAGCCACGTATGTATTTAAATTATTGCAAAAGAAAAACCTACTCCAACCTACACGCACACCAGAAAAAAAAACATGATGTAATAATCAGATAAACAAAGGATATAACAAGGGTCGTCCAAGGGCCCTTCAGGACATTTTTTTCCGCACACACAAAACTAGACCACGAATAACACACAGGTATAAAACAAAGGAAACAAAGCTAATAAAACGTGAAGTAAATTGAAGGGTGTCGAAACGTTTCTCCCTTTTATTATATTATTGTACAGATTATCGGTAGCTACTATGTAATTTTTACATCCAAAAAATATGTGATCAAGATCACCAGGGACATTGCAGTATTCACAGATACCTGAGTTAACAATTTTAATTTTAAATAAATGTGCAAGATAACATGCATGACCAAATTTCATTCGTATAATTGTGGTGATATACTTCCTTGAGCAGTTATAATTAATTCCAAATGTTAATTACCAAATTAAAATCAAATTTTCAGATGTAATTAAAATACATGGCAAATTTTTTATTCCTTTATTTAATGTAGGCACTAAAATATGATTTTCTGACCAAAATTACACAAAAACTGTTCTCTTTTATAATCACCTTAATAAATCTGGTTGAAAATAATTATTTGCAAAATAATTTCAATTAATAATATTAATAGGCTTTCTTCAATTTAAAGTAAAATAGTGTTATGTGCTGCCCTCTAACAGAGAGGAGAGTTGTAATTACTCCCTGGCCAGAAGGGTGGCGCCATCTGTGGGCCAACTGGCGAACCACCATTTAGTAGTGCCTAAGAAAATTATAGAGAATTCCAGTATATTCTGGAAAGTTCTACAATGATATTCTGGACATTCCAAGTGGGTATATAAAGAGGTGGAGCCAGCAGATGGGGGAACAGTACAGTTTAGTGAAGTATAAAGAACAGTTCAGTTTAGTATCCAGTACAGTTCTGGGTAGTATGTGGTTCTGGTTACAGAGACAGTTTGTAGAAGAAGAGTTCAGTTGAGTGAAGTAGGCAGAGAGAGAGAGTTTTTAGGTTAGACAAAAGTTGACAAGTTTAAGAAGAAAAGTAAAGTACATAGTGTATTAAAAGTAGTGAATTTATATTAGATTAAGTTATTATTAGTTGTGTGATTGTTAAGTATTTACTAGTGTAATTTTAGTGATAAATAAATCAGTGGTTTGTGAAAATTCCTGTTGCAAGTTATTTGAATCCACGGAGTGTTTACTGAAAACTGTAAGCACGTAACAATAGCTTAATTTGATAATCGAGACAGAGTTCATAAATTGTGTAAAGAAGCGTTTTAATTTTAAAAAATTCCAAAATATTGTACTTTTCAGAAAAACTTTCAAATCGGGCCATAATGACCCTGTTACAACGTTAACGATGGAAATTTAGTAAGTAGAAAAAAATTAAAATTTAAATCAAATCAAATTTTTCGCTCTCATTACTGTACTTTTCGTTATGATTCCAATGGTATATTTGCTTTTAATTTTTAGTTCTTATAAATTGCACGTGAAAGTTAAGTTTTTTATTTTTTTTTCACTCTGTATTAAAACGTAAATATCAAATAAGATACAATTTTAAAAAATCCTTGTAGATATAGCTTTTTTTATACCTTAAACTTCAATCTAAGATTAATTTTTATACTCTAAAGTATCCAGGTAAACATTTTTATTTCATTTTTAATATATGAAAATATTTCTTGGAAAAAACGTACTATTTTCTATTTGTGCTCCGTGTAAGTTGTAGCTAAAAAAAACGCTATCAACCGCCCCAACGACTCATCAAAAGCAGAAGCTTTTACCCAATCTAAGTATGAAACGCAACGCGAAATCAGAAGAATAAAGAACGAGTGGTGGGCAAGCAATGCCAGAGAAATTCAAAGGTACGCCGATTCACACGACTACAGGAATTTCTTTCAAGGAGTAAAAGCAGTGTACGGCCCCAGTCGGAAAAATATGTGCCCTATTAAAAATTTAAATGGAAGTCTCCTCAAAGAAGACAAGGAAATAAGAGCCCGATGGAAAGAACACTACTCTAACATTCTTAACCAGCAAAGTCAAGCCGATCACGATATTATAAATCTTATCCCTCAATATGACACCTTCGAAGACTTAGATAAACCACTAACAACGGAAGAGATCTTAACCGCCATTGGGCAGCTAAAAAATAATAAATCTCCCGGCGCCGACTCACTCCCAGCTGAGATCTTTAAAGCTGTGTCGTCAGAGCTCATACCCTACCTTAAAAAACTGTTTGATGTCGTGTGGGAAAGTGGTCAAGCTTCGCAGAAGTTTCGTGATACACTTTTAATCAACCTCTTCAAAAACAAAGGGAGCGCTGCGGACTGTAGAAATTACAGGGGTATAGCTCTCCTGGCTGTTGAAAGGAAGATACTCACTAAAGCGATGGCAAATAGGCTAACACCTGTTATGGAAAAGTTACTTCCTGAAACACAGAGTGGCTTTAGACCAAACCGAGGCACATCGGATCTAATCTTCACACTTAAACAGCTTCAAGAAAAAGCACTCGAACATCAAGGAGAAATTCACATGGCCTTCATTGATTTAACCAAGGCGTTTGACTCGGTGGACAGGGAAGTGCTCTGGAAAATTATGCTCCGCTTAGGTATCCCTAGAAAATTTGTGGAAGTATGTCGCAGTCTACATACAAACAACAACGCCCAGGTTATGTATAATAATAAGGCAACCGAACCTTTCCAAACCCTCACTGGAGTTAGGCAGGGATGTGTCCTGGCACCCCTACTTTTTAATTTGTTTACCACTGCTCTAACAATTATTGTTGACAACAAACTGACAGTCAGAGGAATAGGTCTCAGATACCGTTCTGATGGCGGTCTCTTTAACATAGGGTGCTTTAGAGCTTTCACGAAGACACGCAAACGATTCATTTGTGATCTCCAGTATGCGGATGACTGTGCACTTTTAGCCTCTACGCCGGAAGAGCTTCAAGAACTTTTAGATGTGTATGCCCAGAGCTATGATTCCTTGGGACTTAAAATCAACATTGGAAAGACTAAGATTATGTCAACTCCTCATCAAGTGAACTAAATAGACATTACACTTAACGGAAATTCTCTTGAAGTGGTGGATCAGTTCAATTACTTAGGCAACGTTGTTAATGACAAAGCAAACATGGACAGCGAGATTCGCAATAGAAGTAACGCTGCATCTAGAGCACTCTGGGGACTTAAAGAGAGAGTATTTGACAACCACGGCCTTGCTTTGTCAACGAAAATGGCTGTCTACAGAGCAGTTGTCATTCCAAAATTGCTATATGGATGTGAAAGCTGGGTCACTTACCGTCGCCATGTGAAAGAATTAGAACATTTTCAGCAAAGACACCTCAGAAGTATGATGAAAATCCGTTGGTTCCATCACATATCAAACGTGGAAGTACTCAGGAGAGCAAACAGCCTTCCAATTGAGGTGCTTATTTCAAGAGCACGCTTAAGATGGGCAGGTCACTTTCATCGTATGCATGATAACCGCCTTCCTAAATGTACACTTTGTGGTGAATTGCTAAGCGGTAGAAGAAGGCGTGGCGGCCAACGAAAGAGGTTCAAAGACGTTCTCCATGAAAATCTAAAATCCTGCGGTATTTCAGACGAGCAATGGGAACAACTTGCAGCGGACAGAACCGAATGGCGAGGGGTTGTGGCCAGCTATCAAGGAAATGTTGCTGCAAGAAGGCCGAATCCAAGACCTAACCAGGTTTATGTTTGTCCTGACTGCGGTCGACATGGGCTCTCCCGAATTGGCCTCTATAGCCATAGTCGTGTGCACCGTATATGAATGGGAATTACAATAGACTACACCTTTTACTTGTTTTTTATTACACACAATCTGTCGACTGTAACATTTTTTTTTTATACTCGAACTCGAGTAAAGGCTAATAAATAATAGCTAAAAAAAAAATTAACATACGAAAAGAAAGATAAAAGGTTTCAAGTATATGATACTTGAAGTGAAGCAAAATTGATGAAATCCAAGTCGTTTACATTCAAGAGCCGGTAGAGCACGCTTATACCGACGCTTGATTTGTCTAAAACGCGTGCGGTTTCTCTGCATTAGTGTACGCTTCAAGAGTACTTTGGAGCACGTTACTTATATGCTGTATATAAACATAAATCGGGGTTGTGTATAAGATAAATTAATTTTGATAGCGGTAGGTTTTTTAAAATACAAATCATCGAATAATTATAAATTAATATTTTATGTGTTATTTATTATTATTTTGCGTCTTATTAAAGGTTTAATAGTTTAATTGGGGCTGGAAGATGGATGACATTTTCAATCCAGTTAAAATGACTAAAAAGCCAGCCCCGAAGTGTTTATTAGATTTAATGTTTTGTAATTGTAAGAAAGGTTGCGGTAACAGTTGGGATTGCAAAAGAGCTGGTTTATACTGTTGTTTATGGATCGTGTTTCACCCTAATGTGCTCAAATTCACCCCCTACCGTCATGACAGAAGAAGACAGCGATAATGACGATGAAGATTGTACTTTACCGACAGAAACTTGTAGTGATTTTGAAAAAGAAGATGTCGAAGACGAAATAAGTTAATTTTAATGCTTTACTCAACTTTGAATAAATGTTTTTTATCTAAAAATATGATTATTTATTTATTTACCTACTGTTGTATCCTTCTATATTCAGAAAATTTATTTTTTAATTTACTTAATTATTTTTCGAGATATTAGCAAAAATCTGGATTTTTTCGTTCCAAAGGGTAGTTTTTGGGGGTAGTTGCGGATCAAATTACAAAAACTTTTCATTTCTTTCATAAATCTGTTTATTTTATTGATACTTGTTATATTTCACCCATTAACATATAAAAAAATTGTTGTTTTATGTAATTTTCGTTATTTCTTTGAGAGTGTTTTTTAATTATTTGTTCTTCAGGGCTAAAATAGCTTTAAAAAAAATTATACTAATTTTTTGTGAAATTTCCCGCTCTTCTACGTGATGCTATCCATTTTTATTTTCATTATTTTTCGAGATATTAGCAAAAATCTGGCTTTTTCAATTTCAGAGGATTTTCTTAGAAGGATTCGGGAGGAAAAATTTTAGTAAACTTTTTTGTCATTTTCTACTAGCAAAAAACTAGCCTTTCATGAAACAATTAGCGAGGTAACACTTAATTCTAACTTTTCATCAACTGGGGTCTGGTTGGAATATATAAAATAATTTAATAAAGATCTCTTGGAAGTAATTCATGAATATTGCATAAGAATGTACAATGTCATGACAGTAAGTTAACTAGTAAACAAGTCAAACTGATAAAAAACATTGACGACTGTGAAATGCGAATAACAATCATTAAATTGACACGTAAACAACATCCCCTATATCTTCTTTTCAGTAATGGCATATTAGTTATCTGTGTGAAAATATATTTATAGCAAAATATTCTACAGAAATTTTAATGTAAAATATATTGATATGTAAATTATCAATTTTATTGCAGTATAGAAGTAAAGTAAGTAAAATTTCATAACAGTCTGAAGAATTAATAGTCTCGCGTTATCACACAATAGAGTACAGAGGATCAGACGTGATGGACGTGTTTATTAACGCTCTGTGTTAAATATTTATTAATGTTACCATGACGCGTAGTACTAGACTTCAAACAGAGCTCAGTAAACCGCAAAATTATCTGAGTTTTACATTATATGAAATGATAACAATTATTCAATAATCTATACAAGAACATATTGATATTCTACTAAATGAGTTGAAATTATGAAAACAAGGAGTCAGGAACTTCAAGCAGTCCAATGTTGAGTTGGTCAGACTACTTAAAAGTGACAAGTAAATCATGGAAGTGGCAATGGAAATAATTTTAACATTATTGGTGATAATAATATATCAGTAGATATGAACAATTCTTTTGAATCAACATCCTCGACGAACATGGTAATCCAGGGTCAAAGTAGTTTCAGAAACGTGTAAACATTGTTATGTGCTCGACTACGCCATTGCCTTGTGGAAGATTCAAGAACGGTGCCAGAAACGTCTCGAGTGATACACCTGAACATTCTGGAATCATCGAGTGCATTCGACGCGGGTATATATGTTAGATAGTGGATTGTTTGAATAACTTTTTAAAAACTTTATTTATTACACTTGAGTCAACGTTGACTCGTTTTAATAAGATACAATAATAATTTTGAAGTAGTTTAATCTGAAGTGAGTATAAGACTGATTACAAAAAGGTTGTTGGTAATATTTATAATGTTTTGAGAACAAAGGAAACAGTGTTGCTGATTCAGCACAATCAGGATTACTTAGAATTGAAATACAATGCTCATGCAGCGTGAGCGGTTATTGAGAAGAGCTGTTACGCAGTATGTAATACGATATGTTTGAGAAGGTTAAGCCTGTCTCGATAATATTATATATCATAGTATATTTCTAATATAACAGCTTCCCCCTTATAAAAAAAGTTGGTGTTTTATGCAGCAACTTTTGAAATGAATATAAAATGTATATAAAAGGTAATGGTACAATTTGGAAAAATATAAAAGATACAAAAATGTTAAATCGTAAGGTTTAAAACACAGAATATAACCTTAGCGTCTAGAATATGAGATGCAAGCACAATAAGCTTGATTCATAAAATAAAATAACATAAAAATGTTAGAGTTAAAATATAGCTTTGGCAAGAAAGCGTAAAATACAAACATACTAGGTTTGAATTGTAAAATAGGATAAAATATTCCTAAGGTTAAAATATAGCTTTACTGTGAAAGCATAAAATATAAGCATGATGGGTTTGAATGAAAATGACGTAAAAATGTTAATAAAATTGAAATTAACAAATGATAGAAAAATAATGAAATATAATGATTAAACAAATGAAATAAAATTCACTGAAGAGTCCAGCACTGAAAGTCAGTAAAAAGGCACAAAACAGTTTGTCTTTATGTAAGTTCTATGTCTTCGGCTTCATTGTCTTCTCTTCTTAAGGTAGGTCGTCTTCGTGAAGGAGATAGGTTAGCAAATGTCCTGTAGGGTTTGCTAGGCCTCGGTGGAGATGGGGGTGATGCAGAAACATCGATGGCTAGTCTTCGTCTTTTTGTTCTGCACTTACAAAATAGGTACAGAAATAACAGTCCAATTATTAGCACAATGATAAAATAGGTGAACCAGGATATGTGTTTTGTTATAAAGGGTTCGTTGATCAAATCATCTAAATCTCTGGAGTATTGGTCCAACTTGTGTTTGGCAACTTCGAGGTCTTCCGTATTGAGATTGTTTAATTTTAGTGGTTTAAGATTTGGAGCTCGGATTTTGTCTGGAATATGTTTACAACATTCAAATGGAATTTGGATTGGATGAGTGTCGTCTTTTACATCGGTTACTTCATTGGTACTAGCTTGAATTTTTGTGATGCCTATGAAGGCGTAACAATTTGGTTGTAATTTTACTATTGAATTTTTGTAGATGACTTCAGTTTTTGAATTTCTTTCTGGACAGTTGATGGTTGTTTGTAGAGGTTCTGCGTTAATAACTAACCATGTGTTTTCGTCTATTTTTTGGACGTTGTAGCCTTGGCTGATGATAAATGGCGTCTGGCAGTTTTCTGGCAGAGTTTTGAGGTTCTTGAAGAGACGGGCTTCGCATATGGCATTGTTGTCAATAGGATATGCAAATAAATTTGGACATAATTTGGTGTTGAAATAAAGTGGTTTGCATTCTTCAAGGTTCGAGATAGGTATGTACATTAATGAATCATCATCTCTCGCGATATATTTTTGAGAAGTTGATAATACATGATATAAACCAGTTCTATTATCCAAAATAGGAATAGGGTATAATTGAAATACTGAATATGTTTGAGGGTCTATTAAAGGTATGTCTAACACAAATATTAGATCCGAATTTGTTTGAAAAGCTTTTAGTTCTATAATGTCTAAGTACTGTGCAACCTTTGATAGTTTGATTGGAAGCGGTAAATTGTTCCTTTGTAGGTTTTGCGAAATTTCCTGTAGAGAATTTACTAAGTCTTTTGGATTTATAATTGACGTGTGAATTATTTTAAGCCTCGCGAAAGTGATGGAATTTAGGATGTCATTTAGATTATCCTCGATAAATAAATAACTTGCCATAAGTTGTTCGCAGATTTCGATAAATTTCAGTTTTGCATGGACGTTTTCTATGTCTTTAGTCATGTCTAAAATTGAGGTTTCGATTTCTTTAATATCCTTATTGAAAGTTTCTTCGTCAACTTGCAATTTTTGAATAGTTGCGTTGAAATTTTTGATTACTGAAGTTGTAACGGATATTTGGTTTTTAATTAGGTTTTCGAGTTGGTGTTCGTCATTATTCAATTTGTTGATACAATCAGAATAATACTGACCGTCTTCTGCGTCTAAATTTCCGGTTATTGATTTGAAAATCGTTCCGATGCCATTTAGTATTCCTCGTTTGTATCGTTTCGTGTCAAGGTAAATTTCGTCAAATTTTGATTGTATTGATTGGGAAATTTGCGTCAATAAGCTAAGGTGAGTTTTTACATCTCCTGAAAAGACGTTCATGTAATGATATGCTGGGTCGAGTGTGTTGTATAGTGTCTGTAAGATCTTGTCGTTTTTGTCGAAAGCTGTCTTAAAGGTAGATATGTTTTTGTGTACCAGTAAAGTCCATTTCTTGTGAGAAATCACAATGTCCGTGTCTTGGTGATAATATACTCCGATCGTATTGTTAATAGGTGTTATTTTAAATTGAGCAAGTGCTGATCCGATCAGCAGGAGAAACCTGAAAATAAATTTAATCTTCAGTATATGGTTTCATTCGATCAAAATTTACTTTGGTTGTTTGGTTTGTTTCGAGATTTAGTAATGTAGCGGAATTTTGAAAGATTTCTGTAATTTCAAAGGGACCGTTGAATTTATTTTGCAGTTTATTTTTTATTTGTGATTCTTTGACGTATACTTTGTCGCCAATATTATATGTGTGTCTATTTTCGGGAATGTTTTTGTCGAATCGAACTTTGGCTTTTTGTTTTTGTGCTTCTGTTCGACTTCGCGCAATTTTGTAATAATGGGATATTCGATTATTTAGGTCTCTAACGTATTTGGTGATCAGGTCTTTTTGGTTGTAAAGAGTTTCAGGTGGTCGGTTAGCTGTATGTCCGAAAATAAGCTCGTATGGCGTAAAGCCATGAGTTTTGTTTACCGAGTTATTGTAACATATCACCGCATAGGGTAATATAGTAAAGGGATGTTCGTTGGGATTTTCGGTTTTGTGTATTCTTATCATTTCTGCTAGGGTGGCATGGAATCGTTCGATAGATCCGTTGGATTGAGGATGTCCTACGCTTGAGTATGTTAGTTTTATGTCGTAAAGGGTGCAAAGGTCTTTTAATAAATTATTATCAAATTCACCGCCATAATCGCAATGAATTCTTAGTGGGGTACCATAATGCTGAAAATAAAGCAACAGGGTATTTACGACTGATTTTGCGCTCTTGTCTGGGACTGCGTAGGCTTGAGTAAATTTGGTTAACTCGTCGCGGATAGTTAATGCATAGTTTCGCGTGGGAAATTCGAATAGATCAATATTAACTCTCTCAAATGGAGTTTTAGGGGTTTCGGTAATCACTAAGGGATTGTTGAGGTTCTTGCGACAGACTTTTGTTCTTTGACATGTTTCACAATTTTTTATAAAATTTTCGACGTCTTTTGTTAAGCCTTGCCAATTATATTTATTTTTGATTCTACGTATCGTTTCGTTTATTCCACGATGTAAATTATTTTTTCCGGTGTGATGCTGGTCGAGAATGATCGGACGTTGGTCCTCGTCGGGAGTTCGTATTAAATTTTGACATATGATTAGTTTCAAGTCTTTTTCAGCAAAAATAAATGATAGGATTTCGAGAATTGGGAAGTCTAGATTGTTTTCAACATGGTAAGTTTTGGAAAGGTCTAATTTGTTCCGGTGTTTATATAATGTTAAAAATAAGTGTTCTACCACAGACTCTGGGTCGAAGGGTAGAGCGATAATGTAATAATTTCTTTGTCGGGTCGATTTACTGGAAACGATATTGATTGTATTGTTATAGAATTCGGGGTTTTCTTCGAAAATATCCTCGATAATTTGATGGTGAAGGTCTGTCAAGTTGTTTTGTTGGAAAAACGTTATGATGTTTTTATTTTCTCGATCTAATAGTTGTTTATTTGTGATTTGAATTTTGGAATAGTCTATTAAAGATTTGGTTTTGTAAAGACGGGAGAATGTGTCAAATTCTCGGGCAATTTGTTCGTCAGTGATCTCGTCGTCGTTAGTAGTGTCTTAATGACAGAGGTTCGGAGCGGAGGAGCGGAGCAGTGATCAGTGATCAGTGATCAGTTTAGGGGTGGGGGGCAATTAGTGTGGTGGGGGTAAATATGGTGGTGGGGGGCAATTAGTGTGGTGGGGGTAATTAGAATGGTGGGGAGTAATTAGATAAGTGAGAAGTAATTAGAGTGATGAGATGTAAGTACGGTGGTGGGAGGTAATTAGACTAATATGATGTAATTAGAGTGGTGGGAGGTAATTAAGGGGCGGGGCTTAGGGGATGGGACGTTAGAGGGCGGGGCCTATGAAAGGTGGTGTGGGGGTGATTAGAATGGTGGGTAATTAGGGTGGTAATTCGTGAAGTGATGTAATTATGGTGGTGGGGGGTAACTAGAGTGGCCTGATGTAATTGTAGTGGTGGGGGGCAATTAGTGGAATGATGGGTAATTAGAGTGGTGGGAGGTAATTAGAATGGTGTGATGTAATTGTAGTGGTGGGGGGTAACTAGAGTGGCCTGATGTAATTGTAGTGGTGGGGGGCAATTAGTGGAATGATGGGTAATTAGAGTAATTGTATGATGGATAATTATTGTGGTGGGAGGTAATTAGAATGTTGTGATGTAATTGTAGTGGTGGGGGGCAATTAGTGGAATGATGGGTAATTAGAGTGGTGGGAGGTAATTAGAATGGTGTGATGTAATTGTAGTGGTGGGGGGTAACTAGAGTGGCCTGATGTAATTGTAGTGGTGGGGGACAATTAGTGGAATGATGGGTAATTAGAGTAATTGCATGATGGATGATTATTGTGGTGGGAGGTAATTAGAATGTTGTGATGTAATTGTAGTGGTGGGGGGTAACTAGAGTGGCCTGATGTAATTGTGGTGGTGGGGGGCAATTAGATTAGTAAGAAGTAATTAAAGTGGTGTAATGTAATTGTAGTGGTGGGAGGTAATTAGGGTGATGTGATGTAATTGTGGTGGTGGTGGGGGGCAATTAGGATGGTAATTAGATTAGTGAGAAGTAATTAAAGTGGCGTGATGTAATTGTGGTGGTGGGGGGCAATTAGATTAGTAAGAAGTAATTAAAGTGGTGTAATGTAATTGTAGTGGTGGGAGGTAATTAGGGTGATGTGATGTAATTGTAGTGGTGGGAGGTAATTAAAGTGGTGTGATGTAATTGTGGTGGTGGGGGGCAATTAGTGGATTGATGGGTAATTAGAGTAGTTGGATGATGGGTAATTATTGTGGTGGGGGTGACTCAATTAGGGTGGTGGGAGGTAATTAGACTGGTGGGAGGTAATTAGAGCGGTGTGATGTAATTGTAGTGGTGTGATGTAATTGTGGTGGTGGAGGGCAATTGCAGTGGTGGAAAGTAATTGAAGTGGCGGGGTGTTAGAGGGCGAGGCCTAGGAGTGGTGTGGTAATTAGAGTGATGGGATGTAAATAGAGTGGTGGGAGGTAAATAAAGTGCTGTGGTAATTAGAGGACAGTTACAGGTAATTTAAGTAAAAATAAAGGTAATTGTAGTAAAAATAATGGTGATTAAAGCAATTATGGTCAATCCATCCGTCTAGCCGTTCGTATGCAGACAGTTAAATAATTATCTATTATGTTGTATTGTCCTATTGCACTTTGTATTTTTTTACGATGAGATAACAAACATTCATTCTTGATTATATACCTACCACTTTATTTACCTGCCTTATCCTTATGCTGATAAACAATTGCGACCTATCTGTCTTATCTTTATGTCGATCAACAATTATTTTACCTGTCTTATCTTTAGGGACATCTGTCTTATCCTATGCTGATTTATGAGATATACATTTACGACCTGCCTGTCTTATCCACCGAGATTTTTATCAATGAATTTGTGAAAGGGAACATTTACATTGTTATTTCAGTACCTCCAGAGTACCCTCTTTATGGCTTTTGTGTACTTAACATCTTGACATCACAAGTGAGGAGAACGTGTAGCTGTTTATTTTAGTTTTTATTTTTTTAGAATTGAAACACATGATTTACATTTTCATATATTATTTATTACCTATTCTGTCACATTACTATTTTCATACTATTTATTACCTATTCTAATACATTACTAACTAATTGTCTTTTTATTTTATCTTGCACCAAAAAATCCACCTTGAACTGATCCATCCAATGCATTATAGGTCAAGTAGGCATCGTGAAGTATAAGTTCAGGAACTTTGTTTTTTGTGTCTCAAACTCTATTAGTATGTCAACTCTATGGTGTGGTAATAATTAGAATGGTGGGAGATAATTGCATTCTTCTGATCCATATTTTTTATTTATGTCTAAACAGTTAATGAATATATATTACAAATCAAAATTATCGCGTTCTGATTCAGACTCATCCAAATCAACACTATCCCATCCCGCTTCAGGCTCCTCCATGTTCAAACGTCTAGCGTATTTTAGTAAAATGTCCAACCTCTTTTCACTATTATCTTCATCAAGTCGATGATGCCCCCAAGCCAAAGTATATACATCATCGGGTATAACATACCTCTTGTCATCAGCAGACGATAGGGCTACTTTATTTTTGAGTTCAGTGTGAATGGTATGTAAATCAGATTTAAATATGGACATTTTACGGAATATTAATCCGCCATTTTCAACAACTTGAACATAATCAGAAAAATTAATTTGATGTTTTACTACACTTTTGGAAACACCTTTTGCCTTTTTCGTAATGTCGTCAGCTTTAACACAGTAGGCTTTCGCACCAGTTCCATAGAAGCATTCTATTGGTCTTCCAGCATACTCATCTTTCATTTTCCCTACTACAGATATAGTTTTAGGCATGTTATGATTGTTGTATGTTGTAGAGCTCATATAATTGTAAGGAAAAACCCCCTTCTGTCTTATTAAATCGAATTCCTCATCGTTTTGAAAATACTTTCTAGTTTCAACACATTGATCGGATACTAAACTCTGACTCAATTTATCGAGGGACCTTGATAAAAATCGAAAAGAGTCCACAAATTTCAACCTCAGGTATGTGTGCGGTATATTGGGATTCGCAGATTTCTCTACAATGATTGACTTTGAGAACGAAATGTATTTCTCCTTGGTTTGGGCTATTACGGAAACATGCTCTTTTTGGGATGCTAACTTCTTAATGAATAAATGACTATCATAGTTTGTCAAATTGTGGAAGAACACAGGTATAAATTTCGGCACTTTATAGTTTAAATTACAAATAGAGTGTGCAGCCGCGCGGAAGCGTCCTGTTAAATGGCAGTGATCACGCACTTTTTTGTCCTCAGGCTTGAAGGGTTTTGTGCAAATATGGCAGCATACCGCATTTTCATATTCGACTTCTTCTTGGGCTGAAAGAGGGAACATCTTTTTCACATGCTTTAAATGATTCTCATACAAGTTTAGAGCCGTTTCATCCAACCTTTTAATGAACACTTCAGCGGCATCAGGTCCTCTGTATGTTACAAATTTTGAGTACTTATCATCGAAATTACATTTTACATAAAAGCCGAAAGAATAGGGTTGGTGTTCACATACTTTAACTGTGAATGACTTATCATCACAAGGTTCATTATGGTCGATGGGTTTCAGTAAACTTTCGAAATCGGCATAAATCACAAATGGCACTGGTAATTGTCTTTCAAAGTTTATAAACTTAAGAACATTTTCAGGTACTGATTCACCATATTTATTAATTTTTATGTCAGTAGATGGTAGTTTCGTATAGGTATGATTGCAGTCATTTTTTTCATGCATTTTTAGATGTTCTTCTTTTCTAAACGGCTGCAAACACCCATCACAGATATGTAATCGACCATCGTGGTTTGATATTTGTTTTGAAACCAATTTTGATAAATTTTGTATAAGACAATAATGATTGTTACCCACATCATCCGATATAAGTAACAGATTAACGTGTTTGGCTTGGCGATGTGAAGTAAAATGTAATGGTCCCACAACTTCAGTAATAGTATTACCATCTTTGAATTCTGATTCAAGGCCAAACACATTCACGGAGATGTTATTAATTTTTTCAAACTTCGCAATGTCCTTCAATTTGACAGGAAATTCAATGTCTCTAAAACACAACATGGTATCATAATGTGGATATGAGCATGTCATCGTTGGAGCATGCTTTACAGGGGAAATGGCTGCAATTACTGACCAAGCAAAGCATGCATTGTCCCTATTTTGTATATTTAAAACAGCACTCTTTTGTTCTATGTCTTTGGGTAGCCTGATATAAGATGACGCCGACATTGATGCAAGCTTATTTATGTTTACATCGAGGAACATTATATGTTTCAGCGTCCACCCCGAATCTTTCTCTTGGAATTCAGAGGCTTGTGTAGTCATCTCATCGCCAAACTCTTCGAAAATCTGATGTAGATCTGTAGAAATGGTGATTATTTTATTTTTGGTATTAAACGATTTGATATCGGATAACTCCTTTTCAGGTATTTCATAAAGCCCAAATATTTCAAAATTTATCTTGAGGGTCTGGTATTTCTGCAAGTATTCCTCGATTATATTCAACACTTTTTGCTCCACTTCTTTCAAAAAATCAGTATAATCGATATGGTTTCTTGGACTGTTAAAACGGTAGCTAGCTATTCTGTCTTTGAAAGCACTATGTAGTTTATCGACACCATTTCCTAAACTGTTATCAATAGGGCGGTTAATTTTTTTTCTGTTAATTAATAACGTATTTTTCTGACCGTTGCATCTATTATTAATATGACGTTTTAAGTTGAAAGATGATGAAAAGTTCTTTCTACAATATTCACAAGTTTTTGAACCACTCGGAGAATTTTGTTTTCTGTTCATTACAAACATCTCATTCGGCACGGCACATCTGTTATTATTAATATGTCGTTTTAAGTTAAAAGATGATGAAAAGTTCTTTCCACAATAATCACAAGTTCTTGAACAATTAATACCGCTTGTCGAAGGCACACTATTAAACTTTTGCTTCTTGCTTGGTGGTTCACATCCAATCTCTCGCACTTTACTATCTTTTACAATGGTACAGTATTGGCGAATATGTCGAACTAAATTGCTTTTTGTTGAAAAAACTTTCTCGCAGTAACTACACTTCATTGTTGTATAAGAATTTACACGATACTGATGAATGTGTCTAATCGACCGCATTATATAGCATCCGGAGAACAGAGTGGAGGTGGTGGAGGGCAATTGCAGTGGGGGAAGGTAATTGAAGTGGCGGGACGTTAGAGGGCGGGGCCTAGGACTGGTAGTGGGGGTTAATTGAAGTGGCGGGGATAGATAGGCGTTAGTTGAATATACTAATAAGCCACACCTCCTCTACAATTGTATTAACAATAGATGAAGTATTTTATTGTATTATTTTTAGAGGACTTTATATTTCTAAACGTATATTATGTATTACTTTAGAGAATATAAGATTAAAACCAGTCACTTGTGTTTTTATTATTTATTTCATCATACTACTCATAAACATTTAAAGCTATAAAAAAATTACACAAATTCATGAAAATATTATACTATAGAAGTTTTATCGATCCAAGTATTATGGCTATTTGGGAGTCCAAGCCATTTCACAAAAATCTTCTTTCCTCTCTTTTTAAAACCTTCCCCCCCCCCCCAGGTACACATCCGGATACTTAGCTTTTCGCAATTCCATTCCATAAAAGCCTCCCTTTATCGGTTGACCCTGCATATCTTCGATTAAATAAGTCCTGGGATAGGTTACATATACTTTAAAGACTTTGAACAGTTCAGTTGAAAAGTTAGGTGTATGGTTTGCTACGATAGGTTAGATTGGTTAAGTGCGCGCGCACGCGGGAAGGTTTTAAAAAGAGAGGAAAGAAGATTTTTGTGAAATGGCTTGGACTCCCAAATAGCCATAATACTTGGATCGATAAAACTTCTATAGTATAATATTTTCATGAATTTGTGTAATTTTTTTATAGCTTTAAATGTTTATGAGTAGTATGATGAAATAAATAATAAAAACACAAGTGACTGGTTTTAATCTTATATTCTCTAAAGTAATACATAATATACGTTTAGAAATATAAAGTCCTCTAAAAATAATACAATAAAATACTTCATCTATTGTTAATACAATTGTAGAGGAGGTGTGGCTTATTAGTATATTCAACTAACGCCTATCTATCCCCGCCACTTCAATTAACCCCCACTACCAGTCCTAGGCCCCGCCCTCTAACGTCCCGCCACTTCAATTACCTTCCCCCACTGCAATTGCCCTCCACCACCTCCACTCTGTTCTCCGGATGCTATATAATGCGGTCGATTAGACACATTCATCAGTATCGTGTAAATTCTTATACAACAATGAAGTGTAGTTACTGCGAGAAAGTTTTTTCAACAAAAAGCAATTTAGTTCGACATATTCGCCAATACTGTACCATTGTAAAAGATAGTAAAGTGCGAGAGATTGGATGTGAACCACCAAGCAAGAAGCAAAAGTTTAATAGTGTGCCTTCGACAAGCGGTATTAATTGTTCAAAAACTTGTGATTATTGTGGAAAGAACTTTTCATCATCTTTTAACTTAAAACGACATATTAATAATAACAGATGTGCCGTGCCGAATGAGATGTTTGTAATGAACAGAAAACAAAATTCTCCGAGTGGTTCAAAAACTTGTGAATATTGTAGAAAGAACTTTTCATCATCTTTCAACTTAAAACGTCATATTAATAATAGATGCAACGGTCAGAAAAATACGTTATTAATTAACAGAAAAAAAATTAACCGCCCTATTGATAACAGTTTAGGAAATGGTGTCGATAAACTACATAGTGCTTTCAAAGACAGAATAGCTAGCTACCGTTTTAACAGTCCAAGAAACCATATCGATTATACTGATTTTTTGAAAGAAGTGGAGCAAAAAGTGTTGAATATAATCGAGGAATACTTGCAGAAATACCAGACCCTCAAGATAAATTTTGAAATATTTGGGCATTATGAAATACCTGAAAAGGAGTTATCCGATATCAAATCGTTTAATACCAAAAATAAAATAATCACCATTTCTACAGATCTACATCAGATTTTCGAAGAGTTTGGCGATGAGATGACTACACAAGCCTCTGAATTCCAAGAGAAAGATTCGGGGTGGACGCTGAAACATATAATGTTCCTCGATGTAAACATAAATAAGCTTGCATCAATGTCGGCGTCATCTTATATCAGGCTACCCAAAGACATAGAACAAAAGAGCGCTGTTTTAAATATACAAAATAGGGACAATGCATGCTTTGCTTGGTCAGTAATTGCAGCCATTTCCCCTGTAAAGCATGCTCCAACGATGACATGTTCATATCCACATTATGATACCATGTTAAGTTTTAGAGACATTGAATTTCCTGTCAAATTGAAGGACATTGCGAAGTTTGAAAAAATTAATAACATCTCCGTGAATGTGTTTGGCCTTGAATCAGAATTCAAAGATGGTAATACTATTACTGAAGTTGTGGGACCATTACATTTTACTTCACATCGCCAAGCCAAACACGTTAATCTGTTACTTATATCGGATGATGTGGGTAACAATCATTATTGTCTTATACAAAATTTATCAAAATTGGTTTCAAAACAAATATCAAACCACGATGGTCGATTACATATCTGTGATGGGTGTTTGCAGCCGTTTAGAAAAGAAGAACATCTAAAAATGCATGAAAAAAATGACTGCAATCATACCTATACGAAACTACCATCTACTGACATAAAAATTAATAAATATGGTGAATCAGTACCTGCAAATATTCTTAAGTTTATAAACTTTGAAAGACAATTACCAGTGCCATTTGTGATTTATGCCGATTTCGGAAGTTTACTGAAACCCATCGACCATAATGAACCTTGTGATGATAAGTCATTCACAGTTAAAGTATGTGAACACCAACCCTATTCTTTCGGCTTTTATGTAAAATGTAATTTCGATGATAAGTACTCAAAATTTGTAACATACAGAGGACCTGATGCCGCTGAAGTGTTCATTAAAAGGTTGGATGAAACGGCTCTAAACTTGTATGAGAATCATTTAAAGCATGTGAAAAAGATGTTCCCTCTTTCAGCCCAAGAAGAAGTCGAATATGAAAATGCGGTATGCTGCCATATTTGCACAAAACCCTTCAAGCCTGAGGACAAAAAAGTGCGTGATCACTGCCATTTAACAGGACGCTTCCGCGCGGCTGCACACTCTATTTGTAATTTAAACTATAAAGTGCCGAAATCTATACCTGTGTTCTTCCACAATTTGACAAACTATGATAGTCATTTATTCATTAAGAAGTTAGCATCCCAAAAAGAGCATGTTTCCGTAATAGCCCAAACCAAGGAGAAATACATTTCGTTCTCAAAGTCAATCATTGTAGAGAAATCTGCGAATCCCAATATACCGCACACATACCTGAGGTTGAAATTTGTGGACTCTTTTCGATTTTTATCAAGGTCCCTCGATAAATTGAGTCAGAGTTTAGTATCCGATCAATGTGTTGAAACTAGAAAGTATTTTCAAAACGATGAGGAATTCGATTTAATAAGACAGAAGGGGGTTTTTCCTTACAATTATATGAGCTCTTTTGAAAAATTGGAAGAAACCCAGTTACCGTCCAAAGAGCTATTTTACAACTACTTAACCAACGAATCTCTTTCTGATAAGGATTATGAACGAGCCAATAAAGTGTGGAGTGTCTTTAAATGCAATACATTGGGAGAATACGCAGATATCTATCTGAAATCAGATATATTTTTATTAGCAGATGTGTTTGAAAATTTTAGAAAGGTATGTTTGAAGCACTACAAGTTAGATCCTGCTCATTATTTAACAGCACCTTCTTTGAGCTGGGATGCCATGTTGCGATATACACAGATCGAACTGGAACTTCTGACTGATGTGGATACTGTGCACTTCTTTAGAAAAGGTATTCGTGGCGGTGTATCGCAATGTTCAAAGAGAAAGTCTATAGCGAACAACAAATATCTATCAAACTATGACTCCACCAAAGAATCGTCGTACATCGTCTATCTTGATGCTACAAATCTGTACGGAGCAGCTATGAAAGAAATGCTACCGACTAGTGACTTCAGATGGCTTGAGAGAGAGGAAATCAAAAAATTTGATTGTTCCCTGATTGGAAAAGATTCACCCAAAGGATACGTTTTAGAAGTCGACTTGGAATATCCTCTACACTTGCACGATGACCATAACGAACTGCCGTTTTGCCCAGAGAGTATGATTCCTCCCAAAAGTAAAGCTCCAAAATTAATTCCAAACTTACGAGATAAACATAAATATATCATTCACTACAAAAATCTGAAACAATGTTTGAAATATGGCCTGATATTAAAGAACGTGCATAGGATAATAGAATTCTCTCAGTCCGCCTGGCTTGGATCATATATTGACTTAAATACAACACTTCGTAATTCCGCTCGAAACGAGTTTGAAAAGGACCTATTTAAGCTCATGGTGAATTCAATTTTCGGCAAAACGATGGAAAACGTCGATAAAAGACAAAATATTAAACTCTGTTCGTGCTGGGAAAACAGAAAAGGTACTTTGGGCGCCAGGGCGTTAATAGCCAGGCCGTATTTTAAGTCTTGCTCAGTATTTGATGAAAATCTAGTGGCAGTGCATTTGGAAAAATTAAAAGTTGTTTACGATAAACCACTTTATGCAGGTTTTTCAATTTTAGATATTTCCAAAACCATAATCTACGAATTTTTATATGGTTACATTAAACCCATGTATGGAGATGACGCGACTGTTTTATACACAGACACTGATAGTTTAATTTTAGAAATATTCACAGAAAACGTTTATGATGATATCAAGAAAAACATTCACTTCTTCGACACTTCAAATTATGGCGCATACAACAATCATAACATGCCTAAAACTATATCTGTAGTAGGGAAAATGAAAGATGAGTATGCTGGAAGACCAATAGAATGCTTTTATGGAACTGGTGCGAAAGCCTACTGTGTTAAAGCTGACGACATTACGAAAAAGGCAAAAGGTGTTTCCAAAAGTGTAGTAAAACATCAAATTAATTTTTCTGATTATGTTCAAGTTGTTGAAAATGGCGGATTAATATTCCGTAAAATGTCCATATTTAAATCTGATTTACATACCATTCACACTGAACTCAAAAATAAAGTAGCCCTATCGTCTGCTGATGACAAGAGGTATGTTATACCCGATGATGTATATACTTTGGCTTGGGGGCATCATCGACTTGATGAAGATAATAGTGAAAAGAGGTTGGACATTTTACTAAAATACGCTAGATGTTTGAACATGGAGGAGCCTGAAGCGGGATGGGATAGTGTTGATTTGGATGAGTCTGAATCAGAACGCGATAATTTTGATTTGTAATATATATTCATTAACTGTTTAGACATAAATAAAAAATATGGATCAGAAGAATGCAATTATCTCCCACCATTCTAATTATTACCACACCATAGAGTTGACATACTAATAGAGTTTGAGACACAAAAAACAAAGCTCCTGAACTTATACTTCACGATGCCTACTTGACCTATAATGCATTGGATGGATCAGTTCAAGGTGGATTTTTTGGTGCAAGATAAAATAAAAAGACAATTAGTTAGTAATGTATTAGAATAGATAATAAATAGTATGAAAATAGTAATGTGACAGAATAGGTAATAAATAATATAAGAAAATGTAAATCATGTGTTTCAATTCAAAAAATAAAAACTAAAATAAACAGCAACACGTTCTCCTCACTTGTGATGTCAAGATGTTAAGTACACAAAAGCCATAAAGAGGGTACGCTGCAGGTACTGAAATAACAATGTAAATGTTCCCTTTCACAAATTCACTGATAAAATCTCGGTGGATAAGACAGGCAGGTAGTAAATGTACATCTCATAAATCAGCATAGGATAAGACAGATGTCCCTAAAGATAAGACAGGTAAAATAATTGTTGATCGGTATAAAGATAATGTAGATAGGTCGCAATTGTTTATCAGCATAAGGATAAGGCAGGTAAATAAAGAATGAATGTTTGTTATCTCATCGTAAAAAAATACAAAGTGCAATAAGACAATACAACATAATAGAGAATTATTTAACTGTCTGCGAACGACTAGACGGATGGATTGACCATAATTGCTTTAATCACCATTATTTTTACTGCAATACCTTTATTTTTACTTAAATTACCTGTAATTGTCCTCTAATTACCACAGTACTTTAATTACCTCCCACCACTCTAATTGCATCCCATCACTCTAATTACCACACCACTCCAATTACCCCCCACCACTACAATTACATCACACCACCTTAATTGAGTCACCCCCACCACAATAATTATCCATCATGCAATTACTCTAATTACCCATCATTCCACTAATTGCCCCCCACCACTACAATTACATCACACCATTCTAATTACCTCCCACCACTACAATTACATCACACCACTACAATTACCTCCCACCACTACAATTACATCAGGCCACTTTAATTACCTCCCACCACAATAATTATCCATCATGCAATTACTCTAATTACCCATCATTCCACTAATTGCCCCCCACCACTACAATTACATCACACCATTCTAATTACCTCCCACCACTACAATTACATCACACCACTACAATTACCTCCCACCACTACAATTACATCAGGCCACTTTAATTACCTCCCACCACAATAATTATCCATCATGCAATTACTCTAATTACCCATCATTCCACTAATTGCCCCCCACCACTACAATTACATCACACCATTCTAATTACCTCCCACCACTACAATTACATCACATCACCCTAATTACCTCCCACCACTACAATTACATCACACCACTTTAATTACTTCTTACTAATCTAATTGCCCCCCACCACCACAATTACATCACGCCACTTTAATTACTTCTCACTAATCTAATTACCATCCTAATTGCCCCCCACCACCACCTTTCATAGGCCCCGCCCTCTAACGCCCCATCCCCTAAGCCCCCGCCCCTTAATTACCTCCCACCACTCTAATTACATCATATTAGTCTAATTACCTCCCACCACCGTACTTACATCCCCATCACTCTAATTACTTCTCACTAATCTAATTACCCCCCACCATTCTAATTACCCCCACCACACTAATTGCCCCCCACCCCTAAACTGATCACTGATCACTGATCACTGCTCCGCTCCTCCGCTCCGAACCTCTGTCATTAAGACACTACTGTCGTTGTCTGAAATTTCGTCTTCATCTGAATCTTCGTTTGCGGCTAGAATTTTTTAATAAAATTTGGAACATTCTGAAAAGTGATTAATTTTTATTCTGGACAACGCGTCCGCGTTTTTATTGATCTTTCCGGGTTTGTATATTATCTCGTAGTCGTATTCTTCTAGTTTTAAGCGCCAACGCGCTAGTCTACTACCTGGGTCTTTTATGGAAAATAACCAAGTGAGTGGTCGGTGGTCGGTGACGAGTTTGAACTTCCTTCCGAATAGATATGGCCTAAAATGCTTTACACTCCAGACCAAAGATAAAAGTTCACGCTCAATGGTTGAATACTTAGTTTCCGCGCCGCATAAAGTTCGAGATGCGTATGCGATTGGCAAATCTTTTCCTATACTTCCTTGTGAAAGTACAGAACCTATTGCAAATGCACTAGCGTCTGTAGTTAGGACAAAAGGTTCATCAAAGTTGGGGTAGATCAATATCGGGGTAGTTGTCAAAGTTTGTTTTAGGGTTTCGAATGAATTTGTACAGTCATTGTCGAAATTGAAAGGTATATCTTTTTGTAGCAACTTAGTTAAGGGTTTTGAAATTTTGGAGAAATTAGGAATGAAGCGTCTATAGTAGCCTGCTAGACCTAGAAAAGATTTAATTTCTTTCTGATTTTTGGGTTGAGGAAAATTTAGAATTGCTTCGACTTTGGCAGGGTTTGGTTTTACACCATCCTTTGTAATAAGATGTCCTAAATAGGCGACTTCCTTGCGAAGGAATTCGCATTTGTCTGGCTGAATTTTGAGGTTGGCTCTTTGTAGACGTTTGAAGACTTCTGTTAATCGGGAAATATGTTCGTGGATAGTAGGGGAATAAATAATAATATCGTCCATGTAGACGAGACAGCGTTCATTTTGGATGCCTAATAGAATATTGTCCATGACCCTCTGGAAAGTGGATGGAGCATTTTTTAGACCGAATGGCATACGTACAAATTCGTAGTGGCCATTCTCTACCGTGAAAGCTGTTTTTTGGATGTCCTTAGGATCGATTTCAATTTGGTGGAAGCCAGAGGCCAAGTCTAGAGTCGTGAAATATTGACATCTGCCTAATTGGTCTAGAAGATCAGAAATGTTGGGCAAAGGATACTTATCACCTATCGTTACTTCGTTTAATTTTCGGTAGTCAACTACGACGCGCCATTTCTGTTTACCAGAAGCGTCTAGTTTTTTGGGGACTACCCAATCTGGGGAGGACCAGGGAGAAATTGAAGGCTGGATAATGCCTTGGTCGAGCATTTTCGAGACTTGTGATTTTACCTCTTGTTTATGAATTTGGGGGTAACGATAAGATTTAGTGAAAATTGGTTTAGAATCGTTAGTGTCTATTGAATGTTTGATTTCATTGGTAAATGTCAAGTTGTCACCTTCTAAATAGAATATGTCTGAAAAGTCTAAACAGAGTTGAGTAATTAGTTCACTCTCCTCATCGTTCAAGTGATCTAAGCGTAATTGGTTTCTTATTTCGTAATTTCTGTCTATATATTGGGAATTCGGATTTTGAAGATTTACATTAAATATTGACCTAAATTTTTGGACGGGTTCAAGTTTAAGATTTGAAAATTTTATTGTTTTCGGAATTGCATTTGAGTTTATTACTGTCGTCAAAAATTCACCATTGTTGTCTATTTTGACAATGGCGTTCGGTAAACGTACCTTTTCGTTTTCCTGGGCTATTAGTATAGCTTCGGTATTTTGTAAATTACATTTAAGCTTAAAAATCTTTTCTGTGCGTGGTTCGATAGAAATTACATTTTGGTTTTTTGTTTCGTTTAAATTTTGATTTTTAATCGGGCTCCAGAGTGTAGTTAATATATTATCGGTAACTTGATACAATGGTACGGTTTTGAAATTAGTGATTAATTGTCTGTTTTTAATGTCTATTAAGCAATCGTAATGGTCCAAAAAGTCGGCACCTAAAAGTCCGTCAAATTCTATATCTAGATTATGAATGTAAACTTTGTATGGATCATTCGGATTGAAAGGTATGAGAGCAGATTCAGTGATATTAATTTTTTCGTCTGTTATACCTTGTATAATTACATTTTCGTGGGATCGACGTTTATAGTTTTCTGCCGTTTCGGGTTTGAATATAGAGATACCTGCGCCTGTGTCTATCAAGATTTTGAAACGTTTAGTAATGTCTTCTATGTAAAATAAATTTTTTGAGTTTACGATATTTAGTTTGTAGCGGGGTGTTTTTACATGAATTGGTTTTCCGGGAAGTTCAGGTTTGGACCGAAACTGTCCTGGAGGTTTATCGCTTGGACTTGATGAGAAATTTGGTCTAGCTCGTCCGTTTGTTGTGTTGGAGTATTCGTGGAATACTCCGGGCCTGTGCAAAAATCCGGAGGATTAACAGTATAATCCTCGTATTGCTGAGAATTAGCAGTATAATTCTCATATTGTCCATTTTGAAAATCGTAGTCATCGTTATTTTGAGATTGATAATCGGGAGAATAATTTACGGACTGATTTGCAGAGTAATCTTCGTATTGGTTTAGGTAATCTGAGTAATTATCATAAGGTTCTTGATTTAAGTGATGTGTTTTTTGTTGATTGAATCGATTAAAATTGGGGTTCGGTTGTATGGCAGAAGGTCTCTGCTGCTGGAAGTTAGGATTTGGCCTGATAGCTAAGGGCCTGTTTTGTTGTGGATAATTACGTTGTTGATTAGGCAAATTTTGGAAATTCTGTGGTCTAAAATTTGTTTGGTTAGGTAAACTCTGGAAGTGCTGTCTAGGAACTTGTGCCTGATTGGAATAGGCGTTTGGTGTGAAATTGGGGTGTGAAAATTGGTGGTTTTGCCTCGCGCGGCATTCGTTAAAGCTGTGTCCATTCCTTTTGCAGAATGTACAAAATGGTGGGAGATTTGGGCGTCTTTGCTGATTTTGAACGGGATTTTTGTTTAAAGTTCTATTTCCAAATTTTTGAGATTCGAAATACGATAATTGTAATTCTCGTTTGATGCGATTTATTGCATCTAGCATATTGCCGGGGTTACCAGCCCTAATAATTTGACCTAATTTTGGTTCGAGTCCAGTGAGAAGAGTAGTTAACGTCATATTTTCTATTAAAGTGGATTGCGCGGTTTTTTCCTCTAAAGTTAAACTTTGTTTTTGTATTGCCGCGTGCATTTTTGCATTATGTGTTTGTAACCTGGACACAAATATTAAAGCTGTTTCGTTGGGTAATTGACGAATTGTTTGCAAGTCTTGTATCAAGGCTGTCAAGTCACGAGAGTCACCAAAATGTGATTCGAGCAAATTTTTTATTTCCGCCCAAGTGACGGGGTTTCGTGAATTTATCAATTCTGCGGCTTTTCCGCGTAATTTATTTTTTATGTGAAGCGTTAATAAGACGCGCTGATCATCAACAGCGATACCCTGAGCGGTTATGCAAGCTGAAATAAATGTTTGCAAGAATATGGGGTTGCCGTCAAATTCGGGCACTATGGAAAATATTTCGTTTAACCTATAAGGTTCAATATTTATTGTTTCGTTCGCCGTGATTGAATTGTTTGCATTGGAATTGCTTACGTTTGTAGCCATTTTATTTATATTATTTAGATAATCGAATAACTTAAAACACCTTTTCAATTTGAGCTAGTACGCTACTGATAATTGGCAATTTTTTATTATATGTAAAACAATGTGCTGTTTATTTTATAATATTTCAAAATTTAATTACAAGGATAATTGGATTAATTTAAAAAGTGTTTTTAGTTGGGGATAATGTCACTGAAATTTTATATACTAATGTGCATTTAAACAGTATAGAACATGTGGGTTTTATTTTATTTCACAGTCAAGTAAGGCGTAAACTTAACCTTTATATGATATATGATATTATGATAAAAATAATGTTAAGATAAAAATGGTATGTGATTGTAGTTAATTAGATAAATTCGCACTTGAGGAGTATATGATATTACCATAAAAATAATGTTACGATAGGAACAGTGTATGATTACGGTTATTTATATAGGTCACACAAATTATAATCAAGATATTTTATTTCAAGTTTAAATAAAATTACTACCTTAGATATTAGAACTGTATGTAGCAATGCAATGTATTTTGATAAAATAAAATGTAAAATTATGTCGTTGTTTGCAAATAAATGTTTGCGAGATGATTCAAAAATGACTTACCCTAAATTTTTCATTCCTCGTGGTCCAGTTGAATGCGACTTCGTGAGCTTAGCTTCACCAAAGGTCTCTCTCTGCCAGGGGTGTCACTGGGTGTTCCTTCCACAGGGTTGCCTTTGATGCCGAAGACACCAACGATGGGACGGGATGAAATTCTTACTTGCTAATTGTTGAATCGTGTTGATTTGAAATGTTGCTTTGCTTGTATTTCTTGATAATTATTATTGTTTCGCTTCTGTGCGTTTGAGAATAATGTAGGTTCTTCTGAACAAAGGATTGGGATCCACCACTACAGCTAAGAAGTTCTCCTTGTTCCAGAAGCTCTTTTCGTCCGGTTAGGCACCTTTTTCAGATGGACTCCTTGTTCCCTCGGATATGTTTGCTACTGGTTAGGCTCCCGAACTGTGTGTTTTTCAGATCCGCCACGACTGCGCCAATGTTAGATAGTGGATTGTTTGAATAACTTTTTAAAAACTTTATTTATTACACTTGAGTCAACGTTGACTCGTTTTAATAAGATACAATAATAATTTTGAAGTAGTTTAATCTGAAGTGAGTATAAGACTGATTACAAAAAGGTTGTTGGTAATATTTATAATGTTTTGAGAACAAAGGAAACAGTGTTGCTGATTCAGCACAATCAGGATTACTTAGAATTGAAATACAATGCTCATGCAGCGTGAGCGGTTATTGAGAAGAGCTGTTACGCAGTATGTAATACGATATGTTTGAGAAGGTTAAGCCTGTCTCGATAATATTATATATCATAGTATATTTCTAATATAACATATATACAGTGAAGCCAGGCGCACTGGGGACTGTTTGACATTAGACAAGCAAGTGATAAGATGAAATAAGAAACAGTATTGAAACTGCTTGTGGGTACCCTATTTAATTATTAAAGAAAGTACTGGTAATTATGTCACCACTAAATTCATTGCTATTTATTTATCTGAAGGATAAACAAATAAAACTGGCCATTTGCGTGATCGTCTAGTTTTGTTAGTGTAGGACCCAAATTTTGTTGTGTGTGTAGTAACCCTTTTTAATAATTACCCCAGGTTCTTTTGTATAAAGTTTAATATAACTTGTTTCTGCCTGATACTGTATACCTTAGAAAATTAATCACTCTGTTAATTATAAACTTGAACACACTGTCTATTAATTGAGAGACCTAGTTAATTATATATGTTATTTATGTAGTATCCTATTACTCAAGATTGCACTGTACATTTATAGTTGAAGTTTGTTTTCTATTTTGCTTTTGAAATTAAAACATTTATTTAGTTTATTACTTATATAACGAAAAGGTAAAGGTGACAGAATAAAACAATATTTGATGGAAAAAAATAGTAAAAAAAAACCATTTTATTTTATATAAATTGATGCAACAATAGTTGAACATGAAATCAAAAGTAATCCAAATATTTGAAACAATGGTCTAAATATTATAATAGAAAAATCTGCGTCGCTATAGTAATGACCATACTATAAATATACTGAGTGTTTTGATGCACTAACAAGAACTGAGATACAAAAGTATGCTGTTATTTTAATAGTAATTAGAGTTGTGGCAATGGACTGATAATGATAATCTATAATAGAGCTGTTAGTAATCGCCAGGTAATAATGGTTTATAATTAAAGAAAGTTGTTAGCAATCGCTAGATAATAATAATTTATAATTATAGTTGTTAGCAATAGCCAAATAATGAATCGAATGCAAAACAGAGGACAAGAATCATGTCATGTTTATACATTATCAAAATTAAGTTGCGAAATGAGCATTAAATACTCATGTAAAACATCATAGAATGTTGAAGAAAAATCCTTTGATTATAATTAAAACAAGCAGTCTACTAAATTTTTTATGACTGTCCAACAACGTGAAACAAGGTGGGTAGTTGTAAAACAAACAGACGAGACGTCCCGGTTCAGTACTCGACGAAAAGTAAACCCTTCTGAATACGAACAGGTCTACGGGCTAATTAACCCAGCACTGACCGATGGCCTATTCAGTTTGTGAGCGCAAGGTAATTAAATGGGTGGATCGTTATTAAACAATCATAGAAAACCAAATAGATCGCTGGTGAGAAATCTCAGATAATCATCTGAAAGATAAACATTACTATGACATTTGACATGTCCAAAACTAGGCACACAGTAGCCTTAATAAATACATCAAATGAAAAATAATGGAAGTGAAAGTTTCTTGTCATTGCATAAACGCAGAAAATATATAGTTCTTGAATATAAACTTGTTATTTTGCAAACGCAAATTTCCCAAGTAAAATATTCAGAAAATGAAATTTTATGAATTAAAATCGTGAATAAAATCATAACTGAATAAACTGTAATATAATATTCTTTATAGTTAAAAATCAAAGCTAGTATTTCATAAAAAAAAAAACTAATATTCTTTTAGTACCACAAATGCGTCAGTTAAACCTTTTTTAAACACTCCGTAACCAGAATATGAATGCAATTGCAAATAATAAAGTAGAGTCTCGAAATAAGAAAGTAATCATCTTTAGAAATTTATGCCAACCGAATTTCTGTGCGATCTGTATAGCGTTATATCGCCCGTGACTGCTCTCCCCCAGGTTCTACATGTTTAGCGTCCTCATAGGGTATCGTAGAGATGTTAAAACGACACTTCTTAAAGTGTACATTAAGCAGTGATTGTCTTTGATGTTAGTACAACGAACACGAAGTACTGCGATGCAATGGTGTATTAGAACTTTATTTCCCAAGTACAGCCGACCGAAGTCTGCAAAGTACCTTGAGCGTGGTTTAATTTTATTTCCTAAGTACAGCCGACCGAAGTCTGCAAAGTACCTTGAGCGTGGTTTAATTTTATTTCCGAAGTACAGCTGACCGAAGTCTGCAAAGTACCTCAGGTAGAATTCCAAATGCATCTCCTCCTCTGAACAGTCTGATCTTCTTTTATATGGTTTCTGATGTCACCCTTCTACCCGGATTATGCATCTCCGCTTGTTTCTTGTGGGAATATGTTTATTTTAACGCTATTATAATATTCGACACGACGTAGCGCTGTGCTGTACTTTACAGTGACGCTCAACTCTCTACCTTTCTCTGTGGTTAAGTTAGACACGTGTAGACGATTCCTTACTATGGGAATACACGAAGTACTTGACGTTTATCTGAATATACGATAAACAAACCCTGCGACTCGACTAGATTTTATGTAAATTCTGTCTCAAAATTGTAGCATATAACTTTGCTTTAAAGATATAATTTTAAAAATGCATTCTGGTAACTTTACCGTGTTCAATATTAAATGACTAAATAAATGTAAAAATAAAATGAATTAACTGCAATAATTACTTGAATTTGGAAACATAAATAGGAAAAAATTAAATTTGTAAATGCCCTATATACTGGGCGTTTCAGTATCAAGTTGTGAATTATAGTAGTGAGGCTATAGTAGATAGAACTTGTAGTTAGTGTGCACCAATGTGTATAAGGACTTAATTATTGTAATTAAGTGATTAATAAAGTAGTGGTTTATTAAAGTTTCTTGTTGCAATTTATTGAGCCTACATACAGGGTGTTTATTGGAGATTGTAAACACGTAACAACATTAAAAAACCACAAAATACACATAGCAAAGAGGATTATAGGCACAACAACATGCACGTTTACTGTGGAAGAATTCGGTACCTCAGTTAGTCGCGTGTGGCTATATGTTGGGTGTTGTAAACCTAATTCTAGACCAGAAGATATTAAACCTTATTTACAAAAACGGTCCTCAGGTCATACATTTGGGGAAAGCAAGTTACCATCAATAGGTATAAATTCTTTCTACAGAGTGGAAGCCGATAAGGAACTCCGAACATCCTGTTTTCACCAGCGCATTGGCCCAAGGGTGTACTTCTAAAGAGGTTTGAGTTTCGTCCCAAAAACAAGACATGCTCAACTGAGTAGTAAACGGCCCTTTTGAAAATATCAAAATAAATGGACCCAACGACGATTCTGTCTATTTTAAAATTATGTACTTAAACTGTCAATCAATTATTAATCAAGTAAATAAACTTGAAGTTTTTTATAAAAGGTTAGTTTTTCGACCTTTCCTTAAGTATTAGAAATTAAATATTTAGACTTAAACTTTACGCCTGCCTATTGCTAAGAGCCCAAGCACGATATCGTGGAACGTAATAGCGATCCGAAATAAATTATACATACTTAAAAACAATAAAAAACTTTTAAATGGAATGGAATGGTGAAATGACAAAAAATTCCCTGTTTGGAACTGTCGTGCCGCCCTTAATAATTTTCGACTTCGTGCAGTCCACTATAACTCTAAAATGACGTCTTCCCTCTTGCCATAATTAAAGAGAAAACAGTGAAGCGTCATATTACTTCGTATTTAAACATATGCAACTTACAGTGGGCAGGGCATATTCAAGAGAGAGATCCGATAAGCAAATATTTATTATTTTTGGCCCACAACTCTTTTTTTGATATAATTGGTAAAAAAAGTATAAAACTACCTAAGTACAGTTATGGCAGGTGTAGTGATATGAATTTTCACTCAATAATTTCTGTTGTTCGCAAGATTAGTTGATTTAAAACTACAAGATATAAAGATTGGCACTATTTTTTAAATCTAAATTAATCAATTTTGCAAACAACTGAGTGAAAAGTCATATCACTACACCTGCCATAGTTTTACTTAGGTAGTCTGATACCTTCTTTTACCAATATATGTATTAAAAAAAGTTATGGCTAAAAATAATAAATATTTCCTTATTCGATCTCTCTTTTCTGGATAGACCCACCTTAATACCAAATAGAACTTATGCAAGTTACACATGTCACATTTATACAGAGCCCGAAAATGTCGTTAATGTTTCAGCGAACGTAATATTAGTTGAAACTACCCGAAAGTACAGAAGTCCGCTCCAACTATTACCTTTTAATAGGATATTAAATTGAGGACCTTATCATCTTCATAATATTAATCTCTCATTGGGATCCCACTTATAAATACGACTATTATAATATGATTGTTATTATTTTGTGACGATTAAATAAATGTTAAGATATGTATCGTATCAAGCTACAATTTTGATAATAGTTAAGTATCATCAAACAGGAGGACTGGTTCAATGATAATGAAGCTTTTATACAAGAACTTCTTGACCGCAAACATATTGCCTTCCAAAACGCTATCAACCACCCCAACGACTCATCAAAAGCAGAAGCTTTTACCCAATCTAAGTATGAAACGCAACGCGAAATCAGAAGAATAAAGAAGGAGTGGTGGGCAAGCAAGACCAGAGAAATTCAAAGGTACGCCGATTCACACGACTACAGGAATTTCTTTCAAGGAGTAAAAGCAGTGTACGGCCCCAGTCGGAAAAATATGTGCCCTATTAAAGATTTAAATGAAAAGGAAATAAGGGCCCGATGGAAAGAACACTACTCTAACATTCGTAACCAGCAAAGTCAAGCCGATCACGATATTATAAATCTTATCCCTCAATATGACACCTTCGAAGACTTAGATAAACCACTAACAACGGAAGAGATCTTAACCGCCATTGGGCAGCTAAAAAATAACAAATCTCCCGGCGCCGACTCACTCCCAGCTGAGATCTTTAAAGCTGTGTCGTCAGAGCTCATACCCTACCTCAAAAAACTGTTTGATGTCGTGTGGGAAAGTGGTCAAGCTCCGCAGGAGTTTCGTGATAAACTTTTAATCAACCTCTTCAAAAACAAAGGGAGCGCTGCGGACTGTGGAAATTACAGGGGTATAGCTCTCCTGGCTGTTGGAGGGAAGATACTCACTAAAGCGATGTCAAATAGGCTAACACCTGTTATGGAAAAGTTACTTCCTGAAACACAGAGTGGCTTTAGACCAAACCGAGGCACATCGGATTTAATCTTCACACTTAAACAGCTTCAAGAAAAAGCACTCGAACATCAAGGAGAAATTCACATGGCCTTCATTGATTTAACCAAGGCGTTTGACTCGGTGGACAGGGAAGTGCTCTGGAAAATTATGTTCCGCTTAGGTATCCCTAGAAAATTTGTGGAAGTATGTCGCAGTCTACATATAAACAACAACGCCCAGGTTATGTATAATAATGAGGCAACCGAACCTTTCCAAACCCTCACTGGAGTTAGGCAGGGATGTGTCCTGGCACCCCTACTCTTTAATTTGTTTACCACTGCTCTAACAATTATTGTTGACAACAAACTGACAGTCAGAGGAATAGGTCTCAGATACCGTTTTGATGGCGGTCTCTTTAGCATAGGGCGCTTTAGAGCTTTCACGAAGACACGCACACGATTCATTTGTGATCTCCAGTATGCGGATGACTGTGCACTTTTAGCCTCTACGCCGGAAGAGCTTCAAGAACTTCTAGATGTGTATGCCCAGAGCTATGATTCCTTGGGACTTAAAATCAACATTGGAAAGACTAAGATTATGTCAACTCCTCATCAAGTGAACCAAATAGACATTACACTTAACGGAAATTCTCTTGAAGTGGTGGATCAGTTCAATTACTTAGGCAACGTTGTTAATGACAAAGCAAACATGGACAGCGAGATTCGCAATAGAATTAACGCTGCATCTAGAGCACTCTGGGGACTTAGAGAGAGAATATTTGACAACTACGACCTTGCTTTGTCAACGAAAATGGCTGTCTACAGAGCAGTTGTCATTCCAACACTGCTATATGGATGTGAAAGCTGGGTCACTTACCGTCGTCATGTGAAAGAATTAGAACGTTTTCAGCAAAGACACCTCAGAAGTATGATGAAAATCCGTTGGTTCCATCACATATTAAACGTGGAAGTACTCAGGAGAGCAAACAGCCTTCCAATTGAGGTGCTTATCACGTTCATCGTATGCATGATAACCGCCTTCCTAAATGTACACTTTATGGTGAATTGCTAAGCGGTAGAAGAAGGCGTGGCGGTCAACGAAAGAGGTTCAAAGACGTCCTCCATGAAAAACTAAAATCCTGCGGTATTCCAGACGAGCAATGGGAACAACTTGCAGCGGACAGAACCGAATGGCGAGGGGTTGTGGCCAGCTATCAAGGAAATGTTGCTGCAAGAGGGCCGAATCCAAGACCTAACCAGGTCTATGTTTGTCCTGACTGCGGTCGACATATGCTCTCCCGAATTGGCCTCTATAGCCATAGTCGTGTGCACCGTAGATGAATGGGAATTACAATAGACTACACCTTTTACTTGTTTTTTATTGTACACAATTTATCGACTGTAACATTTTTATACTCGGAATCGAGTAACGGCTAATAATAATAATAATAATAATAAAGTATCATAAACTTCATCTAGTCTGACCAAAAAGGTACTGAAGATTTATGACTTTCAATTTGACTCTTTTATACATACTACATGGATAGTTTGAACATGTGTTCTGAAATGTTATAAAGACTAGCAGTTTGTGCAATGAGAGTGGATAAGTTGTCGATATTTCTTTAGGCGTCGTGCTCTGTCTTCCAAGAGGGAATACAGTAGTCATGCCATATTAATTAATAATTGATTTATTTAATTACCTTACAAGGAAATCAATCATTCATTTTTCCATCGACTTCACACTTGGAAATCTCATTCTTGTTGACAGATCGAGGACGGATAATGCAGAATGTTAATATCGTTTCTAAATCATAACAGTGTTAAACATAAAATGGCTGTTTAGATTTTATTGGGAATAAAATAATAATTTAATTATTTATACTAATAGTTATTTAAGATACGAGTGTAAAAAGCAATTCTTTATTGCACGAATGGCTAGATTAAAAATACGAGCGAAGCAAGTACTAAGAAAATACCAAAACATTTTCATTTCATACCAATATCGGGAAATGTTTACATCCGCAAGTACTGAAAATAGATGAGGTCTAAAATATTGAACATTTCTTTTATAACTTTGAAGAATTTCCAACCAAACCTCATTTCTATAAGAAAGTGAACAATACTATTAATGAAAAAAACTGTCTAGGGGATAGTGCCAGATAGATCAGAGTAGACAAATTTGGATTTTTTGACCAAATCCAATCCAGAACCTTTTACCTCATTTTTCCAAGTTGATTTACATAAAATAGGTGCTAGAGAGGTTCAAACTGCGGATACTGTCCCAAGTGCTTTACCCAAAGTGTTTAGTCGTTGAAACAATGCTCAACTTAGGAAAGTAACTGAAATTTGTTGATTCTGATCGTAGATGATCCTATGAGATATTTTAGAACACGATATTGGAATTCCAAAAAGAAAAATATTAGTTTATTGTTGCTTTTGTATAGTGCTTCTTAGTATCTGTTTATAATTTTGTGTACCATTTCTATATTAAAATAAATTTTAGTTTAAAGCTACATGATTTCTTTATCCACGATGAAATATATCACAGTTTGAATTTAAAATTAGTGTATAAAGGTGTTATGTACACAAAAATCTAGTTTCAGAAGAGTTTGCTGTTTTTATTTAATATTAGAGTAAACAAAATAAAATAGCCTAAAATTATCTATCTTATGAGATATTATTCATTTAAATCGAAAACGAAATGAAAAAGTTCCAATTCAAAACACGTTTTGTTCATTTACTCAAAACTTTAAAAATGTGACAATTATGTTATTTATCTTATGTTACTTATAGTCGCAGTCAGAAGTCGGGATTTTTTCGGGTTTTTGCTTTTTCTTGCCAGAGCGCCAATCTAGAGACCCCCCCGTTTTCGAGGAGGTCGCTGAACAGGATGGTGGGGGTCCCGCAATTTTTTTCCTCGGCAGCCCCTTCAAATTGTCCTAAAACCACCCCCAAAGTGCCCTTTTCCGTGAACCTGTTTATTTTCCCCAGTTTTTCGACTGTTATTCCCTCGAGTAGAATGGAAGGTTCCTCGAGGAATTTGACCTCAGCCTACACCAGGCTTCCACCCCTCTAGGGAGTTGGAAAATTTTTTTGTGGAAAAAAGGTGGCAGGTGACCACGGTTGTGTAACCATCCCCGGGGCTGTTGTCACCCTTCAAAGGGGTGGAAATTTTACTTTACTAAAATATCCCAACAAGAGCACAGCAATGGACTACCTGGCAATGTCCAGAAGGAACCTACGTTTATAACGGGAATCCAGAGCGGACAGTGTCCGTTAAGGAAACCATCTCCATATGAGATTAAGCGAAACACCTCTCTGTGAACAAGAAGATGAGATGGTTCAATATGTACTCTGTAACTGTTCTGCCGTCTCATCGATCAGAGAATCCATCTTGGAAGAACGTTGGCCTACTTTGGTCGATGTAAGGGAGATGACCCTAGGCAGCATCGCCACCTATTTCGCAAGATTAGGTTGGTTGGAGGCCTAGGCGAAGGTCTGCCTACAGGAAGGATGTACAAGGGGCCCAATGGGGCCTAAGTGTTGTGGTTCAATAATTCTTATTGATCACCCTCCCAACCAATTCCAGATTCCAGAACGGAGTTGTTGTATAAGAGCTCTTGCAGGACCACTGAACGGTGGACGCTATTTGACAGATTTGGTGTGTAAATAAGTAACAGTCCGATTTCTATAACTTGTAAATCCATAAACGTATAAGAAGAAGAAGAATAACCTGTAAAATTGGGTGTGCATATAACACATTTTTGAACAATACAAACAACCATAATATAAAGCCAATTTTTCGCGGCTATGGAGTTTTTTCCATATCGTCATTGTTGCTGTCAAAATGTCAAAATATGCAGTTGATATTAAGAAAATTTATGTTTCTGTAAAATTTGTTCCGTGTCTATTTCTTTTACAGTTTGTGCCCTTTTCTAAATTTTTTATACACATACATTCATTTCTTTGCTTCTTTCACTCCACTTAGCACCCCAGGTCGCTCCTCATAATGTTATACAACAGATACAAAGGTAATAAAAAAACAATAAAAGTACAACAAACTAGTGGATTAAAGAATGCATTAAGACTTCTACTGAGATGACTAGGAAAAAAATACTTTTAATATTCTATTTCTATTTCGTATATCTAATTAAACAATGTTGTATAAATTGTTAAATAATAGTAGATATTAAAAGGATCGTAACCGTAAAAATATTTCCGTTTTATTTAGAATTTGTTTTACTCTTGGACACGAAAAGTTTTAAGCTTAAAAAACCAAAACATTTTTGAAATTGAGTTTAAAATAAATTATTCACGTATTTTTTGCTGGCGGAACTGTTGTCGTATTAAAAACATTAGATCTTTTCTTTCAAAAAGGAAATTGTGATAATCTTAGCTCTTGTATTTTGTTCCTTAAATAAATACCTTTATTATTCTTATTACGTGGTTAGTTAATTGCTATTATATTAAACAATTATAATTATTATTAATTTTAATAATATCTCTTCTACTGTTCCATTGTCGTGAAAAGTAAATATCTAGAGAGCAGCTTAGGTTGATTAAATAAAATTCGTCAACCTACCTTCTATTTCAGGTTTGAAGGAACGGATCCCTTGGGAACTAGTCTGCCAGTATGTAAGCCCGATATTACCATAATAGAAACTATGCTTTGTGATCAATTTCTGTTTTACGTCATGAGTAAAATTACAATACCGGGGTTCCGTTGTAAGTATCGCATGACAATAGTGTAGGCAAGTTTTGTTCAAGAACTGTTTTCGATGTTAAACATAATATTTTTAGTCGCAAACTCCTCTATAAATCCTTATTTTACTATAAGGAACGTAACCAGACTGCAACCAACAGCTACTCTCCGGGCTATGTGCCCCGCCGAGCGCTGAATTACAAGTTACAAGTCTGGCGCGTTAAGTGTAATAATTGCATATTACCATCAAAACGCTAATGCTTCGATTGCAACAAACACCAGCCGAAAGACTGATCCCACTTAAAGGAGCTCCCTTGCCAGTCGTCACATACCACTTGCAGACTGCAGTTTCGAGCTGTTGGCTCTCGTCAGTGCAAGGTAGGTATGCGACGACCGACATAAGAATCCTTTGACTATAGTACATCCCGGTATTTTTACAATAGCGACATTACGAAGCATTAGCGTTTTGATGGTAATATGCAATTATTACACTTAACGCGCCAGACTTGTAATTCAGCGCTCGGCGGGGCACATAGCCCGGAGAGTAGCTGTTGGTTGCAGTCTGGTTACGTTCCTTATAGTAAAATAAGGATTTATAGAGGAGTTTGCGACTAAAAATATTATGTTTAATATTCCGCCCTCTAAAAGCACATTTGATCTATGCTAAGCCAAGTCAGGCTATTTATTTTTCGATTGTAACGGACACTGGACCGCTGGATGGCGCCTACTGGCTGTTTTACATGTCGCTATTGTAAAAATACCGGGATGTACTATAGTCAAAGGATTCTCATGTCGGTCGTCGCATACCTACCTTGCACTGACGAGAGCCAACAGCTCGAAACTGCAGTCTGCAAGTGGTGTGTGACGACTGGCAAGGGAGCTCCTTTAAGTGGGATCAGTCTTTCGGCTGGTGTTTGTTGCAATCGAAGCATTAGCGTTTTGATGGTAATATGCAATTATTACACTTAACGCGCCAGACTTGTAACTTGTAATTCAGCGCTCGGCGGGGCACATAGCCCGGAGAGTAGCTGTTGGTTGCAGTCTGGTTACGTTCCTTATAGTAAAATAAGGATTTATAGAGGAGTTTGCGACTAAAAATATTATGTTTAATATTCCGCCCTCTAAAAGCACATTTGATCTATGTTTTCGATGTGTCTGCCATTTGTTCAAGACATCAAAATAAGTTTAGAAATAAGTTTTGAACAAAAAATCTGTTGGAAATATATTTTTTAACAGTCTGCAAGCTGACGTTTTCTAAGGGTATTTTGTAAATATTTCTGTTTCTAATAATCAGATTTAAAATATAAATAAAATAGCAAGGAACAACGTAATATTGTCAAATAATGATTTGACACCAGCCTACTTAGTGCTTTGACTAATATAACCCTGCTCGTCGCTTTTCATTGATGAGTTAGGTACATGTGATATAATTTTTTTCTCCAAAACGGCCAATTTCACGAAATTCTTTGAAGAGGAAAAAAGTTTCTATTAGAACATAATATTTAGTTCGTCATTTAATTGAAGGGAAAATTGCAGGCAGAAAGATATTTACAAAATTTCAAGTAGGATAGTGAATTTCACACCTTTGTATAGAATATATTTATTAACCTTTTTTGCCATACAAAATATGAATAAGGTAAGTCAGTGTTAATTATCTAAAATACATAAATATAAAATCCTAAAAATTGGACATAGTAAAAACAAACCAATTCGGTTTACAGATAATAAAAACATTTGATAAAAACACCTGTACGCATAAAGTGTACACCGGTTTGATGCAAAAATAAAGGTACCTGGGAGATAATACGTTTATACAATCTATGCCATGTTACAACACTCAGTGGTAAACTCTTCCAAAGTATAAAAACAGCCTTCGATTAAAAATGATTTTAAATTTCTTTTAAACTCAGCAAAACAGCGTGACAATTTAATTGCATTCGGTAAAATGTTAAAGAGACTGCAACCTGCGTAAACTGGAGACTTTTTATGTTTCTCATGCAAGCATTTACCAAGACAGAACTTTTCTTTATTTCTTGCTGGGTAGTCATGAAAGTCTATATTTTTTTAAAATTTGGTTTGATTTAGATATACAAAACATAATATTTTTATTATATAGATTGATGTAAAAGTTAATATGCATCTACACTTAAAAGTTTCACGGCATGATTCCCTGTAATCTAAGTTAAACATTAGTCTCAATATACGCTTTTGTATTATAAAAACCCGAGTAGATTCTGTAGATTGACCCCAGACCGTAATAATATAGCTTATTGCTGAGTATACTTGGGCATAATATAATGACAATAAGGCAGTCTCATTTAAGTCATTTTTTAAAGAAGATAGCGCAAAGAAAGGCTTGTTCAACTTAGAGCATACATGGTTAAAATGTTCAGAAAAATTAAGATTTTCATCTACCTGAATTCCTAAAAATTTTGTTACATTTGTAATTTTAATTTGAGTATTATCTAGAGAGAAGTTTATGTCTGGTACAACGCGGTTCCCATAAGAAAATTTTACACATTCAGTCTTATTTAAATATATAATTAATTTATTTCTGTTGCACCAGATCTTAAATTCCTCTAATATAATATTGACTCTGTCGATAGCATCAAAGACGTTAACCGCTGATACTACAATTGTGGTATCATCAGCGCACATAAATAACCCTCCGTGTTATAATATGTAGTCTGGTAAATCGTTTACAAACAAGAGAAATAGCAAGGGGTCCAAGATACTCCCTTGTGGCGTTCCAAGGTCTGTATTATATAATTGGGAGACCACCTCTCCTACTCTAACAACCAGAGACCTGTCCGTCAATTAAGATTTTATCCAATCATTAATCGATCCTACGATGCCTATTGCTGCTAACTTATTTGACAAAAAAATCGGGTTTATAGTATCAAACGCCCGGGAGAGATCAAAAAGCACACCAAACACATACTGGCTGGAGTCTATCTTATCATGAATGTAGTTCACAAAGTCAATCGTGGCTGTTTCAGTTGAGCGACCAACTCTAAAACCATGCTGGCAAGTTGTTAATAATTTATTTACATTTAGAAAAGAATACATTCTATGGTAAACAGCCCTTTCGATTAACTTTGAGAAATTACTTAAAATTGAAATGGCCCTGTAATTTGAAATTTCAAGACAGTCGCCTTTTTTAAACACAGGCACAACTTTAGCTGTTTTAAGTAAATTAGGGAACTGACCAAGATAGACAGAATTATTTATTAAAATGGTTAAATAATGTGCAAACTCGTAACAGCACATTTTAAGTAATTTTGTAGGTACTTCATCAATCCCAGTAGATTTTTTGTTAGACAATTGATTTATACGCTCAACTACCGAATCTTTAAACACTGGCAAAAAATACATAGAATTGACGCTTGGTTATTTAGATATTGTAAAGTTATTGTTCTGAGGTGCAGAGTTTTGATCCGTAGGAGTTGTTACTGGGTTTGAAAAATATTCCCCAAAAGCATTTGAAATCTGCAAAGAATTGTTTAGTGTTTTACCACTTGACATTATAATTTTAGGGGTGGTTTGCTTACCGGCATTTCCCAAATTGTTATTAATTATTTTCCACATAGTTCTGCTTTTATTAGATGAGTTATTTATAATTTGAGAAAAATGATTTTGCTTTTCATTTTGAACCGCTTTATTTACATCTCTTCTTAAATGTCTATACTGAATATCAATATGTAGGTCATTAATATTTTTTCTTAACCAGTTTAGTGATTTGAGATTATCTGCCCTCTTTTTTAATTCAGATGAAAATGTAATTTACCTATTATTAATATTTTTATTATTGAGCAGAACCTTTTTTTTTGGAAATGCTGCATTAAAGCACCAATCAAAATGATCCCAGAAACACCCAAATGCCTCGTCTATATTATTATAACGGGAAATATCAATGTATGCTGAGTTGAATAAGATCTTAAATTCGGATATTGCAGCGTCGGTAAAACATTTCTTTAAATTATGAGAAGATATTTCACTACCAGAACAAGGGGGCATTTTCCAGGTTATAATCTGAGCAGTATGGTCCGATGGAAATTATAAGGTAAATTTGTTATTAAATTGTTTAGATATACTGGTTGGTACACTTATTAAGGATGTAACTTGAAAAGATTCAAGTACGTCGTTCAGTTTGTTTAGGTCTGAACTATTAATTAAGTTATCTACATTTAGATCTCCACAGATCCACGTCTTTCTAGCATTTTTATTTATGAATGATAACAGATTAGATAGCTGGTCTAATAAGACTTCAAAATTACCCTCCGTAGACCTATTTATTACAGCCAAGCAAATACTGTTATTAAAATTCAAGGCAGAACTCTTTACATAAGATAAGCTTTTACATTCGTGGGCAAATTCGCTTTTAACAAAAGTTACAACACCTCTATGTATATGGGACTTCCCAAAGAAATCAGCTACTTTGTTGTAGCCCAGTAAGTAAATAGTATCTATTTCTTCCTGACACATCCAGTGGTCAGTGATACACAAGAATATAGGTCGAAATTTATCATATAAAATATCAATAATATTTATTTTGTTTGATAGGCACTGTATGTTAATATGACACAAACTGTACTCATTCTCGTCTGGTAAAATCTGACCTCTTTCTGACCTATACATACTAGATGAATGAAATAATTTCGTTAGATGTCAAATTTCGTATTTTTCCTATTGCGTTGTTTTGAAATAGAAATCAAAAATTGTATTTTGCACCCCCCTTTTAAGGAGGCGTAGCTGGATTCGAAAGGGTTATTTTGAAAAATTGTATATAAGCAATTGGTAGTTAAATTTTGTGCACGCTATTGTATTATGTGTGTATATACAGGGTATATACACACATAATATACATAATTACGCATATACCATTCTTTCTCAAATTTGATAGTCTTCCTGTTGTTTATTTTTTTCTTTCAACGGTTCTTTCGGTCAATTGTTTATGTTCCGCGCCCATAGCTTTTGTTTGTGATTTGCTGTGCGTATTTTTCACTTTATTTTTAGCGCTCGATATGGTAATTCCTATCACCACCAATTTTTTGCTTCAGTAGTTGCATTGCATGGCATGCTAATCTAGTATCGTACACACTGAGCTACAGAAGGACAACAATTTTGTTACAAAACGTGTAAAATGCAGGTACTAGGAAATTATAATATAATGATATAATAATGTCCGTTTGTTGGATGAATATCCTCTATTTACCACTATAACTAAAATATTTGAGATAAATACGAATTTAATTTTAATGAGACAACTTTTAACAAATAATATTAATATTTATTTCAATTGTTTGTTTACAACTTATGTTTCAATATTTTCCCTTAAAATAGAGTTCCATGATACTAAATATTTAGTTTAGTTTTAGAAGAAAGTATTCTGTGAGTGTTTATGTTACATTCATTTCTTTTTTATATATCTAAAAATACGTTTTATGAAAATAATAGATGAAAAATAGAAGGATAGTTCACATAAATATAAATGATAGAAGAAAGAAAAAAAGGCAAAAAACAGATATGAATAGAAGAGTTAACTAATATCATATATAAAATTATTCTCTGCCCTGTATTTATTAAATGGTCTAAGGAATTGTCAGGTAAGTTCAATAACCAGTCTTCGATGTCTTCTATTTGTTTCTTATTATTGCTATTTCTTAGGATATCTGGCAACCAGTTATACAGTCTCTGACCTAAATATGTTGAACCTTTTGTAAAAAACAATTTTTAGCCCTGGGTATGATTACATTAGTATTTGTTCTCGTATTATACAAATAATTTTTTTGAGATAATTTTTGTTATTGATTTCATGGTTTAATACTTTGCAAGCATGCTATAAATTTGTCTGATAATGAGAATTTTGTATTTTTTCAAATAAGTATCTACTTGGATACCTGAAATCTGTTCTAACATAACTATTGTTCAGTTCTATGCTTTTATTAACGGTGATAGATAGTTTGTTGAAATCCTCCCCAGGCTATTATGCCATACTGTATGTTAGACTCTTCTAGACCATAATATATTATGAGTAACTGTTGTTCTTTGACGATATTGCTCATGTACCTAAACCTGCAAAATAAATGATTCACTTTTTTGCAAATATTTTCAAGTTGAAGGTCCCGTTTCAAATGTGAATCAAGTATGATTCCTCCTGCCTTGTCATTTTCTATGCCAGTAATATGTTTTTTTTGTAAGCATTCTTACTTTTGTGAATGTATAAACACATCCAAACCTTAGGCAAAAATTTTAGACACATTAAAAAGCAAACCATTGTAGGGTATATGAAAACGACTACCTTATCCTAGATAGTACTAGAAGAAATTTAATTATGTGTATACTAGAATTTACATATTTCTTTAGAACTAATCCATTAAGTAATGAATTAGAAAAAATATAGATATTTAGTTTTAATGGTGTTCGTAGTAGCACTAAGACAATTCTTTTTTTGGTTATATCGGGTCTATTTTACCTCTACTACATTCTATGTCTTATTACATAATGAAAAAATGTAGCTGAAATTTCAGAAAATTTGTTCTGAAAAATTGTTTTTGGTCGTAGCCTCAAGTCCTTTTCTCCATGTTTGCAGCTAATAAAGTATGCACGGTTTTGGTAGTCACTTATCTAGATGAGCTGTTTGATATCAACAGTCCAAATCTTATTTTGTAATATAATTTTCTGCTTGTATCAACGCATGTATTTTATTTAACACCACAGCAAGAAGGTAGTCAATTTTTTTTTATCGATGAACCTATAGGTAGTATATTTAGAGAGCTAACTATTATTTGTCTATTTAAATCAATAATTTAAATGAATAAAAAGTTATCGCATGTTTTTGGTGGGGCACATTACCATGTCATGTAGAATTATAGTTTTCAAATTCGTGGCATGATATTAAAACTAGAAGTTCAATGCGTACGTAATTTTGCTCACCTCGTAAAATAGTTTTACACTAAAGCTAGACCCTCACCATATCAGCAAAGCTTCCGTTTTTAAGCAAAAAGGCTGATTTATGTCTCTCAACGACCCTCATTTATGCTGAGATCAGACGATTTGTTTTTCTCATTTGAAGGTAAACAGTTTTCAATTACCAGCTGAACTATGGCATTAAATATGCGTAGAATATAATAGGTTCTAATTTCGTACCATAAGTTGGATTAAAACCACGCATGTATATGTCCTCATATTGAATTTATAAATTTGTAATCTACAGAAGTATCAGGTTGAAAAGCTATTACAAATCTATTTAATAATATTAGTAACATATATCAAGAGCAAACTCAGTCCCATAACGACAAGTTTTTTCTAACTTAAGGTAACAGAATATATAAGGTGATATAAGGAGTCGGTAAATATTAAAGGTAATTATGTAATTAATTATTTGTCAGATATGTATGGATTTTTCGAACTTAATCATAGATTTTCATTTATTCATTTATTAATTCAGGTAAGCTTGTTACATACATATCATATATTATTTATAATGTAATCATATATTTGAAGATGAGTCACCTAAGCTGGAAAGCTTTCAGTGAAGAAAATAATTAATATGCATTTCTGCGTAACTTAGCCTATAGAATTTAGTAAAAAATAAACAGTATGGAGAAGAGAATACAAAAAGAAAAAATGAGCTAATGTAGCGAGAAATGGAAATGTAGACCATGGTCACGATTAATATAATAATACTTATTATGTGGAGGATTACAAGAATGGAAGATCGTTCTAAAAAACAGGTAGGCATTTAATTGTTATTCTTGGCTAACTGAATCGTTGACATCAAATAGTATCAAGAGTATGGTGTAGAAGAAAACAGTAGGACTTACTTATTTTAAGAAAATTGTGTTCAAGTTATTGAAGTTATAATTAATAAAGTATTTTAGTTTACTTGTATTCGCTATATTTTTAATATTAATAGGTAACATATTATATAGTGTGGGTGCAATGTACAAAACAAATCGCTAGGTATTAGATTTGCGACAGAATGGTACATTTGCTGATTGATTGGTTATTGCTCTTGTTCCATACTTATGGTTTTTATAAAAAGTGGGTGTTTTAAACATCCATAATAGACATTGGTAAGTGTATAAAATATTATTCAACCAGTTCTCTATTACCTGAAGTTCCAATTACTGTGCATTCTAATATATTACATCCCAGGAATTATCTACAAATCTCACATCATCTGCGTATGAGATTATATGGCCGTTTGTATTTTTTATTTGCGATATATTATTAATAAACACTAAGAGTAAAATTGAGCCCAGCATTGCACCTTGTGGGACGCCCATAGTGAAAGTAAAGGTTCACCGAGTGTGTCATTAATTCTAACCCTTTGAATTCTACCTGTTAGGTAATCCTGAAACATATTCAATGCAGAGTCTCTTATACCGACCAGGAGTATTTCTTGATTTACCGCGTCGAAAGCTTTGGCTGCATCTAAAAATATTGCCAGACATCTTTTAATATCATTTAGACCGTTTATAGTAATATTCACAACTTCAATGACTGCGTCTTTGATTGATAGCTTTTCTCTAAAATCAAACTACCTCATTGTTAAAACATTACGTTTTGACAAGACTAGTAGTCTTTTTTAGACAATTTTTGCGAAATTATTAATCACAGTTACTGATCTATAATTGGTGACTATTTTCTTGTCGCCCGAATTATATACAGGAGTGGTAACGAATTCTTTCCATTTCTTTGCAATATAACCGTTTACAAAACTTAAATTTATAATGTGGATTAAAGAGTTAACTATACAGGGTGTCTCACCTGGAACTGAATCGATCGATATAGAGAAAAGTACGCATCAGAAAATTTTTTAAATTTAGATAATTACTAACGTCGGTGTGGCCAATCCATCTAAAATAATTACAAGCAGCTGGCACTTCCGCTTATACCGGAAGTCGATACCAACTTGCTTATTTCAAATCGAACACCCTATATATTTTAGGGTTTTCGAAAAGAGCATAAAATCGAGAGTCGAAAATATGTAGCATATCCTATACATAAACCTAGCCGTTTCAGAGATATATGACATTTTATAGAAAATTTGACAGGTGCAACGGTTTGCCAGAACCGTTATAGCTTTCTTCGTGTAAAAGATCCTCATTTGCTTCTTGTCACGTAAAAAGAACACAAGGAGAACTACGTTCTACAACTAAAATAAATTCAATAATAACATACCAAGTATTCCGTTTTTCGCGTTACATTTTGTCAAATTCAAACCGCGAAAACTTGTTTAGGTCAAATGGAACACCCTGTATTTGTTTACGTCAAATTGTGTAAAATTGAATTCCCTTTTTTCTGATATTAGCATTGTAGCGGTTAAAGTTATAACTTTTTGAAATATTTGCGATTTTATTATGAATTATTTCATTTGGGGAACTATTAAAAATAAAGTTTATGAGAGCCCATTAACAACCATTGAAGATTGTATGAAAAGAGTAAGAAATGCATTTCAAAACATATCACAGGATTCAATTAGAAGAGCTACCCATGAGGAACTAATCCGAAAGTGCGAAAAATGTGTCGAGGTTCGAGGGCAGAATTTTGAGCAATTATTAAATTAAAATGGAATCATATTTTAAATTGATCTTATCTCTGCTATTTTAGTTCATGCCATATCTTCAATTCGATTAATACGCATGTTACAGTGTTAGTGTTATTTTGCATTTTTCTGGATATCGAGTAGCAAATGTGCTGCAAGTTCTTGATATTATTTTATCACATTCTCCATGAATAATAAACAAATTTAAAAAGTTTTCATTGGTATAATTTAAACGTGCTGGCATTTTTTGACATAAGATAATGACTGATTGTTTCTAATAATGGCTATTTTGTTGAGATGATTACAACAATTCATGAATTTCTAATAAAATCGCAAATATTTCAAAAAGTTGTAACTTTAACCCCCACAATGCTAATATCAGAAAAAAGGGAATTCAATTCTACACAACTTGACGTAAAAAAATACAGGGTGTTCCATTTGACCTAAACTTCGCGGTTTGAAGTTGACAAAATGTACCGCGAAAAACGGAACACTTGGTATGATAGTATTGAATTTATTTCAGTTGTAGAACGTAGTTCTCTGTGTGTTTTTTTACGTGACAAGAAGCAAATGAGGATCTTTTACACGAAGAAAGTTATAACGGTTCTGGCAAACCGTTGCACCTGTCAAATTTTCTATAAAATGTCAAATATCTCTGAAACGGCTGGGTTTAGGTATAGGATATGCTACATATTTTCGACTCAGAATTTTACGCTGTTTTCGAAAACCCTAAAATATATAGGGTGTTCCATTTGAAATAAGCAAATTGGTATCGACTTCCGGTATCAGTGGAAGTGCCAGCTGTTTGTAATTATTTTAGTTAGATTGACCACACCGACATTAGTAATTATTTAAATTTTCAAAATTTTCTGATGCGTACTATTCTCTATATCGATCGATTCAGTTCCCGGTGAGACACCCTGTATATTGATGAATTTTATAACATCTGCTGTAAGTCTATCTGGTCCAAGAGATGTATCAGTTTTAAAGCTGGATATGAAAATAATTATTTCAATTTTTGTTACAGGATACAAAAAGATGGAATCATTTAAAACTGGTTCATTTATTTCTGGTATGAGTATATTGTTTATAAATAAACTTGTAATCAAATTCCAGACCTCGTTATTTTTACATATTGGAGGCAGAAAATTCACCGGTCCAATCCATCGATTTTGTAGGACAAGCGCAGCTCCCTGTTTTTTTACACTAACGGGCCGATTTTTAAAATATTGTTTAATTAATATTTTTAAAATCGAATGGTCAAATCGTCCTAGAAATTTTCTGGCGGGTATTCCAGTCCTGCGCCATGAAAGTGTCAGTTCCATGATCAACATGTTTAGCGGCTGCGTAGAACTTTGCATACCTCTACCGAGAATTTTTGCAGAGAGAAAAGTTGGAAGACTCCTCAAAACGAAGCCATTCACGAAAATTCAGGCGGTTAGTAATCCCTTAAAAAAATGGTGTCGGACCCCGGCCTATTTGATAATATTACCTTTTGTAAATATTTTTATATTATTTCATTTCATAATTCAAACTTATTATGGTTGCATCTTACGCTTTTATGTTAAAGCTATATTTCAACGTTTATTAATACTTTTATTTCATTTCATGGTTCAAGCTTTATACTTATTATAGTCCATGAAATATTGCGTTATTTGCAAAAACTATTAACAGCAAACCAAGGTGTGTAAGAAATCGGAAATTTTCCGTAGAATTCAATGTACTGTTTTTAAAACAAATTACGAACATGCGTCATTTTCAAAATGGCGGCCAAAGTTGGCGAAAAACAGTTTTTTACGTTAAAAAAACTTGGCGTTGTACAAAAAAAAGTTACACAACAAAATTATGTAACTCTTTAATATAGATCGAGCTGGCCCAGTCCCGCCTCAAAAAATTGCAAAATTGCTAAAAATCGCAATTTTTTGGAATACCTGTATCTCCGTGAAAAAAGATATTATTTAACAAAGCTGAGTGAAAGCGTAGTCCAATACAAGTCGAATAAGAGCATTTTTCAGATTTGTAAAATATTTTTTATAAATAAAATGCGTTTTTTCAGTGTCCAATAGCTCATACAGGCACCTCACTGGCATCTCGGTGAAAAAAGAGATTTTTTAACAAAACTCGGTGAAAGCGTAGTCCAATATAAGTCGAATAAGAGCGTTTTTATAGATGTGCAAAAGTCGATTTTTTCTAAAAAAAAATGCATTTTTTTCAATGTCCAATAGCTCATACAGGTGATCATATTTTTATATCGGACCAGTCCGAAAAGTTTCCTTAACAGTTGCGCTAACATGTGCGTTATTGTGCATATCACGAAACGATCGCTAATATAAAAAAAATCGGTCAAAAAATCGATATTAATATTAATAGACATTTTCTTATTTGTTTTATCATATTTCACTTCGTTTCCATTAATGACAAGCTTGTAGTTGTCATCGGTTTCAGAACGCATAGTGCTTATCGAAGTTTCAACACCTTTCAAGTTTTTTTAAATTAATTTCAATAATTTTTGACGTTACAGCCGATGACAGAGCGAAATGTCAAATCATTTTTTGATGAAATCTGATTCTAAATGACCGTGATTGTGGATAAAACGTATTGTATAAGTGTTTTATACACTAAAGATAATTATATAACTATTAAATGAGGGCATCTTAAACATTTAAAACGTTTGAATATTTAAACGAATACTTTGCTATGTACTGTAACCTCAACTCCTACTAATATTATAATTAAGCCAAAGATGATAAAATATTCAGCAGTCATTATTTTCGGGAACTTTAAATATTCCCTTATTTAGTCATTAACTTTATTCTGCGTGCAGCTGTTACCTAGCTTACCCGGATGCACCCAAAGAATTCCAGGAACAATTAACCGTTGGTGCGTTCATCGATGGCATAAGAGATGAGGAGATCAGGCGAGTCCTTAGATTATCTCGAGATAAGACTTGTAGCGAAGCCTTGATCCATGCCCTCGCAGTTGAAGCCGCTTATAAAGAGACCACGTCCGAGAGTACGAGCCATGAAAGTAGAAGAAGAGCATTTAGAAAAATCAAATATGGATTCTTTGAAGGCTGAAGGTTTAACGCCTTTTCATAGCAAGTTTGGCCTGGTTGCCATCCGAATAAATCGGCAGAGGTGAGGAGTTTCAAGACTCACAAAACTATTAGGAAAACAGGAGATAAAGTAAATAAATATAATAAAGAGAAAATATAAGCTAAGTATTTTAGTCTCCTGTAAAACTGAGGCATACACGATAAGCTAGTATACAATAAGTAGTTCCGAAAAGTTGATCTTACTTATTGGGAAATAATGCTTATTTGCAATTTTTGTACCAATACATTACCATTGCAAATTATTGTTATTTTTCTCCTTCTACATAAATAAACGTATATTATTATTATTATGAATTACCAAAATTACCTGTAAAGCGTTATAAAGTCCCACTCGCAAATTTATATGGATTACTACTATTGTAAAACTATTGTGTATTGTTAATAACAAAATTTCTTTGAACATTAATAGCTATACATATTTTTATTTTTCTTTCAAAAGATATTAGAGTAAACGAAATATAGGTAATATTATTTTTGGCATCACTATAAATGTTGAGATCCTCTTGTGCTTAACAACTCAATAATAAAATCAATATAAAAAATTTACTCACAGCTTCAGGGTTATGTAGCTCAAGTGGGCTCAACAATTCTTATGATTTTAAACCATATACAGATACTGTGATGATAGCTAGTCTCAGGAATACCTCATTGATTATTTAATGAAATAGCCAACGCCAGATATGCACGAAAAGTAGTTTAACAATTGTTGTTACAATTTTAACATACCAAAATCCACGTCCACTTCTCTATTTCAATATTCCATGTCTTATATAAACCAATACAGTGTTCAGCTAGCTGAGTTTAACTCGTTAATAAGTTGCGCAAGTCTAAAAAAATGTTACGTGCAAGACTTCTACAAAATACTATACATAACATAAAAATTCTGAAAATATTATTAATCTAAAACTCACCCTAGGTTTATGAGGCTTTATATTAAATCATATACACATTATGGAGATATATAAGCGAGTGTTAGCTAGCAATCTCGCTTACTTTTATCATTCCCGCTGACCGTCTGCTTGTCGGAATTTTAGAAAAAACTCTCTATCGCTAGTTTAAACTTTTTATACCACTGTTTTATACATTTCCTACTTTATTATTGTTTAGTATGATATATATTGTAAAAGAATGTCTTCATGCGAACTAACAATAAAACATTAACATGGCATCTCATTAAACAGTTAAGTAAAATAATTAATAATTTAAAAAAAAAATTAAATGAATTAAAATCAGTTGAATATACAACCAGACGTAAATTCTCATTATACAGAGTGTTGCATATAATTCATAACCGAAACAAAATATAAAATTGTATGATGTATACAGGGTTTTTCAACTGTTACAGTACTCAAGTGTTTTATAATACTCAATAATCAAAATTCAATTCAAGTCGGGAGTTATCATTTAAAAAACTATTGACGTCGTTAATGATAATTCAAAAATAGAAATGATATTGCGTATGTTTTTTCTCTATTTTAATTAAATTAAAAGTATAGTTGTCGGTAGATTTGTACAGAAACTACGAAAAATTGTATTGTGTGGAAAGAGAAATGATTGTGACAAAAAGAGAAATGTGATTTTAATGCAAGGTGAAAAGTTGGTAAAATTAATAAAAATATCTTTTATTATTGTTACCATTCGTGTTAAGCCATCTTATATGTATAAAATTTAAATAGGCGACTAGTTTATATTTTATTTCATAGCACTATTATTATTTCTTCTACCAAAAAAATTAACATTACTCACCTCCCCAAAGACAGCCTAAAAGAAATACACATATTACAGAATCATTACTCTAACAATACAGTATCTTAAACATGATAATTATGCATATTATGTTTTCTCAGTAAAAATATATTTTCTAATAAATCAAACACCCTCGTAAATGATCCCGTACTTCATTAAATGGAGGTTAGAAATCATGATATCCTTCTCCATAATTTAGTGTCTATCAATTTCATCTTATTGCTAATATGGATTTTTAACATCGTAGAGACTATGGCATCTAACTTCGGTAATAAAGTCCGCTAAGTGTACATTTCTCTCACCCTCGAGAAGAAAAAGTTATTAAACCTACGTTCGAAAAGATTTGAAACGAACCAATTTCCTTTCAGTAAAATCTATCGCGTAAGCAAACGGTCAATAGCCTTTTCATATTTTAAACCCATAACTGTTTAAATTTATTTAAGTAAAATATTTTCCAAGTATCGGTAAATTTGCGGCAATTGTTTTAATTGATTTTACTTGCCCGTCAACAAGGACACAATTTATTAGAATATTTTTTTATCACGATACTTTTCAGCGAATTTAATTATTGATTTTATTTGAATGATGGTTCTACAGAAGCTGCCTTACTAACTCTACCTCGTAATACCATAGCAGTTTTAATATCCTTATAATACTTTTTATTTTGTATTCAGTTTTCTTATATATATTTTTGTTTGCTTAAATAATCGAGAGTTTCTGGTTACAGAGGAAGTTATTGATTTCTTGAATATTTAACAGTTAGTTATAAAAGTCTTAGATATATTGTAAGCTGGATAATATATAAATAAACATTAGACAAGTACGTATCGGCATAGTAGTATGGAAATCTTTTCGAATTTAATTTTTATGGACTCGTTACTCCGTCACGTACTTGAATAGTTATTTGTTTTTTCTTAACTATGTGCAATATTTTACAAACAATTACATGATTAAAGGTTGGTTCCTAAGTCGATACTTTTTTGTTGACTGTATATAGAACTCATTAAAGGAAACACTCTTCAAATAACTATTTAAATAATTCAAAAATAAGAAAGATATAGCCTTCTAAAGTTTAGTAACCGTAATGGAAAAGTAACGCACGTAAACGCGATGCAGCAACTTGTCACAAATTACCAACATATCAACTAGTTCAATATTTTCAATAATTACCTCAACGCGTCGAGGCTAGGAAACGCTCCCTTGGCGCGAGGTTAGACGTGTGACGTCACATGCCTGCTACGTGATATACGCTACGCATTCTATGTGTTGTTATAGTGGTGTAGTGAGCCAGGATGGGCCAGATACTGTTACCGACATTTCTCGTAATTATATTCATCTGTGCCTTGAAAGAAACATGATGGAAGAAAATGGTGTTTTGTGCCTAGATGCGTAAACACAACATAGTCCCCTGTGGAACTGCAGAAATAGGCGAAAAACTGGGGACACAGCAAAAGAGTTTCCCCAGTTTCGAGGTCATTTTAAGGTCAAACTGATGTTCATAATAGGTTTACACATTTTTTTTTATAACGGAAATGAAAAGCTTGGAAACTCTGCACTTAAACGCAATAATAACTTATATATCAGTTGATATGAAACTTAAGAGAAGCCACCGTACGATTTTAGCTGTTCACTTCCGTTATAAAAAAATGTGCAAACCTATTATGAAAGTCAGTTTGACCTTAAAATGACCTTGAAGGTCACTTTCGAACATCCCATCTAATTACCTACAACTTAATTATTCAGAGTTTTTAGCGAAAGGTCTTACTGTTCAAGTTAATATGATTCCTTGATATACGGAAAACGGTCTATCTCGGAAACGGTTCATTTTTAGACTTTGTGTCTATGGGAACTTTTAACCAGGACGTATGAAGTATAACATATCACGAGACATATCGCAAGTGCAGACATTTTGACCGGGACCCAAAACCCATATATTTTGTGCGGATTTCTTTTTTATGGAAAAAACACTAGTGCAACTGATTTAAAGTAAACTGATAGATGAAGTGACACAAGTTTTAAAAGTAAGTTTTAATAATGAAGACAGGAGCGTATTAAAAATTAATAATAAACTTTAGAAGGCTATATATTTCTTATTTTTGAGTTATTTAAATAAAGTGTTTATTTTAATGAGTTCCACATAGTCAGAAAAAAGTATCAACTTAGGAGTCACCCTGTATACGAATTTCTTAAAGTGATTTAGTATCGTGCTTGTGAGACCCACTATTTTTGCGTTCTACGGCCCAATTTCATAATAATATGAATTAGTGCATAAAAATGTTACTCAGAGAGGCATAGAGGCTGTCTGTCCATTTTATCAGGGCACTCGAGAATATCTCACTTAATATCTGTCGTACAAAAAAAATTATTTTTACGAAAATTGTGCCGATTTATATAACCTATAAAATGACTTAAAGACATTTGAATTCCATGGAATACTTTAAGAGTTACGGCGGAAAATATCGAAAATGCGGAAGAGGTCTAGGCCGAATATCTCCGTTATTTGAAGAGATACGAGAAAAATTCTAAGGCGAAAATTTTTTTGAAGAACGGATTGTTTCAACGAGGTTTTATCTAATTTTTTTCAAAACAGCTGTATTTTGAGATTTACTCTTCAGGCTGTTAAAAATATTATTTTGAAACCGGCGGGAAATAGCGCCATTAAATAGAGTATATTCCTTCCTTTTCAACGATATATCACATACCATATTTATTCGTTGGTACTACGCTAGTAATTATAAATTTATCTTTAAAACCAATTAATTTTTACGAGCTTTATACTTGCCGTGGAGAAGTATGATTAAATAAACCGATAAAATAATTCAATAAGTTATTCAAATCTTTGCTATAATAAAACATTAATACAATTAAGAAGAATAAAGAATTCAGGTAACAAAAACAAATTAATAATCAAGAAGCAACATGGAGAAATTATGGAAAGAGTATTCGCAGTTATGCCAATGTACAGAGGTCCTCCATAAAAGCGTCACTCCTTGCTCAGATAGTTAAAATGTCATTACCAATTATTGTCTGAAAGTTATTTGTGGCATTCTACGAATATTCTTTCCTATTATTTGGGTTTTCTACCACATGTACTATTATCCTCTTCAAAACAAATCACCGAATCTACAAAATAATAGAATTATTGGAAAAAAAAGAGCCTCTGCGCCTGTGACGTTTACGCCAAAGGAAAAGTCAGAGGTTATGTTTTGCAAATAATATAAATCGGAATAAACACAAAAATAATGTATTTTGCTGACGTTTCGGAAAGTAATCTCTTTCCGTTTTCAAAGCTATTTTTTGAAGAACTCTTATTTTGCTGTGTATGTCAAATACACAGCTTTAAGATTCTGTTTATGTTATTTCCATAGATACTTACTACTTACACAGAACATAGAACTGATGATATTTTTTAGATAATGTTGAGTTTGTTAAGTTCTTCTTTTAACATTGGTAGCCAGGTTGTACAAATATCTACAGAACAATTCGATACGCACTTATCTTCATTTAATAAGATTATTGCTGATTCTTTAATTTTTCTTTTTTTGGTATCTGTTTCTTTTGTTAAAATTTTTGCCGAGTCCCAGTTTATTCTATGTCCGTTTTCCCAAGCATGTTCACAAATCTTTGATTTCTGAATTTCATTCTTTCTAATGTAGTTCTTGTGCTCATCCAACCTCACACTGAAAGGTCTGGATGACTCACCCACATAACATTTATCACATTCGCACGGGATATTGTAAATACAGTTTTTTGAATTCTGCTCCCTGTTTATCGGTTTTGTTTTTGTTAAAATAGATCTTAAAGTGTTCCCCGTTTGAAATATCGTCCTAACATCAAATTTGTCACCTATACGGCGTAGCTTTTCCGATAGTCCGTATACATAAGGAATTATTGCTGTATAATGACGTTCAGGTTTTTGTCGTACCTGATTGTCCCTATTTTCAACATTTATGAAAATTCTATCAACAAAGGCTTCAGGATATTGATTTTGTACTAGAACCTCTTTGATAAATTTTTTCTCGTTATTTAATATTTCATTATTAGATGAAATTATTTTGGCCCTATCGTATAAACATTTTACAACACCCCTTTTAACATTTATTGACTGATTTGAGTTAAAATTTAGATATCTATTAGTATGTGTTGGTTTTCTATAAACGCTTGTTTCAATTGTATTATTTATCCTTCTAATTAAAACATCTAAAAACGGTAGTTCATTCCTACTTTCTACTTCTAATGTGAATTTAATAGACGGTTCCTTATTATTTATATTTTCTAAAAAACTATCTAGTAAATCAACACCATGAGGCCAAATTGCAAAGATGTCGTCAACATATCTCCACCAGACAACCGGTTTGTTTATACAATTTTGAACATGTGTGTTCTCAAAGTTCTCCATAAATATGTTGCTTAAAATTGGTGATAATGCAGACCCCATAGCCATACCAAAATCCTGCTGATAGAACTCATTGTCCAATTGAAAATAGGTTGTTTTTATACACAGTGTTAAGAGTTCCATTATGCTATTTACATTTAATTTAGTTCTAGTTTCCAAATTATTATCATTTAGCAACCTGTCTTTAACTATTTTTAATGTTTCATCTACCGGAACATTGGTAAAGAGGCTAACTACATCAAAACTAACCATCAGGTGTGATTCATGAATATCGGTTTCATAAATTTTTTTTATGAAATGTTTACTATTTTTAATATATGAATCGGTATTTCCAGATAATGGATCAATAATTTTAAGTAAAAATTTTGCCAAATTATGACATGGTGAATTAATAGAACTAACAATTGGTCTTAAAGGAATATTTTGTTTATGTGTCTTTGGTAAGCCATAAAAATGAGGGGGCTTACTATGATGCGGTGTAAGTTTCCTTCGTTCAAAATCATTTAAATACAAACATGAATTTAATGATTTTGAACGAAGGAAACTTACACCGCATCATAGTAAGCCCCCTCATTTTTATGGCTTACCAAAGACACATAAACAAAATATTCCTTTAAGACCAATTGTTAGTTCTATTAATTCACCATGTCATAATTTGGCAAAATTTTTACTTAAAATTATTGATCCATTATCTGGAAATACCGATTCATATATTAAAAATAGTAAACATTTCATAAAAAAAATTTATGAAACCGATATTCATGAATCACACCTGATGGTTAGTTTTGATGTAGTTAGCCTCTTTACCAATGTTCCGGTAGATGAAACATTAAAAATAGTTAAAGACAGGTTGCTAAATGATAATAATTTGGAAACTAGAACTAAATTAAATGTAAATAGCATAATGGAACTCTTAACACTGTGTATAAAAACAACCTATTTTCAATTGGACAATGAGTTCTATCAGCAGGATTTTGGTATGGCTATGGGGTCTGCATTATCACCAATTTTAAGCAACATATTTATGGAGAACTTTGAGAACACACATGTTCAAAATTGTATAAACAAACCGGTTGTCTGGTGGAGATATGTTGACGACATCTTTGCAATTTGGCCTCATGGTGTTGATTTACTAGATAGTTTTTTAGAAAATATAAATAATAAGGAACCGTCTATTAAATTCACATTAGAAGTAGAAAGTAGGAATGAACTACCGTTTTTAGATGTTTTAATTAGAAGGATAAATAATACAATTGAAACAAGCGTTTATAGAAAACCAACACATACTAATAGATATCTAAATTTTAACTCAAATCAGTCAATAAATGTTAAAAGGGGTGTTGTAAAATGTTTATACGATAGGGCCAAAATAATTTCATCTAATAATGAAATATTAAATAACGAGAAAAAATTTATCAAAGAGGTTCTAGTACAAAATCAATATCCTGAAGCCTTTGTTGATAGAATTTTCATAAATGTTGAAAATAGGGACAATCAGGTACGACAAAAACCTGAACGTCATTATACAGCAATAATTCCTTATGTATACGGACTATCGGAAAAGCTACGCCGTATAGGTGACAAATTTGATGTTAGGACGATATTTCAAACGGGGAACACTTTAAGATCTATTTTAACAAAAACAAAACCGATAAACAGGGAGCAGAATTCAAAAAACTGTATTTACAATATCCCGTGCGAATGTGATAAATGTTATGTGGGTGAGTCATCCAGACCTTTCAGTGTGAGGTTGGATGAGCACAAGAACTACATTAGAAAGAATGAAATTCAGAAATCAAAGATTTGTGAACATGCTTGGGAAAACGGACATAGAATAAACTGGGACTCGGCAAAAATTTTAACAAAAGAAACAGATACCAAAAAAAGAAAAATTAAAGAATCAGCAATAATCTTATTAAATGAAGATAAGTGCGTATCGAATTGTTCTGTAGATATTTGTACAACCTGGCTACCAATGTTAAAAGAAGAACTTAACAAACTCAACATTATCTAAAAAATATCATCAGTTCTATGTTCTGTGTAAGTAGTAAGTATCTATGGAAATAACATAAACAGAATCTTAAAGCTGTGTATTTGACATACACAGCAAAATAAGAGTTCTTCAAAAAATAGCTTTGAAAACGGAAAGAGATTACTTTCCGAAACGTCAGCAAAATACATTATTTTTGTGTTTATTCCGATTTATATTATTTGCAAAACATAACATCTGACTTTTCCTTTGGCGTAAACGTCACAGGCGCAGAGGCTCTTTTTTTTTTTTTTTTTTTTTTCCAATAATTCTATTATTTTGTAGATTCGGTGATTTGTTTTGAAGAGGATAATAGTACATGTGGTAGAAAACCCAAATAATAGGAAAGAATATTACCAATTAATTCAAGTATAATATCCATTTGTTTGTATTTCATGATTTCACTATTATTTCAATTATTTTAAAATAGTTGGCTATGAACAAACTTGACAATTTACAGATCATCTCAGTTAATATTTAAACTCTCATGTAATCACACTCGTTTAAGAATTTAGAATTTTCAAAAATGATTTTCATTCACATTGATCATTATAATGTGTTCGTTACATATTGCCAATACAATTTTAACTCTGAATTAGATCAACTAGAATATAGAAACAGATTTCCACAAGCACTATAGCCGAATAAAACTCTGTTCAGAAAATTAGCTGCGAAACTGAAAAATAATGGTTCATTTTTAAAGAAGAAGACAAGGTTGAACTGTATTACTGATAATGTAAATAAGGTAAACCGAGTTATTAATTATGTTAGAAATAAAGATACAGAAAATTTGGAAACATCATTAAGAGAAATCATATAAATAAAACAAGTGCTAGAAAAATTTTAAAGAAAATTGGTTACCGGTGTTATAAAGCCAAAAAACTTCACAATTTGCAAGCGGGGGACAAACCAAAGAAGAATTGTTGTAGGTGGCTGTTGGAAAAGAAGTGTGCCGATCCATTAATATGTAGTAAAATACTTTGGTCCGACGAGGCAAATTTTTCCAATAATGGATTTTTAATCGCAATATTCATTACAAATGGGCTTCTGAAAGTACACACTGGCATAGACCTATTGGGTTTCAAAATCGTTTTTCAATAAATGTGTGGATAGGTATTTTAGGCACCAATTTAATAGGTCCTTATTTTTATGATCATTTCAGTGGTCAAAGGTACCTAAACTTTTTTGAGAAATGAATTTAATGAATTCTTAGATGACCTACATTTAGAGAATCGACACCACTTTCAATATTTTCAACAAGATGGAGCTCCTCCCCACAATTCCCAGATTTGCCTACATCATTTAGACGAAAGTTTGCCTCAACATTGGATAGGTAGCAATGGATTTATTCGATGGCCCCCTAGTTCTCCAGATATAACCCCAATGGATTTTTTCTATGGGGGTATATTAAAGATAAGGTGTTTTCGACGACACCGCAAAATGTAGAGGACCTATAAGCTCGAATTCAAAAGGCATGTATTACAGTTACCCCCGAAATTCTGAGTAATGTTTTAAATGCAGTGCCTCGCCGTGCTCGATTGTGCATAAAAAATCGCGGTGGACACTCTGAACACTTGATATGATATCTTAAAAATTATTTTGAGGATTAGATAAATATTAATGTCTTGTGTGCTATATTCTTTTTATCATTAATTTGTTTTTGTTACCTGAATTTACTTTATTCTTCTTAATTGTGTTAATATTTTATTATAGCAAAGATTTGAACAACTTACTGAATTATTTTATCGTTTTATTTAATCATATATTTAAAAAAAAATGTTTTTATAACTACTAACGCAGTACAAATGAATAAATATGGCATGTGATATATTATTGAAAAGGGGGGAAAATACTCTATTTAATGGCGCCATTTCCCGCGTGTTTCAAAATAGTTTTTTAACAGCCTGAAGAGTATATCTCAAAATACAGCGGTTTTGAAAAGAATTAGATAAAACTTCGTTGAAACACTCTGTTTTCCGAAACATTTTCGCCTTAGAATATTTCTCGTATCTCTTCAAATAACGGAGATAATTGGCCTAAACCTTTTCCGCATTCTCGATATTTTTCGCCATAACTCTTAAAGTAGGCCATTTATTTCAAATGTCTTTAAACCATTTTGTAGGTTATATAAATCGGCAGAATTTTCGTAAAAATAATTTCCTTTGTACGACCGATATTAAGTGAGATATTCTCGAGTGCCCTGACAAAATTTACAGCCTGTACATTTGTCCGTCCACTTACAGTGGACAACCAGCACTGTGATATCTATATATGCATGTTTATTTACTAAAAGAATTATAGCAGAAATCTTAATAGAAATAAAAAATTGCTACCACTCAACATTTTAATATAATCTTGAAATATAATACAGTTTTTTCAAAATTTAAAAGTTACTTATCGAACAAATATATTAGTAATGGCGATTAATAATCGAGATATTTTAAGTCGAGAGCTTAGTGAGCCCGTTAATTGTCGAGATTATTAATCGCCTTTATTAAGTATATTAATACGAGTTAGTTACAAGATTTTTCCATCGACTGTAGTTTTGATAAAATGGAGAAAAGATATAATATTTTTATTCAAATACAAATTCAATTATTCATTGATTTGATGGTAAAAAATATTGATGACATGGCGTCTTGATATGGATATTTCATTTTATGTATGTTTAGCTACTTAAAAATTATTATTAATAGTGAAATCATTAATTGATTTTAATTTTTCAGTTGATTAAACCAAGTACAATTTAATTATTAATTAATTTATATCATATCAATTTACTCAAATTTTATAACACAGGTTCCAGAAATTATAATCTTGACAGTGACAGATATATTGATGACATGGCGTCTTGATTTGGATATTTGATTTTATGTATATTTATGCCAAAATCATTTGTTAATAGGAAAATAATTCATTAATAGGGGTCATTAATAAACGATTTTGTATACGTTAATCAAACTCGTTAATACACTGTCGACGAATTAATGGCCTTATAATAAAATATTATAAAATCTTTTCTGTTTTTAATTTGACCAAAGAATATGAAATAAGTTGGGCATAGGATTAGTGTTCTTGATTGTTGTTTTAGCAATTTTAATTTAAACAAAACCTGACTAGTTTTGTAACCGGCAGCTGGTACGTTCGTAATTTATTGCTTCATCCTGAGTCTCTTAAAAAGCTCGAAAAGTGCTCCATATACATCCTCCGACACATGCTCAATCTAATTAAAAAGTGTATCATTTTTACTAAATATCAATGCAAAGACCTAATTTATTAATTACACATATGCCCAATGGGCTAAATAATTAACTATATAAGTCAAATAATACGTAGTAGGTAAAGATAAGTATCTGAAAAATATATGAGGTACTAATGATATATTAAAATATGAAGAAAATATACGAAGCTTTTAAAGAGGCAACGTTATAGTCCTGTAATTCGTGAAAGTTAAAAAAAAGGAAACATGTAATGAGCAAAGGTCTCACAAAAACTGAACGATTGAAGAATGCACCCACTTCATTAGTGTTTATTGGAAAAGGAATGCCATACTATTGAAATCGAGTTAATTCATTCTCCTTTATATTTTATTTTTTTGCTATTTCGTAAACTTAAATGACTGAATAATTTATAAGAAATTCAAATTTAATTTTGGAATTGCACACATAAATTGTTAAGTTAATTGGTAATCTTGGAAACTAGTAATGGATTAGCATATAAATGGAACGTAGAACTGTTGCTGTGGAATAAAAATAGCGCCATCAATATAATTCACCCCCAAGAAGACAGAACAGTACCCATCCTATCTGACCCTGTCTATCATATTGCCAAAGGTATGTGATCAATTTCTGTCCTACGTCCAAGCATAAACTTTTTAACTGAAAACTCATCCAGACGTAGCTGCAGAGGTCACTTTATTGACGATAACGATATTCCTCGCAGCAAACTCGCTGGCATCCTCCCACTAGAGCTCACACATATATTTTTGCTGGGGAACAAACTCAACTCTAGAGGCTGGACCCGGTTTACGAGTACGATGAGTGTTGCCTGCTGTGCTAGGTTTCGCCTAATCTCAATGATATTGGCTGCGAAATTGGTACCGCAAAGGAGGAGAAAAAGAAAAGGGAAAAGGAAAAGCAAGAGGAAAAGGAGAAGGGACAGGGTTAAAAGGGAAAAGGAAAATAAAAAGAAGAGAAGGAGAAGGGGAGAGGCAGAAAGAGAAGGGGAGAGGCGGAAAGAGAAGGAGAGAGAAAGAGACCAAGAGAGAAAGAGAAAAAGAGAGAGAAAGAGAAAGGTGAACTAACTAATCAATGAATTAAATTCTACGTGCTCATTCATTAAAATGAGCTTAAGGAGAATTCAAAAATATGAAAAATGCAGAATGTCTCATTATAATAAATCAACTATCTCGTACTGTGCTTACATGAATCACCCTATATTTCTCAAATTTATTATAAAATTAGTTTCCACACTATATGGTGTTTCTATAATGTATTGTCAATACAAAATATACATATTAATTAATAAATAATGAAAACAATATAAATAGAGCAATTGAGTGAAGAATATATAAAATTTTCATCATATTTTTCATCAAAAATAATTGAAAGTACCTCTAATATATTATACTTGTACATTTTACCCACCTCGCATTAATTTGAACCTTAATGAAACGGTCTGAGAAAAACTAATAATAAAGTTCATATTAATTATTTGATGTTTACGAAGCCACGTAATTTCCTTTAGTTCGGACAAACTTTAATAATACTGTATATTAAAGTTTCAAATGTCATTGTGTAGTTTTCTCACAGACAGCTTAATGAGATTTAGATGCCGTTTCACTTTTCACTTTAGCTTTAATGATATGTTACTAAACTAAGTTAAAATTGCAACTTCTTCAGGTTTAATCTCCCATTATTTTAAGAATCAAAAAGAAAAAATGTGGGTTTTAATTTAAATTATTCTAGTTTTAATATGAAGATGCTTATAACCTAAAATCAGCTTATTTGAGGAAGAACGCTACAAAAAAAATGTAAAGAAGTATCATATTTAATACAAAAGAATCGGTCTAAATGTAGTAGCAACATAATTAGTTTTCAGCAACTCAAAAAACGAAGTAAAATAAAAAAGCAAATTGTTATGGGTTCTTAAGGGTATCGTTTTTGTCCATTTGGTCTCACGCTAAATTGTTTTACTTTTTTGCGCATTAAAACGTATACCACGCGGGGGGCGACTTGATTAAATAACTCGTATTTAAATTTGATTTGAAGATTTGAAAAAACTCACTTTTAGGCGGAGAGTTTGTTAAATTCACTTTGTATTAAATGCTCGAGGGTAGAATAGAATGGACGTTCTTTACTTGGAGCAGCCAAAGAAGAATTTGCAGATAGGTTTAAGTACGCGTAAAGGAATTGACTTGCTTGAGATTCACCACGCGCGGCCTTTTATATTAGCGCTACGCTGTGTTAATCGTGCACTGCGAGTCTTGCACTATCATTGTTTTCTGAGCTGGAAAGCTACCACCCATTCAGTGTGGGTACGGTCTAAAGCTGGAAATGTCCCCACCCATTCAGTGCGGGCAAGGATTGCACAATATTGCATCATCAATTCAGAATTGAAAGTTATGTTGTTGTTTTGGTCTTAAAATTAGAAATCTTTTGTTGTTTAAATGAACTTCGAGTCAGTCTTATTTTTGACATTTGACAAAATGTTTCCGTAGGCGAGCACTTATTATCTGGCGGTCACGATAAAGGCGGCTACAGGCGTAATTTCATACTGGAACGCTATGCATACGCAAGTTTATTGCACAAGTATACTGGAATAGAAAATATCGTTAAGCAAGCATACAGGAACTTGGGTTTTGTAATGAGGAATGCATCTGAGTTTGGCTGGAAAACAGTTAGAATGTTATACTTCAGTTTTGTAAGGTCTATATTAGAATTTGCTTCACAAATATGGGACTCCGGCACAGCAGTGGCTTCACAAAAAATAGAAGGAATCTAAAATAAACTCTTATTTTATATTTATAGGGGAAAAAACTACGGTTTCCTGATTACAAAAAATATCATTTAATACGCAAAGAATTTAATATTATAAAACTCTCAACTAGAAGGAAAATGAGTGATGTGCTCTTTATAGGCAAAATAATAAATGTATTTATAGTATCAGAAGATGTTTTATCAAAACTTAATTTTTATATCCTTTCTAGACTTAGAGCTCGACAAATTATGTTTCAAGAAATATACTACAGAACTAACATAAGAAAAAACTCGCCAATTATAAGGATGTGCATTGATACAAACTATGTCTGTCTACAATCTAATTTTAACATATTTAATCTAACTCAAAATAAATTAAAGAAAACTGAAAACATATTTTTAGATATAGAATAAAAATAGTCCCCAGCATTTTTGATTTGATTTTAAATAATGAGATACAATGGTAAATCAAATATATTGTAATTTTCTGTTATTATTTATTCCTATGACGGTTGTATGTCAACTGTAGGTGTGTAATATTTATTCCCAGATTATCCTTTTGTAGTATATATATATATATATATTGGCTACCAATTTTTCATGATTTGTAAGGTGTAATTCAATGCAGGTCGGGGTATTTGCCCGCTGAGTAGTTGTTTCCTGCAAATCATGTATAATAACCATATATATATATATATATATATATATATATATATATATATATAAGTCAAGAAAAAAATTCGTGGGCAAGCCCGCAGAAATTATAGTGCAACCGTGTACACGTGTTTCGGACTTTTTGGTCCTCATCAGCACGGTGTAGCTAAGTTGAAAGGATAGGCACAACTTAGGAAAAAACGACACAAATGGAAACCACTGACAGGAAGCCAGTTGCACATTTGTGGCTGCAGTCGGAAGACCTTGAGGTTTCAAGGCAACAACCAACATTGCCACGGAGGCAAACTGTATATATATATATATATATATATATATATATATATATATTCTCTTTATCTTTCTTTCCCTTAAATATACTCTGTATAGATAGATAGTTTTCTTATTATTATAGGGCGATGTAATTGCAAATCTAGACATATTCTTGTCTGTATTACATCGATAAATAAATAAATGAATGAATGAATGCATAAATAAATAACAAATATTTCAGATAGACGCACAGAACTATTTAAGATGTATATATTTGTTAATACGAGCCTATCAAACAAATGTATATTAATATGGTCGATAGCGAGTGGGTTAAGGCGCGAGGTGGCAATCGCGATTAATCACACGGACATCACACTACCGGGTTCGAATCCTGGCTCCGGCACTGTCGGAGGAAATGGTTGTATGTCCGCGTTTTTTCAATGTATAACCCCCTTCCGCACAAGCCCTGGCTTCTGGAATTGGGGGTTGTCTAATTTCTGTGGTGTTTAATAATTTATATGGACTTATAATACCCATTCTCTGCAACATCGCCATTTGTCATTGTTGGGACTCAAACTCAGAAGAGGTTAGAGCGACTAGCTGTGTTGTCTCTCACACAGCCGCGGTTTAAGCCCATTTATGCTATCTCGGTAACACATTTAAAAATCCCATTAAACATCTATACCTGGCCCAGAACTCGAACCCGGAACCTCACGACTACGATATTTTTCCTCTAATACATCCTTTATTAATGTTATTCATTAAGAGAATCGTATTTACTTCGTTTACTTCACATCATTTAACATCATACATGTATTCTCCCTTGCTAATTATTGGAATACAAAACCGGACGAATCGAGTGGCCGATCGCACGCTAGAGGTCTTCGGAATTAATTTAATTATATGAACTGTTGCTGCTCTTGACATACTCTTACAGCGCTTTATACGTTTGAATCTAGATTCCCAGTTTATATAAATATATTTAAATTGTTTTAAAATGTATTTATTAAAACTAGGAATCTAGATACAAACCTAATGCTTTAACACTCGGCCGGTAAGTAGCCTAGATATATTACCAAAATATAATTAAAGAATTGAATATTTTGAAATGTTATTTTTCATATCTACGTTATTTCTTATCATTTAACTAATTGTTTAAATTAATGATTCTAATTACTAAATACCATTTTTTAAAAATATTTCATTATTTCAATATATTCTGGAAATCTCTCGTACATTGCTCTATTATCCGAAAGCATCAGACCTGCATTTTAACAAATCTCAATACAACAGCTCTTGTCAGTTTACGAGAAGGTCGGATCTAGAAATATTTTATGGATATTCAAATTTCGACCCTTATAGCATTTATACTAAGAATGGGAAAGACAGAATTCAACCTTTATAAAAAATGTATTCCCGTCTGGCAAGGCAGCGTCAATGAGCATTTTCTTTTCTTTAGTTGACTGTATTGGTCCCCTCAAAGGTGAATATATATTTTATGAAAGTTTCCCTATTTGTAATTATTATGTAGAAACCTTCCCGAATACTAGCGAATTATTGGAAATATGTTGGTCAACTATTAAGTTCAATTATATTTTGTTACAGCTTATCTCCATTTTTTCTACATCTGAATTTTTAGCAATGCATTTACTTTGACAAAATTTAATTAATTTTCAAACCTACTATTATGGTATCTTATGTAGTATAAGATTCAATAAAACATACACAACTTGTATTAAACTATCAAAGATTTAATAGTGCTAAATAATTTAGTAAAAGCCAATTCGCTTGGTAGCCGCCCAGTTTTCTTAAAATTGAAATTGAGAGATAGTGGTGATCTTTAAGTTTGATATACATAATTTTTTTGTTTCTAATTTATAGAAAAACCATTCATTGGATTGGTTAGCTCATCTTTAGAGTTGTTATTTTGTTTTAGGCTCGCTACTTAAGTTCTAAAAATTAATTCTGAGAACGTCCTAAAAATTTAATGGGATAACTGAAAGTAATATTTTATGAGTTCGAATCGATATAATTATTGGATCGTCAAATAAAATAAAGCTCGAGTTGAAGAAACATCTGACAGGATATCATTTTTATTTATAAATTATCTGAGGTGGAAAATTTCCGTATTTATTTTATTTAAAAAGGGATATCTAAAATTAGGAAAAAAGCCAAAATGTATTAAAGTATTAGAAAGGTAGCATCGATTGCAAACCCTAATAAATTTCTTCAACGAACTACATATATTATAAAATAAAACAGTTGTGAATATTCATGTTGGACTTTAGAATGACTCGTTAAATGTAAAAATTAATATCGACAGAAAGAAATGTATTGTTTTATCGAGTGTTGAAATAGTATCCAGAATAAAAATCCAAAACATTCCCCCGAAATTATGAGTAAGGTAGGTCTTTGCTTTTTATTATTTTCTGATCTCATCTACCTACCTTCTCTACCGATCTTACCTTCAACCTATTGCTCTTCCTACCTAAGGAACAATTTTCTACAAAATGGGTCTTAAAGGTATTATACGTACCGCTTCGAAAGAATGGATGACTCCACGACAGTGAGTCCCTGAGAGTGACCTATCCTATCTAACATTCTCTCTTATCTACCTTATCCTAAACACCCCATCGTCTCACTTTCCGACGAGTAAGCCTCGCTAGGAAATCCACACCACTGCATTAAGGGTGCCTATGTTTCCTACCTTAAAAGGGCAAATATGGGGAACATGGAAAATACATCAGCCTCGGACACGCTGTCGGGTAGTCTTGGTGCAGATTGCGATGTTGGGTTTACCCAGGATGAGTTAAAGCATTCTGTGGCCACCGATGGTTCAAGCAGTATCGACCTACGCTTGATTCCTGCGAGGAAGAGTGTGGAACTACCATTTTCAAATATTGCTAGCCTTGTATTTATAGAAAACAAACACAGATACGACAGAAATGCTTCCTCGGTTTCTTCCTGTTAAGAAGTTATATGGAAATTTTAGTAAGTAAACCCATTTCTGATTTCTAGAACGATGTGTAGTTTAACAGAGGGTATTAAGTCAATTAGGAAAACAAATAATGGACCCGCTAAAACTAAAAGCAATGCACAGTGAAGGCGTCTAATATAAATCTAAAATTCGCTGAATGTATAGTAGAAATCCAAAAGTCAACAGTATGAAATGAGTTATATATTACAGAGATTTACTTAACTGTTCAGTTGAAGGAATTATAGAGAGTATCAAAACGAAAGGAGTGATAAACGCATCCAGAATTAAAATAAGAAAGTAAGGAAATCTAATAGATGCTGCATATCATGTACTAACTTTTAGCACACTTAATCTACTCACCAACGTCAAAATTGTATGTTATTAACTTAAAGCTAGGTCACATATTCCTCCACCAAATAGCTAGAAGGTTTACAGAACTTGAACAGGCTTGAGTCTCTGGCAAATCACTATACGAAGGAACATCATGCAAGAGACCAGTAAAATGTGTTAATTGGGAAGGAAATCATTCAGCGAGATCACAAATACATGTAAATAAATGTGTACAAAGCATCAAATCAAAACCGCAATCCGAAAATTAAAAGCCACAGAGTTATAATTTCATCTTCTACGCCAAATGTATCATATGCCCATGCAACAGAATCACGAACACAAACAATTATATCTCAGTTGATACCGATAAAATTCATCAAAAAACTAATCGCCTATCAGTGCAATACCAATATGGAAAATAAGATATTCAAAGATTCTGTGGAATTATCTAGATCCCGCCCGACTCAATATCTACTAACTTTTCCATAATCTGGGAAAAAAGAAAAAGGACGATTCAATTGAATGTCAATAAGCTAGCTGCAATTGATGAAGATTCAAAAAATTAAGAAGTAGAAAGCGATGCTAGTAGGACGTCGAGAGCATCAAATTTTAAAAGGAGGCAGAAAAATTGGTTAAAATGCAAGTCGAGAAGCTTAACCTAGCACTTTTTAACTGTGATATATTAATTGTGATATCATTTTTTGTGGTTTAGTTATACCAAATATTCTAATTTTTTTTATAGTCATTTGTTTATATCTATTTTTTTACTTGTGTATTTGTCTAATTGAATATTTGTCTTTTGTTATATACCTGCTGATATTTACCTAATATATCTATGCTATCTAAAGGTATCTTTTAACTCCTGTTAATAGAACAAGAGCTCCCAATCCCTAAAAAAGGAAGGAAGTGTAACATATACAAAACATACGCCAGTGGAATTGCAATGGTTGTAAATCACATTATCCCGAGTTGAATGTTATAATAATTATTGATAAATTTCCCTTCTGCATGTGTTTGCAGGAAACCCATTTTAAGCTAGAGGAATAACTTTCCCTTAGAAGATATGCCTTGGATACATTGGACGTTATGCCTTGACTGCAGGGAAATGGTTGTTGGTGAATTACTTTTAGAACCGACACGAGCTGCAGCTATTATTATTGTATTTCTTACTAAAATGGCTTTATGAAAAATATAGTTGCATAAATTTAAATAGAACAAAGAAGATTTGCACAACTTATTAGCACAGCTTTCGTTGCTCCATATCCCCTTAGGGGATATTAATTCCCATAGCCCCATGTGAGATTTTGGGGGGTAGTAACAGAACCTTATCCTTCTTAACGCCGGCGAATCTTCAATGCAAGGTCCAATAACTTTACAGCCACAAACTTAATGCTATCTTCTGGAACGCTAGCACCACTATCTACTGGAATCATTTGGATGATCACAATGCGGATTATTTTCATACCTCTTCCACTACAATAACCACTCTATCAACCAAAATAGGCCTAGAAGGTAGCATTGGTCTACTTATCTCGACGAGTTACTTACACTACAAATAACACCAGAAATTGTACAATCAGTGGTTGTGATTTTGAATCCTTTTAATAAAACGAAGCAAGAAGTTTTTACCCTGAGCAGTGGAGACAAGCGGTAAGTATGCCGATAATTAAACCTCGAAGGACCCTTCTAATGAAAGTTGTAGACTCATCTCACTTACTTGTATGAGTAATACTTCTGGAAAGGATGATAGACACATGATTATTATCAGAAAGCCAAATTAGTTTTAGATAACTCCATTCCACAGCTGATCACTTAGCTCTTCTTAAGAATACCCTTCAAAATAGTTTCTGTAATAAAAGGCACTTGACCGATGTATGCAGTTAGTTACATCAAGAACCTGCAGGTCTATTTTTGCAGACTCAGATAACCCCATCACAAACCACAATTTTTTATAAAGCGATCAACTGGCGTTCGTGTTAGAGAATTAGATCACATATGTTAAACTTTGAGTTGACATATTTAAAAAGGGAGAAACTAATAACGCCCTACTTGGAACTGCTTCCTATCAAACCCTTGATAAACTAAATCGGTTATCTTAATAGCATTCTCACTCAGAAACGAAACATATTCTTGAACCACTCTATGCAATCTTATGCCTTATTTTTTTGTCTAATGACTAATAACTAAAAAAATTTAACTGCTCTAACGCTTTATGTGGAATTCAAAAATGCACGGACATTTTTTCACTAAATTCGCTAATTCAGCGGACGCCTTGCTCCATGTTGAGAAGACAATTAAATTTGTACGGAGTCTTGAACATAGAGTAATTAAGAGCAATGAATTAGAAGACAACATAGTTCGTCAAGCCGCTGGCTGCAACTAGAATGTCTGAGATATTACAGTGTAGTTCGTCAAGTTCGCAACTAGAATGCCTGAAAATATACCTATACTCACTCACACTACACGTTCAAGATATTAGAGAACTTTTCTAGAATACTAATCAAAAGTACTATTAAAACTTATTATTCTAAAAAAATGTATTACTTTAGAACTTGGTTACATAATTTTATGAAACCACAAAATTTTGAATAATTTATGATTCTAGTAAGTAAATTCTATTTCCTCAAGAGCATAACATACATGTGTAAGGAAAAAGCACATCTTATTCGCCATTTATAAATTTAAAATAATATATTATATAGCAACACTATACATGTGTTGGTTAATATACACAATATATTATTTAAAAAAAGTTTTTACCTAATTAATTAATAAAAACTACTCAAAATGAATAATTGAAAAGTTCTTCTTCCGAGTAGAAACACATTATTTATTAGGTGGTGTCTTCGCTTAAGTACATTTAGACTCGCCTCCATTGTAATATCAGATGGAAGGTGATTAAATATTTTAATTCCATTATATAATACGCTTTTTCTCGTGACATTATAATTATATGTGGGTAGACAGTATGTGCTCTTTTTTCGTGTTTCATATTTACGCATATCTGAATATTTCATTAATATATGTTTGTTTCGAAATATTTTTTTTATACAAGTTTACTTATCAGCAATCAGATAGATCTTTTAGCTAATGAGAATAGAAACATGAAAAATGTAAAGATTAGATGGCGCTGCGCGAGTGAAGTCTTCTGTGCATGAGCTGTGTTAAATTCTAAAATTACTGTGAAAAATCACACAAATTAATAATTTTTCTGTGTGTCAAAGTCTTCCTAACATAAATAAGTTACCGTATATGTGGAAATTCGTGATATAATCATTGTATTAGTGAATAAACTTAATAAGATGTCTACCACCAGACTAGGAAAATTAAAAGCAGAAGATATCAGTTCTGATCTACAAACAGTTATAAAAACATTGGTCAACAAAATCTGTACCTCAGATGAATTTATTAATTCAATTGCGAAAACTATAACATCCACAATAAGTGCAGAACTTGAGACAAAAATAAACAAATTAGAAGCTGAAAATCGTGAACTAAATGAACAAATGCAGCATCAGGCCGAGTGCTTAAAAAATTTAACTAGCAAATATGATAATCTAGATCAACAACTACGCAGCAAAACAGTTAGAATCTATGGCATTAAAGAACAGAAAAACGAGAATATATATCAGGTCATAGCAGAGTTCATTAGGAAAAATTTAGATGTAAAAATAAATGGTAAAATTGAGAACTGCTATAGATCTGGAAAGATAAACGAAAAGAAAATGCGCCCTATCGTTGTTCACTTTGCCTATTTAGAAGATAAGAAATTAGTATATGAAAATAAAAAGAAACTCAAAGGCAAAGGCATGGTAATTAGAGAAGATTTGACTCAAGAAAATGTCAAAATTTTGAAGTTAACTGTCGAGAAAATAAACAAAAATGGAATGGCATGGACAAGTGATGGCCGCATATTTGTCAAATTAAATGAAGGCAACGCTATTTTCCGAATTAAGTCTATTGAAGATGTAAACCTTTTGCAAATTTAATAAATTGATGTAATTTTCTGTTATTATTTTAATATTGTAATATATTTTCAGTTTGCATAGTATATTAAAATTTGAGTGATGAATATTATCTCTTGCTACAAAAACAGTTCATGCATGTTTTCTTTCTCTTTTATATTTTTTTTGTGCTTTATTCTTTAGTAGGGTACAAGAAATTTATCAATTAACTTCTTTTTTTTTAGATACAATAGGAGTATTTATACACATAGGTAGTTTTTCAAATATTAAAATCTTTTATACAGGGAAAAATAATCAAATCAGATAATTTTTATAAATTTAAATAATTTTGAAGCCTACAGTTTCTTTTTACTATTTATTGCATTTCATTATAGGGGGTTAAAGTAATATAAAAATTTCTGAATATATTTTCATATAAGCATAGCTATAAAAAATATAAGTACAAAGAATAACAAAGTATGTACTTTAACTTTTAATATTTAGTTTTACAGATTATTTTTACTGAATCATTACTAAAATGATTATAAATCAATTAAAAATTGGTAGTTTAAATATAAGGTCACTTTTACCATCTATTCTAGATTTAAGAACACTGATAATGGATCATTCTTTTGATATTTTTCTAATAACAGAAACATGGCTACATGAAGGAATCTCAAATGATTTAATTGATTTGGAGGGATTTAGATTGTATAGACGTGATAGAAATACAAGAGGGGGTGGTTTGTGTATTTATGCCAACAATAAAATAAACACTGCAATTATTCAAAGTGGTGATGTCATTGAACAATTATGGTTAGAAATAAAAATAGACAAAATAAAAATTGCTGTAGGAGTGGTATACAAGCCGCCAGTATTTAACACAGATTTATTTTTGAATGAGTTAGAAGACACCCTTATTTTGTTAACTCCATCTGTAAAAAATATTGTAATTACTGGAGACTTTAATATTAATTTGTTAAACATGCAAAATGCTGTTGTCGATAATTTTTACTCTGTTTTAGAAACTTTCAATTTAAAACAAATTGTCGATGTGCCAACAAGGTTCACAGAAACATCTGAATCGTTGATAGATTTGATTATCGTGTCCATGGAGGAAGATATTGTAGAAAAGGATGTGATTGAAACTGAGTTATCTGATCACCATTTAACGTATTGCACATTACAGGTATGTGGTGTGAGTAACGGTCCGAGAATATTCACTTATAGAAATTTTAAAAATTTTAATTATGAAAAATTTCAGGCCGATTTATTTAACATCCCTTGGTACATAATTTTCGATTTAAACAGTGTAGATGAGAAACTAGACTATCTTATCAATAACCTATCATATTTATTTGAAATACATGCGCCCATGATAACATCGAGATTTACAAGACCGTATGCACCCTGGATAACAGATAATATAAAAATAATGATTTCTATACGAGACAAAACACTTAGAAGATTTAAAAATACAAACAATATTATTCATAAGAATTTTTACAAACAGATTCGAAACTACACAACTCAAGCCATAAAACGCGAAAAAAAAGCCTACGTTGAATATAAAATAACAAATGGGACACCAAAACAGAACTGGAAATTTCTTAGAGAAAATAATTGTATACCCGTAAGGAAAAATAAAGAAATACCTGCACACTTACAGGGTGCGACGGAATTAATATCACTATGTTAAAATTGTGCTGCCCTGATATTGTCCCATATTTAACACATATTGTCAATCACTGTTTAACTGAAAATATTTTCCCTACAATGTGGCGGAGAGCTGTTGTAACTGTGTTGCCCAGAAAAGACAATCCTGAAGTTCTTAAAGATTTGAGGTGCATCAGCACATTACCAACTTTGTCAAAGATTATTGAAAAGATTATAGAACTACATTAAGGGAATACTTAGAACATAACTCATTAATACCTATAGTCCAGTTTGGTTTTAGACCAGGACACAGCTGCACTACGGCTCTTTTACACATTGTTGATGAGGTTATTACTGCCACAGATAAAGGACTCTGTACTGTACTGGTTTCGTTAGACTTCAGTAGAGCTTTCGATACTATAAACTATGACATACTTTTAGCGATTTTACACTATATTGGGCTCTCTGAAGATGCTGTAAAACTATTTAGCAATTATTTAAGAAACCGGGAACAGTGTGTACTTTTAAATAACATTAAATCAAGCTACATAAGTTTAAAAACAGGTGTCCCACAAGGATCTATTCTCGGTCCGTTGCTTTTTACCATATACACAAGTAATCTAACCCAGCTAAAACATTCAAGAATTCATTTATATGCTGATGATACACAACTTTACCAGTCTTTTTCTGCTAATGATGTAAATATAGCTTGTGCACGTTTAAATGAAGACCTTGATAACTTCCTAAAAATAGCAAAAGACCATTGTTTAGTTATTAATCCTTCAAAATCTAATATTATTGTCTTTGGTCAGAAAATGCAAAGAAACAGCATTTTAGATAGTGTAAATATACTAATAGAAAATAATCCATTAGAAAGAAAAGAGAAAATTAAAAGTCTAGGGGTAATAATTGACACGGACTTACGATTTAAAGAAAATATCAACAAATTATTACAAAAGGCCTACTCATCTCTAAAATTAATATATAGTAATAGGCAATTTCTTCCTCAGAAAACAAAAATGTCACTCTGTGAAACGTTGGTCTTATCAATTTTAAATTATGCAGATAGTTTGTATGGCCCTTGTTTGGACTTAATATACGTCAACAAAATACAAAAATTACAAAATTCTTGTCTAAGGCTAATTTATGGAATACGTCGGAACCAGAGAATATCTCATAAATTAAAAGAGATTAATTGGCTAAATATGAAAAATAGAAGACTTCATCATTCAGCATGTCTCTTTCATAACATAATAATAGATAAGTCCCCAGTCTACTTATATCAAAAAATAAAATTTAGGACAGATGTTCATACACTAAATCTTAGATTTAAGGGTCCTCTAACTCCACCAGCCCACAGAACAGAACTATTTAAACGCAGTTTTAGTTACCAAATTTGCAAAGTATATAATAATATTGACGATACCTTCAAACACTCTAGTAAATGTCAATTTAAAAAAAAGTATAAATTACATCTATTCCAAATTCAGTGCTTACAATAAGTATAGCATGTTTAACATCTTTTATTTCTACTTTCCATATGCATTAGAAAATACAAATTACTTATGCTTATAACTAAAAAAATATATTATTAACCCCTTGTAATATGTATGTATGTATATCGTATATATACCCTATATGTAGTTGAAACTTTTCAATCTCCTATTGTACCTAATATTATCCATATCATTTTATTTTTTCTAGCGTCAAATTCATGTATGTAGTGATATAAACATTTGGTTAAGTGGAAGAACAGATCGGGTAATTCTGTTAACAGCTTGATTACTCGGAACTGGACTTCGCCATTTATTTCTTAGTAGAAGAATGTGTGTAATATGTTGAATGTGAATTTATTGTTGGAAATAAAAAAGACGTTTATTATTATTATTATTATTATCATTATTCGAAGGTTTTTAAAATATCCTCTACACGAGTCAGTCTTAAATGACACATTGTCCTAATGGCATTTTTTAAAAATCCCAAATGAAGCCTCGATCCCAGTGGAATATCCCTAAAATTCAATACCGTATTATAAAATGCTCTGGAAATATGCATAATATACTATTGTCGATGTTCTGAACCCGATATTTTTACTGACAGCAAACAAAGCATAAACAGCGCTCGAAAACTTTTTATTGAGCTCCACTAGGTGACTCCACCGTTTATTCTTATCGATGTACACCCCTAAAAATTTTACATTATTTACTCCAGTAATGATTCCCTGTTGTAGCTTGATATATTGTTTGTAATTGTAACTTGAATGAAATGTGATGTGAGTTTTAGTTTTTTTTCTTCTTTTTTTTGATGAGGAGGGGAAACCCTCATGGGCTCCCAACCTGAGCTGGGTTAGTGTCAGACTCTTACTGACTAAAACCCCTCCTCACAGGGTCGTCTGTAACACTCCGAGGGCACTGCAGCCTCTTGGGCTTATTGTGCACTCCCTGTTCCGATTTACACTGCCCATTTTAATACTCCTGTGCCACTGATGAGGTGATACAGGTCTGAGAATGGGCGAGTTTTAACGCTTTGCGGGTCTGTTTGTGTTTGCCCGTAAATATTATATCTTCTGCGGGCAAATGCCTCACATTCATATATGATATGGTCTACTGTCTCTGGTACCTTGCCACATAATCTGCAGTCAAGGTCGCCATCGAACTTGCCAATTTTGTGCAGGTGCTTCTTAACAGGAAAATGTCCCGTCAAGAGGCCCGTTATAATTCTCAACTGTAACCTGTTCTTTGGGAGCAGTTCTGCAGTTTGTTTTGGGCATGGTCCTTCAATAAGTGTTTTCCCATGTCGATTACCTGGTATGTTCCTCCAGTAATGGTTGTGTTTATTCCTGACCCAGTCTTTAATTACCCCTCTTGCCGAGCATTTGGTAATGCCCAGCACGGGTTCTGGGCCATAGAAAGTGTTAGCTGCTCCTTGTCTAGCAAGTTCATCAGTTTTTTCGTTGCCGTCTATTCTGGCGTGTCCCGGCACCCAGAGTAGTTTAACTCTGTTCTGCTCACCCAGAACTTCGAGCTCTTTATGGCAGTCCCATACCAGTCTGGAGGACTGTCAGATGCGATGCAGATCTGCTGGTTCACATATCGTCGTATGACATTCTCACGTATACACTCAAGTATAACCAGAATTTCAGTTTAAAATACAGTGGCGTGAAGTCCAAGAGAAAGGCTTATACTTGCCCTCGGTCTCACTCTATGTATTCCTGCTCCAGCTCCTGATTCCATCCTGGACCCGTCAGTATACCAGGCCAGGCCTTTGCGTAGTAACTCAGGAGCTCCTGTTGACCAATCCCCTCTCTCTCCTATAGAGATACTGAAGGGTTTGTTAAATGTGATTTTTAGGACCATGTAGTATGACCTCATGCTCAATAGAGGATCGACTACAATGTTGATTATCCTCATATGTCCTGACTCCCCTGTGTGGAGAGCCACGTCACGTGAGTTTTGCACCCTGTATGCCCCCATTCTTGCCTCTCCCTGAATCACTACGCTGAGTGGGGGAGGTCCAATAGGGTCTCCATGGCTGCTGTGGGGGTGCTTTTCATGGCACCCGTGATGATTCCCAAGCAAGCCAGTCTCTGTACCCGGCTTAGCTTGTTGGCTGCATTTGTTTGAGTGGCTTTAGGCCACCAAACTAAGGCAGCGTATGTAATGGATCGTCCCATTACACTGGTATAGAGCCTGAGTTTTAGTTAGATTTAGTATTAATCTATTCATAGAGGATCAGTCATTTATGTTATTTAATGTTTCTGTACATTCAAGCATTGATTTTTTAAAAAGTATGCTGGTATCATCTGCGAACAGGGGAAAACTGTACCATTTTGAAGTCATTAACAAGATTATGTACGTAAATTTTAAAAAGTACAGGGCCAAGGATTAAGCCTTGCGGAACACCACATTTCAATTTCCAGTGTTCAGTTTTTATTGGTCTTATCTCATCGTCTACAATTTCCTTTAATTCCACATAAATTATTCCGTTGCCAAGATAAAATTGAAACGAGTTGTAAGATATAACCCTAAAGCCATAAAAAAATTTTGTAGTAAATACTGATGGTCCACGCAGTCAAATGCTTTGGTTAGGACACAGAATACACAAAGTGTGTAACATTTTCCTTTTAAACAGTCATTTATATTATTAATTAAAAACGGAATAGCGTCACATATGCTGTGACCTTCCCTAAATCCAAATTGAGTAGCTGTTAGTATATTTTTATTGCTTGTGTATCTTATTACCTGCTCCTTGACTAATAGTTCCATAATCTTTGAGGGTGATGGTAGTATTGAGATTGGTCGGTAGTTAGACATTATTTTCTTTTTTCCTGTTTCATATTCTGGTATAATTTTTGCTATGTTAAGGCTATCTGGGAATGTTCCGGTCATAAATGAAAGATTAATTATAAATATTAATGGTTTTTGAGATATCCAATATTTTCCTTAAAGTGACTGCTATTTCATCCTAACCAACGGTTTCTTTTGTTCTCAATTTTTTAACTACCTTCTCAATATCTCGTTCTGTTACTGGACAAAAATGAAATGAATTTAATAATATGAATAAAAAATTCACAATGTTTTATATATTACTTATACGTTTTATTAGAGGTAAGATTACATATTAATTTTATTGCTTCATCTATAAAAAAGTTTTGAAAATATTGCGCCACCTCAATCAAATGGCTTTCATTTGCTCTTAATACGATTTTTTCTGTTTTTTGTTCTTTTGATTCTTATTAGTATTTTTATTTATACATTTTCAAGTAGTCTTTATTTATCAGATTTGTTTATAACATTATTAAAATAATAATAATAATTCCTTTAGTTATCCAGGGTGTTCTCACTTATTTTGTGTTTTTAAAATCGACCAGGGAAAAATAAATCGAAACAGTTTTTATATTATTATAGAAAATTTCGTATGCCGCATTTGCATTTAAAATTTGACCAATAAATATTTTTCAATAAACTTGAATATTTTATATTTTTATTTGTTTTTATTACTAAAGTTCCTTTTATACATTTTTGCTTGTTTGCTACTACCATTTAGTTTATTTAAACATATGATTTGGGCAGTGTGGTCTGACATACCGGGTTCCAAGATAGACGTTTTAAATTCTGATTCATGGCCATCTGCAATATTTTGACTTTTGACTGAAAATTCCATCTGAATCGATTTTTTCAGTTATAATATCAGTGCTACTGGAAACATTTACAGAAATAAAAATACGTTTTGTACTTTAAATTGTTTAAACAAATGTATTTAACATTTATTTATAAGTGTATTAGATCCTCAGTACTGCTCCCAAAACGGATTTTTCAAAATATTATTTTAACCTTACTCTAAGTTTAGTTAATACGTGTAAAGATATTATTTTGTTTTAATGATTTCGACGTATTTGAACTGTTTCGCAAGTAAAACATTTATTTCCTTACCATGTGTTGCAAAAAAAGTAATACAGTGTTTGTGAGTAATTGTGAAACACGTGTATGCAATGAATACAACTAAATAAATAAGATATGAAGCTGCCATAAATATATAAAATAAGATAGAAGAGTATTTGTCAGTTTTTAAAATTCTTAATTTTTAATAAAATTTTTGGAAATTAGGAAATTTTAATTAGCATGAACAAAAAGATAAGAAGCAGATAATTTCATTATTTTTCAGTTGAATAAAAAAAATATTAACAAAGTCAAATTTCTGAATTTATCTAGTGAAATGTCTAATATAACCGATAAGAGAAATCCGCAACGTTGGTAGTTGAAAAATACAAATTATTCCTTTTCAACCAATATTTTACAGGCTTTACAGTTTAACATATATATTGAATTTTCTCAGACCATTTCTTTAAGAATAAATTTTTAAATAATCAAATAACTTACCCGCGTTCTTCCTAGGAGTAATGCATCCATTTCCCCTTCCGGTTGTGCAGTTATGGCACTTACAGTCGAAATCACAGGCTTTATTTGAGGTACCGAATTCGCCATATCAAGCACTTTTTGAAAACTTCTTTATCAAAAATTATTTAAATGTTTTTGTTAAATATTAAGTTTAGTTAGATATTTTAGACATATACTTTACATGCATAGATATATAAACATTTAGTGTAACATTTAGGTGTAAATATTCAGGGAAAGTGATTGATAAAAAGTTTTTCAAACTATAGAGAACTAATCGTGAAAGTTATTTAGGTTTAACTTTTTAGACAGACACTGGTATTGTAAATGTACTCTTGAGAATAAAACTTTTCTTAGGAAATAATTTGGATCCTCTACATATAAATCGAATCTGTATTATTGGCTGTTACTTTAAAATTCTACCTGATTTTTTGGCACTAGGGTTCCTTAGGTTTGGTAATAAGTTACAGTTGCTTATGGCCCCCAATATATGTAAACATTCAATAAAATATTTGGATATGAACATTTATTTACTAATAATTGAGCACATTTATCTCTAACAACTAATCATAGATAAATATAACATCAACAATCTAACACTTATCTGCTATGATATCTAAAATAACTATATTTTCTGTAAAATGGCCCCAAATAACAATATCAAAAATACTACGCTTATACTCTCCTTTATAATTAATCAGTTGAAAATTAAAACATTATTTAATTTTATTTTGTGATATGTGAACAACATGTTTTATTAAATGGTTTTAAGTTACATCCCTCCTTTGAGAGAATCTTTTATTTTAATTTAAGAGGTAATTTTATTTTATGTCTATTAAGTTTCATTTTTAGGTTAAATTAAACACTTCGATGTTTTATGAGAGATTAGGCAGACAACATGTGATCTCGACGCCAGGTTCAGAGACGAGTGTTTTGAAAACGATGTTTCAGCCTCTTCACAGAATGTTATCCTGCCATGTGCGCGCCTTCAACGGCTCCGCGTCAAACTAACCGATATTGATTTTTACTCGAAAAGTACGAACAATGTTTTTAATAATCTTGTATCTATTTAAAACTCTTCATTAGCTCTTTATTAAATAATATTATCCCTCCGCGGCACTAATCAAGTTAATAGCCTGCTATATTTAATATGTAATCTTCAGTTATTGCACATAAAACATTATACGATAGGAAATTTAATTTATCACAGACGATTTAATTAATCCTGATGTGTATATGTTACATAGTTCGCGATTAGTTCACGTTTTAAATTAAATTCGCGCCATGACTTGTAAAGTTATCTTTGTATCGCTCTAATTTTGCTACTGACACTCTATCGGTAGGTTTAATGCGTATATAGGTATTCAAGTTGGAGAAAACTTCTTGTTCTGCGCATTGGGGTTTGAAACTCCGATAAAAGTTCAGATTACTTTCAAGATATCTACCACCTACACAATATAGTCTAGCAGGATTAGATACAATACATAGAGCGCTGTAGTGTTTAATTAGGATATTTTATTGGTGGATGGATTTGTAATAGTTAATTCGAAAGAATTCTAACCGACTATTTAAGCAAAACGTATTTAGTACAAAGTACATATTCGAGTCAATGAAGGTTTTTACTTCTTGTCCTCAGGGACAGGTCTGATTTAGATTTTTTTAAATGTTTGTTTTGTATATTATTCGAAATCAAAAACATTGCAATGTGTGCAATTACATATTTAGATTGTTTAAACAATATAAACACAATTTATTCAGAAATTAATTTTTTTCATAGTATTTATTAACTTTTAAATAGTAAAGGGTTACAAATTTGTCAACATACATACATAGACCGGTCTATGTCTGGTCAGGGAGTTGACAAATGATATTGGTTACCATTCTTTAATGATTTGTAAGGTGTAATTCAATGCAGGTCGGGGTATTTGCCCGCTGAGTAGTTGTTTCCTGCAAATCATATATTATAACAGCAGGTTAAGTCCACCTAGGACTGAAAGGTCGCCGCTCTCAGGTACTTGCAGAATCGCAAGTCGCTATACGCCCATAGAGACATCTATGGTGTATAGTAGCAATTGACCATTTGAGAGGTTTCACTTACGTCTCACCACTACTCAAGTTTGATTTGTTCAACTGCAATGCGGCCTTGATAAAAAACCTAAAACTATAGTGTGTACCGACGTTTATTATATCCTAACTTCTAATAATTTAGCGCCACTTACTTTTTAATTCTTAGCACTTTTTGTATTCTCTTTTTTAATATTTCTTTCTTTCTAATTTTCTGGTTTTCCAGTCCTACGCCATGCAAGTGTCCCACGATCAACATGTTTAGCGGCTGCGTATAATTTTATCTACCTCTACCGAGGATTTTCGCAGAGGAAAAAGTTGGAAGACTCGTCAAAACGAAGCCACTCACGAAAATTTAGCTTCTTAGTAATCACTTTAAACATGGGGCGTGGGACTAAAATGACATAATTTTGTTAACATTGTAGGAGATTTCTAAATTATCTTGTGTACAACGTTTTATATTGTGGTTCCATATCCAAGGTAAATTAGAGTAATACATGCAAATCAGCAGTAATGTCTCCAAGACCTGATCTCGATAAACTCTTTCATTTTGAAGATATTGGTGAGGAAATTTCCATTATTGATTTTAGGTAATCATGCAATAATTTATATTCGCAAAATGATAAATGTATCTACATTTAGCGGAAATCACAGTGTTAACAAAAAACTGCCGTTCTAAAATGCCAATCAAAATAAAGTGGTGCACATATCTGCGCATTAAAAAAGGAATAAAAGAAGGATTATTTCTGTTTTATCTGCAATCAAATAGTTTTATTTTTACAGTATCCTCATGATAAAGCGATTTATAAATGAATTCAACTAACGCTTCGATGACACTTTCCACATTCAAATTGATGAAATATGGAGATATTGGCTTGACGCGTTATGTATTATAGGGTCTCTCGCCCAATTTCTATAGTACATACATGTACACGTGAAATGTATAATTAAAAGCTGGAATCGAAAATCAAATTCTTTTTGTTTATACTTTGTGCATTTTAAAACTTATGAACTATTAACAAGAAATTATTTAATTTTAGGCGATGTAGTTACTAAAATAATATAAAAGAGCCAAACAAAATCATTACCTATGCCGTAATTAAAATTAACGACACCGAATTTTTTAACGTCGAAGGAATTCAGATTCACTTCTACTTAAAAATCTACTTGTATCCTATTTAAGTTCTGATCTAACGTCACAAGAGTGGACAAGATGGATAATAAAGTTGCATAGTCAAGCGCGAACATATACAACTTGTGTTTTTATGTTATAATATTTATTGTATATTGTTTTATACTATTACTGTTTTCCCACGATTAAAGAACAAAACCACTTTTCATTTAATTACAGATTTAACTTACAAAATATGGGTGACCATTCCAACGAAGACCGCGTCCTCGCCTCACATATCTTCCGGCGGCTTGTATATGAGTGTATGCGCGGAAGCTATACAACCTTAGGCGAGGATTGTATAGGTGATATACCATCCTTCGGAGGGGATGTAAAGCCGTCGGTCCCTTGCCTATTAAATGCTGGGCAAGTAAAAGATCCCTACTCTTCTTAAGGGAAGAGGTTCGGCAAAATTTCTGGTTGGGGGTAGCTCGTCTACAGACGTCGGTGTTCGGCCTCAGCAGCAGAAATAGGCCGACGTTAAATAAATGTATAGAAAAAAAAACTTACAAAATGAAAATGGTGCTTTACCACTCTCAAATGGTATAGCCAGATAAGCATAAGCGATCTACCCCCGGTAGAAAGTTCTATCAATAACTATGTTGTCGTTTAGGTGAGACTGTAAGTAATTCATATGTATATACATACAGTGATGTCCATAAGTAACGGATACATTTATTATTTACGTAATTAGGAATATATTATTAAAATCCTAAAAGACGCCAATTTTTAATTCTAAAGTGACATTTTTTAGCATAATTTTATACCTCCCCTTCAACCCCCTTGAGTGACAGCTACCCCTTTAAAATTTTTTAATGGAATGAGGGTGGGTGTGATAGCTTATTTAAAAGTGTTTTTACTTCTCCATCCCGTAATATAAGATTTTTTGAATTTTGTATATTCTTCATCAAGACAATTAAATTTGAAACTTTTGAAATGTATACAATCAAATGTATCCTAAACTATTTTATGTACAAAATATCTGTCACATCTGATTTTGCTAATTAATTTTGTACCCTAACATTAAATTGAATGAATTTTATGATACGTAGGTGGGAAAATACCCAACAAAAAGAAAGAAGTGAAAAGAGTTTCTTTTTACATATCAGAAGAAATTATAATTTCCTTATTTGTTACATCTGTGCAAACTTATGATTCTAGTTATTTATTGCTGACTGTCAAGTTGATCATTATTTCAACAATGATTCTTTCGGTTACCTAAAACGTTGAAATTTTGATATTAGGATGTGGTGATAATACAAGAACGCAGAAGCAGGTATGCGAAATCTTCAATGCTAGGTATCCTAACCGTCGCACTTCTCAGACTACGGTTAGTAAAGTAGAAATCAAATTTTGTGAAAAATGTCATAGATATTCCTAAATCTGATAATTAACGCATTTTAGACGATGAAAAAAAATTGGACAGGTAGGTACATTGTCAAATATTCAAAATAATCAAACCCACAAGATAAGTTTCCGCCTATAATGATGTTAGTAAACGTCCATATTGCTTCTTCTAAAAAATGATGGGAGGTATAAAATTATACTCAAAAAATGTCATTATTAACATTCTTTTATTAGCTTCACCTGTATGTTTGTTTGTTTGTAATAGAATCTATCAACGTGATTCTCACGTGAGATTAAACTGAAACTTTGCACACTCTTCAAGTACCGATGACAATGCAATAATTTGACAAGTTTGTCCTAATGTCCTCACCAGGATCATCAGGATAAATTTTTTAAAAAATGGCTAATCTATTACCGAGATTTTTCTGGAGGCGCCGCTGTTATTAATATATATTTCTAATCCAATATATTGGTGAGAAACGTGCCGAGGGATGAATAGCAAGAGGTTGACTAAAAATGTCAAGTCGCTAGCGTCAACCTCAGGGAACCGGGCACATCCTGTTGTATAAGAGCTTTACCCTTCTACCGGACCTCTGGGAGGATTGACCATTTAATTGTTCAGTATTCGTGGGAACAACAATGAAAATGAAACAACACAAAAATTTTATTTTTATTGTAAAAAGCGTGAGTTGCTTTTTAATATATTTTTATAATTCTACTTTTATCAATAGCTACCAATAAAATATTTATAATAATTGATATCAAGCACTCCATGCTTCTTATAATAAAATGATTTTTTTTGTCAATCACTTCATTCTTATTTTTTCTTTTTAGTTCGGTTTGCTATCAAAACGTGTTTTTTTGGTTTTTTTAAATCATAATTTTATTTTAGAATCAAATATTGACGTGTTTTAGGATTTTACTCATAAATTGATAATTATGTAGGTAATGAATTCGCGGGTGCATCGGTAAACGGGCATAAGTCAAAAAATTTGATTTTGAGAAAAGACGAGTTGAAGTTTGACACTTCGCTGTAAATCAGCCATTTGAACTAATTTGACTAAATTCAATTTCCTAGATATTTTTTTTAATGGACTTTCTCACAATCCAATTCAAAATTTTCCAAACAAGTTGTAACTTGATATAAAAAAAATATGACTTACGCCACTTAATTTTTTTTTGAAAACCTAACTTAAACCTTTCTACACAAATTAAATAAAAGACCATTTTTGAAAACATTAGATTAATATAACACAATAGACAGTAATCATAGTCTACCTTAATACACTTTTTCTCGACCATAAAAATGAATGGCAACTGGGTAATAAAAAAAAATAGAAACAAAAGTATATAAAAAAGCTACTCAAAATACTATTCATCATCGCTAGAAGCATCTGGATACACATCAGGTATTTCATCATCTGCCTTAAGATTTTTGTAGAAATCCTATAGGGATTCTGAAATGTAGGGTAAAGATTGCTTTTTTTGGGAGACGCAATAGGAACTAGACCAGCATAACTTAGTTGGGGATTTAGGTACATACTCCTTCCCCTTCTTCTAAAACTGACGTTCTGAAAATTTTCAGAGTTATCCAGCGATGTTTTGAATTGTAAAATTCCTATACTTTCTTTACTATATCTCAACCATTTAACATTCTGCCAAGTATAAAGTGTCTCATTAACGATCAGTTTTCTATTTACAAGTAAATCTTTAAAAAGACCTGAAAAAGCATAGAAGTCTTGCCGATTCATTTCTCTCACTTCAAACGGCTTCTTTCTTCCTACTTGCCTGACAAGCTGGACCCAGTCGTGAGGATGTTTCTTTTTCTCAATAAGGCTGTGGTCAGTATCACTTTCCATATGGGTATGCCCAGGAACTAGAAATTTATAATCAATGGTTTTTAGTGTTGAGGAATCATGTAGAACTTTCATACACATTGCAGTCATGTTGCTGTTTTTATTCTGACCTCCACACGTATCAGAATACATTGTAATATGCGTAACCGACTTATCCAAATCATTTATAAGATATCTGTAAATACACGAACCAATGTCATCACCTCCTCTCTTCGCTATCCCTTCATGACAAATATAACAGAAAGTCTATCCTTCATCACAATCATGTATTGTCAGATTGAATGTCCATAGTTGTCTTTTGTAGAATGCCAATGAACTTTGTGCTAGAGGTGTTGGCAAATATCGCTGCATGCCAAAGGTAATTGTTTTCTTAATCATATCAGTTTGTGGAATCTTCTTGTCTGAATCTTTGGAAAGATATGCCAAATCAGCTTCTTGGTGATGTGCAGCTAACTCCTCCTTTAATGCAGCATTATCTCCAACCAAGTTAATTTTCATAGCAAATTTGTCGCAAGTTTCACATGTATCTTTATTGAGTCGTTTTATACGAATACACATTTTGTGAAATTCGCACTCGTAAATGAAACGTGAAACAGGATTTTGTGGGAATTTTAATTTGTACTCTTGATACAAATCGACAAGTACCTAGAAAGCACGATTTACAAGTGCTTACATTAGCATCGTTCACATGAAAGTGATATAAGACTGTATATTCTCTCACACGTCTTTTATTGGGATTTGCTATGCCTGGTCTAAAAGCTGCTTTATTTTTTATTTCTATCAAACTAGCTATATACGCCACTCTTCGGCTGTAGTCGCCTATGGCCCAATACTGATGAAATAAATCTTGTCTTACAGTTTCAGATATCCTCTCGTTGCATTTCTATTTCGTTTGTTTTTTCTTCCTCTTCGTACATGCCTTGTTTCTCCCTTTATTTGACGTTTATTATTTCGGTTCACTCTAGATCTTTGTTTACCATTTTCAGGACTTTTCCCTGTTTGACTTTCTTCTTCCCTGGGACTCTCTTCCAAAGTTTTTTTCATTTGTTTTGCTTCCCTCTTCTTTATTAAGCAAGGTTTATCATCAATCTCAAAACCTGAAGAAGATCCTTGGTATGCAAAGTCTGGATCAGCGCATGAATCGTCTGAATTTTCAATGAAATCTAAATCAATTTGATTTCGAATTTCCCGAGGTAAAGATGGGGCCTCACTGGAAACTGATAAAGAATACAGAAATGAAATGTACTCAGATACAATATATCTTATTATATTTTTTAACACCTCAATTTCACCACTATTTGCCATGGAATACATGGCATCTCTGTACATTTCCAAGCCTTAGTAGGTGTATATAGAAATTCTTTGCACGACAGGGAAAAACAATATTCTTCTGCCTGAAAAAAGTGGGTACAACACGCTTATTCCTTTGGAATATAAAGCCACCATGGAAATCAAAGAACGTATAAGCATAAATGAACATCCAAATTTTTTCTGCCAAACCTTTAGTGATAGAAAGAATAATGGTAAATCAGTCATTTGTTAAATATCGTAAATATTATGCGTAATAACAGACAGAAATAAATTTAAAAAAACAACGCCAAACTAAGCTAAAAAGAAGGATACTTAAGTAAATTTGACATTAATTAGAAAAGCTTCCAAGCCAATAATTATTTATCTTTAGTTTTTATATTTCATTTTTGCAATAAAAGTTGTGTCTTTATACACCGTGGAAGTGAAATGTGTTTTCGTCCCTTACATAAATGGTTATATTATTCATATCGAGAATAAAACCTCATTTCACTTCTTTGGCACCTATATTATTGCTATTAAAATTAGAAAGCATAATATGTATACCTTCTGATTTTTTGTCATTAGGGTCTATTTCTATATATCAGAGAGCTCTCTCCTCCCCAAAACTCCTCTTTTCTAAAACGTGTCCCTGTAGTTCAGGCAGAGCACATTTCGACACGCAAGATCCTGCCGTTAAATCAACTCCATTAATATCTGCCACTGATGAAGGTCTCAATATAATATTTTGATGGACAGTAATGTTGTTAGGGATTAGGGATTCTCGATTAAATTTGTTTCGTTCTGAAGATTACATTAGAATAACCTCAAAGCACTCGAGAAAGAAATATCAGAATAACTTTAATAAAATCCTACAAAATAACTGGCTGGAGAATTAGTCTTGTTCACCATGCGCATTATTTTTTCACTTCTAGGACTCATATCTACAGGTATTATTAAGTTTTTCACAGACCACAAATACAACAACTTCGAGTAACATAACCTCAATTTTAATGCGTAAAAAGATTTATATTCTGAACATCTATATGCAAAAGGAATTAAGTCAACATGTAAACTGGGCTAAGAGAAACAAGTCTTTATTTTTATTGTGTAAAACGTATCAAGTCACAAAATAAACCACTTGATCCCTTTTACCCATCAATATCTCTCATAAATGTGTACGCATTTAGTACTTCCAACTTAAATCTTTTTACCCAAATGGATATAGAAGGTATTGAAAATAAGATTGTATTTAGTCTGACCTATTTCATCTGAACTACACTGTCAAAAATTTACATTCGACTTAATCTCATTTTTTAAGAAAATTGTCTTATGCCTGTTTACCCATACACCAGCTAATTTATCTGTTGCTTATGAATCTCACTGTGTAAGAATACGGATACCTTACATTAACTAAGACTTTTAGATTATACAATTATCATTCATGTTCTTCGTATCTGACAATTGTTTTTAGACATGTCTTATTAAAATATATTTTAATACACATTCCATTTGAATTGGATACTGACGAACATATTTTTCTACATTACTATGCAAACAACGAACAGAATCAATAATATTAGATTAAGAAAGTTTTAACAAACGTATTCTCCACTGAAATAGGTACAAGAAAAAGAAGCAAAAACTTTTGGGAACTATTCAATGTTTTACAAGTTTTCAATTGAAATAATAATATATTTATATTTTTAGAAATTCAGTTTAAAAGTTACAGAGCAGAGCGCCTGAGATAACTTGCAATACTGCCACTGGTTAGAAGACACATTTTAAACATTTAGAAACCGTTTAATAATTATTATATTGTTGGAGAACAGAGATTGAATATTTTGATTACACTTTTCAATAGTTGAATATTTTTCCTACTAATACTTTTACTATTGGAAATAATTCTCGGATGATTTATATGAGGGCTGACAACGCTAAACAGTGCAACATGCTTGACGCCGGTGCAGCAGCAGTAAAGGAGAGAAGATAAGAGGGTACATTTTGCTCGCACTCTGTTAGTGGTCGGTTGGTTGTTTGTGTCATTATAATTTATTGTTAGTTGTGGATGGCATGGCATTTGGGAAACTAAATGGTAATGTTTTGTGAAATAAAATTTTTGGTTTTTGTTGAAGTATTGAAAAGATTTAGATAAAATGATTTGACGTTCAAATATTATAAGATGAAGAAAGGCGAAACACGAAAAATTAAAATAATTGAAACAGAAAAGATTATATGTAATAAAAAGCGAAAAATTAAAATAATGGTAAATGTTAAAATAAATAGAAATTCGAATGTGACATTTTAATCCAATAGACACCTAATGATGCCTAAGCATCAAAACCATATTCATATAAAACTTTTACATTCATAGCAGTGGATATGAACCTGATATTGTCTACTGAATGAACGAAGTCAATCAGTTCCATGAAAATGTCGGCGTTTGAATTTTATGATACTTGACAGAAGCAAAATTTTAGGTGTACTTCATTTGAGTTTATGACATTGGATATAAACATGGTGGTCCTTGTTGAATGCTCGAAATGAACTAGTTCCATGAAAACACCAGTACTTCAATTTCACAATATCCGATCTAAATAATTTTGATATGGTATTCAAGTCATTGAATATGATTGTTTGCCGTAATAATTCCAAAAAAGCCTTACCTTTAACTTTACTTGATATCAACCAAGCAAATACCAAAATTCATAAAAAAATTAATCGAACAGAATATTTTTAATAAGTAAATATTTGGCCACTTGAAGCCCACTGAATACACTGTCTGACTGTAGTAAAATTTACACTAAATTCTTTTGCATCTCAGCTCTTAATGGTCGGATTTCGATTTTCTTTTTTTTTTTGTTTGAAATTTCTTGTGAAGAGGACACTTCTTTGTCTCTATACATTTATCTCTACACCTTAAGAGTCCTGCACAATTTCCAAAAAACACAAATTTTCCTTTGAAATTAGATGGTTTGTGGCGTTTTCTTAAATCTATTCTCATTCTATTATAAAGGTTTACTTACTACTGAGCCTTCCTTTTTCAGATTGTCCTGCCATACACACTGCTGATTCAATTTCTTGGGATACTTACTCAAAAACTTGTCTAAACAAGTGTGTGAGATAAGAGAGACGTAGGTTTTCGTCGCCAACTGGCACAAGGAAGTATGGTGCCAAAAAATTGGAATGATTTCTTCTGCTACGATCAGAATAAGAGGAACTCTTCAAGTTACTTGAAGAACATGCAGTTTTGTAGGAATTGATGGAATCATTCGTTCATCTCGTCCGGATTAAACTTCAATTGATGGAATACAATGCAGGCAACAGGAAGAAGTAGACAGCAGATTTTTTCCACGTTAAAGACAGTGTTGAATATAGAGCAAAAAAATTAATTATTTGCATAGCTGATACTGATGTACTTGTTTTGGCAATCTCTTTCTTTCACATTTTCAAAACTACAGGACTTCAGAAAATATTCTGGGAAGGTTCAGAGATACATGAGCATTAATGCCATGTTTGAAAGTATGGGTGAACATAAAGCTGTTGCATTAAGAAAATTTCATCCTCATTTCGTCATCATTTGCAATGAAATGGAAACAGACTGCCTGGAAAGTGTGGAAATCATTTTCTGAAGCCTTCCAATCTATCTCTCTACCAGAACAGTCTTTTCTGATGAGACTTTTCAAGTTCTGCAGAATTTTTGAAATGGTGGAATAATATACTGGATGTTCCATATGAGAAAGCAAAGTTTTAGGTATTTGAATATTGAAAAGTTGATGCCTTTGCATAAAATCTCCGGTACATTAGAAGACTTTCACTCCTCTCAAATATTTTAGTTAACCCTTATTTTTGCACTGACCAAATGCTTTACGTTAACTATTAATAGCAAAAAAATATGTCATTTATGTTGCATGGTTGTTCCGTGAATTTTTCGTAATAACTTGGTAGAGCTGCAACATTTTCAAAACAAAAATTATTACTGGACGTAAAATATCACTCTGCAATCAACGGTGTAAGAATATGTAATTTAAATAATTCAAGATTTAAGCTACTCGGCCTTAAATGCACACCCTATAGTGGACCCAAAAAGAGTACATAGTAGAGTAAAAAATCATCGAAATTATCGTCAATGGATTTATATGTTATTTAATACTAAAGCGGCACCTCATTCTACCATAGAAATATATTAAATTTAATCCGTTTTTGCCTCCTACCAGAGATGAAAACCACCACTAGGACATTCTGTATAATTGCCAGAGTCGACCAAATGGGTTGAATGTGTGAACGAGGCGCATTTATACCTAATAATTTGTTGACCGCTGTGAAGCTTTTATAGACGAAGATAAACATCCGGGTAACTCGTTGTCCAGTGGTGCCACACATATATTTATATAGGTATTTATAAAATGGTAATATTGTTCATATTTTATAAAATAAAACAAAAAATAAATATAATTAAATTTTAATTTAAGACATGGTAACTCATGCACAATTAACACAATCCAAAGGCTTTACGAATTTACCAAATTCTCTTGTAAGCCGGAAAATAAAATTTAAAATTTAAATACTTTTTCAATTTCTTTTAATAGTCAATAAAGAAAATATAAAATTTATCATTTTGAATTTGTTAATAAAATTAGTTTTCAGCTATAATTTTTTCTTAAAAACTCAATATATAGTGTAGCATGTTAATTGGGGACACTCTGTACTTAAACATATTAAAAATTAGAATAAAACAATTATTAGTATTATCCTAAACTTCAGTACAACTTCGTGAATAAACTATTTAAATGGCTTCGTATTTTCCCAAGATCACCCTTAATTTCCATCAATTTCCCTTAACACAACTTGGTTACCGACAACAATAAGCTTATAGGCTTATTCTTAAGATTAATGGTTTTACAATAAAATACTCCTACTTTGTTATTGGCTTGACTGTCAACTAATTTTACATTTGCCACAATGATGTCCGAAAATAGAATTTATAATAGCTTTTCTATATAAAGTAGAACTTATCCGCTCTTATTTACCAGTCTGGAAAAGTAATCTTCTTAGAGTCTTGTAGAGAACTGAACAATTGTATTTTATTACAATATATAAGGTGATTTTCGTCAGAGACAAAATGAAAAATAGAAACATGCAGGTTGGAACTCAATATAAATGAGAAGAGTTCCCCAAGTGCAAAAAGTTTTATGCACATTTGTCCCCATTGACAAATTATATTTTTCCTAACTTTTTACACGTCATTTAAAAATTCTCTTTTTGTCGCTTCATTTTATAGGAATTACTGCTAAAGGAACTATCTTAAATAATTCGAATACCTACGAAATCACTGCATACGAATTATGTTTTCCCTTTATTAATTTGTTTACAGTGTATTGAGGGGCCAAATCAAGAGAATCTGACCAGAAGCAAAAATTAACTCCAATTTGAACGAACATTAGTATACTTATAATAATAACTAATGATCGGGAGCAAATTCAAAACTAATAAATTCTTGAAGATCATTGCTATGTATCGAAGGTGGTTACGAGGCTTGGATCAGTTTTTATGTTTATGATCTTATTATTTTAAAATTTGTAACATATACAGAGTGTGTAAAAGTATTGAAACATGACCGTTTAAAATATTGATTGTATAAAAAACCTTGGATAGGTCGATTTCATTTTGAATTAGTCAACTTCTGGTGCAATTTATACTTTTTAGATTTACACACGCCATTCCCAGACACCCCATCCCCAACCACCCCAACATTTTTAGCAACCTACGCTTTATGATACCTCAAAAGAAATGTATTTTAATAGACTATTCAACGTCGTAAATAAAATGCGACAATGCGATTTACTTTCCGATAAATAAATAAAGAAATGTTTGTAAATGCTTTAACCGCCTTCCAGGTCATTTGATTAACCCTCTTAAGTCTAGACTTGTGTGCAAAAAGGAGGCGGGGCCCTACAGTTTATAGTGGGATCTGAATCACTTCTTGGGGGTAATTTATAGTTGAAAATTACTTTGCAGTAGGTGGGACTCGTACCCACTTCGCTAGATATGCTCAGAAAGAAAGTGAAACGTGCTAATTACTGTGCTACTACTACTTTCGATTTGAAAAAAATAACATAATATCTAATAAGATGTTCAAACTCAGCTCCGTTAATACTCGGGCAATGTGCAAGTAGCTGTTCAAAGTATCGTAAACAGTTATCGAATGCCATTTGGGATATTCGATCAATCTCCTCCCGTCTTCAATCTTTCAGATCCTTCAAATTATTTAGCTTATTATTATAGACACAATCCTTTAAAGGACCATATTATAAAAAGTGTACGGGGTGTACGGTCAGGAGATCTAGCCGGCCATACGATTGACCCTTTTCCGCCTATCCATCGGGCTAGAAACACTTTACTCAAGTAGTCTGACATTAAGTCCATAGTGTGGAGGGACACCATCTTGCTGAAACCATACGCCATCGGCTACTGGTAAATCATCACACGGAAAAATTGCAGCAATACACGAAAACTATATGGGTTTGTTATATAAGTCCAAGTAAATTACGGATGTTAAATTATCCTTTATAACAAATGGCCCCATCTGTTTTGGAGTTATCTTGTAAAATCTATAAAAAACTGGAAATACACTTTTTAAAGTTTCAGGAAGTTTTATTAAAACTTAAAGTCTACACTTGTGTCGGCTTCTTTAGGGCTTCTTCAAGAGTACAACAATACGTTTAAAACATAAGTTTAAAATTGTCTTATTTACTAATACATAATAGTTATAATAAAACGATTACGAAAGGATCAACCTAAGCCTTTTACAATTCTGTCTGAAATTACTAACTACTAACTTAAATTACAATAAAATATCTAATGTGCCATAAAATGTATATCAATATACTAACTAGTTAACTAGTGCCATGAATTTGAACAATTTTATCTAGAATGTTAGAACCCACAAAAATCTGTTATTCGTTTGTTACATTTTTATTGCTTTTTGCAGCTTTCATTATTTCTAATTGCTCTAGTAAATCTAATTTCTTACCTTCCTTTTCGGAATGAAGTAATTCGACAGTCTATGAAGTAATCCATTTAAATACAATGTGTGGCCATGCCTTGCTACATATATTGTTCGATATGGACTTTTTATGTTCCACCAGCCGCTTTTTTAGATTTCGACCAATTTGACCAATATAGAAGGTGGGGCAATAGTGCGTCGGACCTCGATATCTGGAGTTCTACGATAGCTAGAAATATTTTAAAAAATTGCTAGTAAACTAGATAAAAAGTCTATAATTTTCAATTATTTTCGAACATACAGGGCGGGTCAAGACGAAATTACAGGTCCAAGTGACTTTTTTTTAAAAGGAATGCTATGTATATCAGTAAATATTTTGAAGCCTCTTTCTAGGCTCTATCCATTCCTATATTAGCATTGAATATTTCCCAACCACTTGGATGTAATGTTTTTTTTTTGTTGAAATAATGCAATCTGCAGATGGATATTTAAAAAATCACCACAGTCACAATTATGGGTTTTAAGAAAAACTTATGTGAATACCAGTCACGAGACATCTAATTAATGTTTTCGAATCATTTCCATTTCCTAAAAATGTACAGGGTGGCCAAACAATATTTTTAAATTAAGAACACTTTTAAATTCAATTTTTTCAAATGGACCACCCTGTAGATTTTTCGACAATGTGATGTAGAAATGAAAAACGAACATTTTTGTAAGTATTTCCCTATGGCTAATTGCAACCAATTTCGTCTTATTGAGCAATAATTACAAAATTCAAAAATAAACTAAGAAAGAGGATTCTTCAAATAACTCAGTAGAAAAAATTATAATAAATGTTCTACATGTTGCCCATTTTGATTGACACACATCTCTATGCGCTTTTGAAATGAGGTTCTTCCCACTATTCCTAATACTGCCGGTGTGATAGATGTAAAGGCAGTTATTATTCTATCCTTCATATTTTGTCCTGTTGTTGGTGTGTCTCTATAAACAATATTATCCTCTATTTATTCGTAAAGATCTGCGGTTAATTATAAATATGAATGTTTGTCTGTCTGCAATGCATTAACGTCTCTGTTAATTAGCGCCAGTGTAAAATGGCGAATAAGTTTTTCCTTATTTGAGTTGTTACCCGGAAAGTTCTGAAAAACTTTTTGCAGTTTATGAGGTGCATCCAATCCCGCCTGACTGTCAGGCCAATAAGCTGATGTCTCATATATCATTCCACAAAAAGCTTTCGACAAAATTGAATTACATACTTGACTATTGTTTTACAACAAACTTATTTTTTTAATAAAGAATTACAGTGGCAAAATTTTAAACTTTTTAATTAAAATTTACTAGCTGGAAAAATAAACAAGAATATACAAATTCAATTAAATTCCGTTACAATCTCGGTCATTACAAAAAATAATTATGAAATATTGTAACATAAATGACATGCAGTAAACATTTATATTTTGTGTGATGCTAAACATTCAGAAACGCTATATACAGTTATATTTCTATAATATGTAAAATACACACTGTAAAATATTACTAAATTTTTGGGCATAAGGAGTTATCGTTATACAGGGCGTTTTGAAAATATTGAGACAACGCTTAGCCATAGATTCTTGATATCAAAGCAAGTCGATTCGACCGAAAAAGTAATTGTCTAACTTTTTCAAGATACAGGGTGGTAAAGTAAAACAAATTTTATTCATACTTTGTCTCTATCCTGGAGACAATTGTACGTATCTACTTCAAAGTTGGTAACGACATGTTTTTAGATCGATAATTACAATACCACATTTTATAGAGGGCGTTAGTTACAGTACTTTCTTGTGACACTATAAGCCATAACTCTTTTGAGGTTATGGACATTTTCTATTATAATTGAAACGCAATTTAATTTTCTAAATAAAAGGTGTACTTGTTTAAACGCGATAAAATGCAAAATTTTAATAATTACTGTGAACAAACGCTTATTTTTAGATGAGTTCAGAATATTTATGATTTCAATTTGTCTTCTCTAATTTTCATTTACTTAGTTACAATATGTTGAATTGCTTATATCTATATATGAATAAACCGTTTTATAATATATGACTCAAATATGACTGACTAAGATAATTTTTTATAATGGAAAAGAGTGTATCCGTGGATTTCTCTATAGTTGCACAAAAAAAAAACAAAATAGAGAAAATTTTAAAACGAAGCAATATCTAGATAAAAACAAACTAATCACAGAATTGCAAAAGGACAATTGGATTGATATATATATATATATATATATATATATATATATATATATATATTGTTATTATACATGATTTGCAGGAAACAACTACTCAGCGGGCAAATACCCCGACCTGCATTGAATTACACCTTACAAATCATGCAAAAAATTGGTAGCCAATGTCATTTGTCTACTCCCTGACCAGACATAGACCGGTTTCGAACTTATTAGTTCTCCTCAGTATGCCTTAGGTCATGGAGCAGACAAATGACAGTGGCCAACCTGCTAGTCTTATACAGACTAATGTAAATGGTGTAGTGGTGAGAGGTAAGTGAATCCTCTCATGTGGTCTAATGCTACTATACACCAGACATCATAGATGTCTCCATGGTGCATAGCGACTTGCCATTTTGCAAGTACCGAGAGCGGCGACCTTCAGCCCTTGGTGGACTTAACCTATATACTGTTATTATACATGATTTGCAGGAAACAACTACTCAGCGGGCAAATACCCCGACCTGCATTGAATTACACCTTACAAATCATGAAAAATTGGTAGCCAATGTCATTTGTCTACTCCCTGACCAGACATAGACCGGTTTCGAACTTATTAGTTCTCCTCAGTATGCCATAGGTCTATAGGTCTATAGGTCCATAGGTATAATAACAGTATATAGGTTAAGTCCACCAAGGGCTGAAGGTCGCCGCTCTCGGTACTTGCAAAATGGCAAGTCGCTATGCACCATGGAGACATCTATGATGTCTGGTGTATAGTAGCATTAGACCACATGAGAGGATTCACTTACCTCTCACCACTACACCATTTACATTAGTCTGTATAAGACTAGCAGGTTGGCCACTGTCATTTGTCTGCTCCATGACCTATGGCATACTGAGGAGAACTAATAAGTTCGAAACCGGTCTATGTCTGGTCAGGGAGTAGACAAATGACATTGGCTACCAATTTTTCATGATTTGTAAGGTGTAATTCAATGCAGGTCGGGGTATTTGCCCGCTGAGTAGTTGTTTCCTGCAAATCATGTATAATAACAGTATATAGGTTAAGTCCACCAAGGGCTGAAGGTCGCCGCTCTCGGTACTTGCAAAATGGCAAGTCGCTATGCACCATGGAGACATCTATGATGTCTGGTGTATAGTAGCATTAGACCACATGAGAGGATTCACTTACCTCTCACCACTACACCATATATATATATATACATATATATATATATCCTTAATTTTAAATAATCAGTAATTGTTTACCTTAAATTGTGTACCTGCAAAGGAATTTGTGTATGAATTTGTCTACATTAAGTTAAAAAAAAAAAATGCGACTATTTTATAGTACATGTGACCTTAACTTTTAACCTCAAGTTAGTAAGTATTTTAGCGAACTATATTATATGACTTATTAAATAATAATTTTATTTATAGATGTCTTGATAAAGGGAATAAATAATTTCCGAAAGCTTGACAAAGTAACAAAAGAGTTTTTCTTTTTCTGTTTTGTGGCCGTAAACTTTTCACCTCTGACTGCAACCTCAAGATACACTACGTGTGTTTAATTTTGGCTTTATATATATATATATATATATATATATATATATATATATATATATACGTGCAACAATGTTGACACTGCCGGAGAATTGCTCATAAAAAAATAAAAAATAAAATTGAAATATGCACAAAAACAATTAAGTTAAAAAATTCAGAAATAAAAAGAAAGTCATGGATAACTAATGGCTTAGTAAAATCCCTAAATAAAAAAGATGAATTATACAAGTACATGACAAAATTTCCCACTGAGGAAAACAAAACTAAATTTAAACAGTATAAAAATAAATTAAGTGATTTAATTAAACAAACCAAAATTAAGTTTTATCAAGATAAAATAAATCGAAATAGTGACAATTCTACAAATCTGTGGCAATGTGTCAATGAAATTGTAAATAATAAAATTAAAAAGGATGAAATTAGTGAAATAAAGACAAGGGACGGTGATATAACTAAAGATGAGGCAGAATAGCAAATACATTTTCGCAATATTTTACTGGGATTGGGGGAAAACTTGCTGTTACAATTAAACAAAAAAACACCACTTATAGTTTCACCAATTTAACCAAAGTATCACATTCAATTTTCCTTTCTGAAACTGATGAGGATGAAGTAAAAGAGACTATATATAAATTAAAAAACAATAAATCTCCTGGTATTGACAACTTAACATCTGAAATTTTAATATATATATCCAATAAATGGTTGCACCTTTAACATACATAATTAACGTCTCAATGCAAACAGGGAAGTTTCCCTCAGTATTTAAAGTTGCAGTAATAAAACCGGTGTACAAAGGGGGTGTTAAACCGGAAGTGGCTAATTACAGGTCCATATCTCTGATCTCAACCCTAACAAAAATTTTTGAAATATTACTAAATAACGTATTCAAAATTATTTAGACAAATATAATATATTATCTAATAAACAGTTTGGGCTCAAAGAGAACAGGTCGACACAAGATGCAATAGATTACTTAATATCCAATATAAATAAATCTATTGATGAGAAGTGTCTCATACTTTGCATCTTTGTCGACTTGGCAAAAGCCTTCGACACGGTTAGTCACAGCCAGTTGTTATGGATATTGGAAAGGGTCGGTTTCAGAGGAGCTGCATATGATTTAATGAATAGCTATCTACATGATAGGAAGCAATGTACTAAAATAAATAATGTATTTAGCCCAGCTGAAACAGTAAAGTATGGAGTTCCTCAAGGAACGGTCCTTTGACCGATACTTTTCAATATATACTTAAACGACTTATATAAGTTGCCTGTAAAGGGAGATATAGTGAGTTTTGCTGACGATACTGCTGTAATATATAGGGCCCCTGACTGGGTAACTTTAAAAGAAACTGCAGAAAATGATTTTAAGCAGATAATGGAATGGTTTGATAGCCGGTTACTAACAATCAATTTCAACAAAACTCATTATATACCTTTCACGTCATATTCTAGTAATTTACCAGATTTTGATACCTTAACACTGCCAATTAATAATATGGATATACATATATCTTTAGTGCATACTATTAAACACCTAGGAGTAATAATTGACTGCCATCTAAAATGGGACATGCATATATATAAATTATATAGTAAATAAATTAAGATGTGCTACATATAGGGTTAAATATTTATCACAAATACGTACAATGCAAATTAGAATATTGTACTAGGCACTAATTGAAAGCCATCTAACCTATGGAATAGTCGCATGGGGGGCGGCAGTCAGCAGCTACATGAAGAAACTTGAAATAATCCAAAAATTTATTATTAAAATAATACATCATAAAGCTTATACTTACCCAACTAATGACCTTTACATAGAAACTAACATATTTGTTCCTCGGCAACTATTCCTCTTAGAAGTCATAACTAGACAACAAAAATATAGACGCGATTTAATCGATATCGAGCATATCTATAATACAAGATATAGGCAGTATGCTTCATATACCCAAACCAAAAAAAAGTACCTTATTAAGAAGTTATATTTACCTAGGACCTAAATTATACAGTTGTATCCCTTCTGATATGAAAAAAATAAATTCGCCTAAATTATTTAAATATAAATTAAAGAAATGGATGCGTCAAACTCCCAGGCTACAAATCCATCAGCTCATAGACCTTAAAAAGATGTACATAATTCCCTAAAAAAAAAAAATTAGGTTAAGTCCACCAAGGGCTGAAGGTCGCCGCTCTCGGTACTTGCAAAATGGCAAGTCGCTATGCACCATGGAGACATCTATGATGTCTGGTGTATAGTAGCATTAGACCACATGAGAGGATTCACTTACCTCTCACCACTACACCATTTACATTAGTCTGTATAAGACTAGCAGGTTGGCCACTGTCATTTGTCTGCTCCATGACCTATGGCATACTGAGGAGAACTAATAAGTTCGAAACCGGTCTATGTCTGGTCAGGGAGTAGACAAATGACATTGGCTACCAATTTTTCATGATTTGTAAGGTGTAATTCAATGCAGGTCGGGGTATTTGCCCGCTGAGTAGTTGTTTCCTGCAAATCATGTATAATAACAGTATATAGGTTAAGTCCACCAAGGGCTGAAGGTCGCCGCTCTCGGTACTTGCAAAATGGCAAGTCGCTATGCACCATGGAGACATCTATGATGTCCGGTGTATAGTAGCATTAGACCACATGAGAGGATTCACTTACCTCTCACCACTACACCATTTACATTAGTCTGTATAAGACTAGCAGGTTGGCCACTGTCATTTGTCTGCTCCATGACTTATGGCATACTGAGGAGAACTAATAAGTTCGAAACCGGTCTATGTCTGGTCAGGGAGTAGACAAATGACATTGGCTACCAATTTTTCATGATTTGTAAGGTGTAATTCAATGCAGGTCGGGGTATTTGCCCGCTGAGTAGTTGTTTCCTGCAAATCATGTATAATAACAGTATATAGGTTAAGTCCACCAAGGGCTGAAGGTCGCCGCTCTCGGTACTTGCAAAATGGCAAGTCGCTATGCACCATGGAGACATCTATGATGTCTGGTGTATAGTAGCATTAGACCACATGAGAGGATTCACTTACCTCTCACCACTACACCATATATATATATATATATCCTTAATTTTAAATAATCAGTAATTGTTTACCTTAAATTGTGTACCTGCAAAGGAATTTGTGTATGAATTTGTCTACATTAAGTTAAAAAAAAAAAATGCGACTATTTTATAGTACATGTGACCTTAACTTTTAACCTCAAGTTAGTAAGTATTTTAGCGAACTATATTATATGACTTATTAAATAATAATTTTATTTATAGATGTCTTGATAAAGGGAATAAATAATTTCCGAAAGCTTGACAAAGTAACAAAAGAGTTTTTCTTTTTCTGTTTTGTGGCCGTAAACTTTTCACCTCTGACTGCAACCTCAAGATACACTACGTGTGTTTAATTTTGGCTTTATATATATATATATATATATATATATATATATATATTGTTATTATACATGATTTGCAGGAAACAACTACTCAGCGGGCAAATACCCCGACCTGCATTGAATTACACCTTACAAATCATGAAAAATTGGTAGCCAATGTCATTTGTCTACTCCCTGACCAGACATAGACCGGTTTCGAACTTATTAGTTCTCCTCAGTATGCCATAGGTCATGGAGCAGACAAATGACAGTGGCCAACCTGCTAGTCTTATACAGACTAATGTAAATGGTGTAGTGGTGAGAGGTAAGTGAATATATATATATATATATATATACGTGCAACAATGTTGGCACTGCCGGAGAATTGCTCATAAAAAAATAAAAAATAAAATTGAGATATGCACAAAAACAATTAAGTTAAAAAATTCAGAAATAAAAAGAAAGTCATGGATAACTAATGGCTTAGTAAAATCCCTAAATAAAAAAGATGAATTATACAAGTACATGACAAAATTTCCCACTGAGGAAAACAAAACTAAATTTAAACAGTATAAAAATAAATTAAGTGATTTAATTAAACAAACCAAAATTAAGTTTTATCAAGATAAAATAAATCGAAATAGTGACAATTCTACAAATCTGTGGCAATGTGTCAATGAAATTGTAAATAATAAAATTAAAAAGGATGAAATTAGTGAAATAAAGACAAGGGACGGTGATATAACTAAAGATGAGGCAGAATAGCAAATACATTTTCGCAATATTTTACTGGGATTGGGGGAAAACTTGCTGTTACAATTAAACAAAAAAACACCACTTATAGTTTCACCAATTTAACCAAAGTATCAAATTCAATTTTCCTTTCTGAAACTGATGAGGCTGAAGTAAAAGAGACTATATATAAATTAAAAAACAATAAATCTCCTGGTATTGACAACATAACATCTGAAATTTTAATATATATATCCAATAAATGGTTGCACCTTTAACATACATAATTAACGTCTCAATGCAAACAGGGAAGTTTCCCTCAGTATTTAAAGTTGCAGTAATAAAACCGGTGTACAAAGGGGGTGTTAAACCGGAAGTGGCTAATTACAGGTCCATATCTCTGATCTCAACCCTAACAAAAATTTTTGAAATATTACTAAATAACGTATTCAAAATTATTTAGACAAATATAATATATTATCTAATAAACAGTTTGGGTTCAAAGAGAACAGGTCGACACAAGATGCAATAGATTACTTAATATCCAATATAAATAAATCTATTGATGAGAAGTGTCTCATACTTTGCATCTTTGTCGACTTGGCAAAAGCCTTCGACACGGTTAGTCACAGCCAGTTGTTATGGATATTGGAAAGGGTCGGTTTCAGAGGAGCTGCATATGATTTAATGAATAGCTATCTACATGATAGGAAGCAATGTACTAAAATAAATAATGTATTTAGCCCAGCTGAAACAGTAAAGTATGGAGTTCCTCAAGGAACGGTCCTTGGACCGATACTTTTCAATATATACTTAAACGACTTATATAAGTTGCCTGTAAAGGGAGATATTGTGAGTTTTGCTGACGATACTGCTGTAATATATAGGGCCCCTGACTGGGTAACTTTAAAAGAAACTGCAGAAAATGATTTTAAGCAGATAATGGAATGGTTTGATAGCCGGTTACTAACAATCAATTTCAACAAAACTCATTATATACCTTTCACGTCATATTCTAGTAATTTACCAGATTTTGATACCTTAACACTGCCAATTAATAATATGGATATACATATATCTTTAGTGCATACTATTAAACACCTAGGAGTAATAATTGACTGCCATCTAAAATGGGACATGCATATATATAAATTATATAGTAAATAAATTAAGATGTGCTACATATAGGGTTAAATATTTATCACAAATACGTACAATGCAAATTAGAATATTGTACTAGGCACTAATTGAAAGCCATCTAACCTATGGAATAGTCGCATGGGGGGCGGCAGTCAGCAGCTACATGAAGAAACTTGAAATAATCCAAAAATTTATTATTAAAATAATACATCATAAAGCTTATACTTACCCAACTAATGACCTTTACATAGAAACTAACATATTTGTTCCTCGGCAACTATTCCTCTTAGAAGTCATAACTAGACAACAAAAATATAGACGCGATTTAATCGATATCGAGCATATCTATAATACAAGATATAGGCAGTATGCTTCATATACCCAAACCAAAAAAAAGTACCTTATTAAGAAGTTATATTTACCTAGGACTTAAATTATACAGTTGTATCCCTTCTGATATGAAAAAAATAAATTCGCCTAAATTATTTAAATATAAATTAAAGAAATGGATGCGTCAAACTCCCAGGCTACAAATCCATCAGCTCATAGACCTTAAAAAGATGTACATAATTCCCTAAAAAAAAAAATTAAATAAATAAAAAAAAATTGAAGTATACTTATATCATCTATCCATAGGACAGACAAACTCCACACAATACTTTCAATATTTATCTTGCATAAATCTTAACTCAATATAAATGTATATATGTGTGTGTGTGTATATGCATCTATATGTATGTGTATATTTATGTGTATATATGTGTATATATATATATATATATATATATATATATATATATATATTTTTATATATACATTTTGTTATTTAGCACGCTTTGTTGAATTGTTGAAAAGTTCTCCCACTCACAAGGTTTTCCTTTCGTGAGATCCACTGCTCACTTGTTCACTTTCTACCATAATATTGTATATCATGATGTCATATTGTTCTGTATTCAATTAATTATACGTTAATGTTTTTATAATTAATCATGCAGTAGTGTAATTAATTATTTAGTAGTGAATAAATTATTATTTATTATTATTGTTATTCATACTATAAATAAATATAAAAATTGTAAATTCAATCAAATATTTTGAACACAACACTATATAACTTTAATTTTTTTCGCAACATTACCTCCAGTAAGTTGTGGAAAACTTAATTTCTGTGTGGGTATCCATTTATACCGCTACAGATAGAACTGAATTAAATTTAACGCAACATTCTTGTTTTATGAGAAATATAATGTTGTAAAATAATTTCATTTCTGTTTTTCTGCTATTCCAGAGACCCACTAATAGAATACGATTTTCTTTTTCATTCCCTAGAGAATCTTTTACAAATTGCAAATAATTATATCAATTATTTTCCTCCATTTACTTTTCTTATATCTGCCAGCAAATCTCCTGAAGAGAGAATTAGTACGAAATTTCCTTCGATAATTCCATTAATTTTCCGCTTGTCTCAATTTCCAATAAATTTTAGTCGAAAATGAGAAGAAAACGCAGTACAAGGCCTTCCTATATGAAAGTAGGTGTCTCAACATAAACATTACATTACATGTCTATGTAATAATGATTAATAGTGAAATATGTCCCCAAAACATTAAAAATTAATTAATATAGTATAACTATAAAATGAGTAGTTACTTGGAGAGGAAATTAGTATAAGTTGACTTATACTGTTTAATCCGGTATAAATAAATAATGTAATTTTCAGTTTAATTCAACTTGTACTATCTTTCCCAAGAACAAAAACAATATAAGAACTATAAGAATTTTAAACCTTGCTCGCATAGACCTAGGTAAGATAGATTTAAACATTATCAGTAGTTTCGTTAAAACTTAAATATTGAAAGTTTACCTCCACTGAAGTCCAAAGATGGGTCAGAGGCTGAGACGGCTGACTGTGATGTTTGCGAATTTTATGTGGATGACTTTAATTAATACTTTGAGTTTAAGTATTTTTAACACTCATTTTATTAGCTTCACCTCTATGTTTGTTTCTTTCTGTGTTTGTAACGGAATCTTTAAACGTGATTTTCGCCCACTTCAAACGTCAGATTAAACTGAAACCGAAGGACCGGTGAAATACAATAATTTGACAACTTTGTCCTAATGTCCTCGCCAGGATCAGCAAGATAAAATAAAATTTAAAAAAGATTTTGCCGGAGGCGCCGCTGTTATTAATATAAATTTTATTATTATTTTATTAGCTTCACCTGTACGTTTGTTTGTTTGTAACTGAATCTTTGAACGTAATTTTCACCCAAACTGTCTCGGCAGTTAGCACCAGAGCGGCACGCAAATAGGTGTACACTTTTGCACAACCTTCTGCGCATATGCGTTGTGCGCCTAAGTGAGCAGCGGTAATTCACTGCAGACAGCTACGCAACTATCCGCCCTCACTTAAGCTAATATCGCAGAACGCAAAAACGATATGAGTTTTGGATGTTTCTCGTATTATTATATAAGCATCAACACCCAACGCTCGACGAGAGTTAAGCAAACGCGGTACAGTTTGTGATCATTACATACCAGAGTACATATACGTAACTTCGGAATTGTCTGTAACGTATTTGCCGTTGTATAAGCCCTTGTTAAACACTAGTTCCAACTTTAATACATATACATACACTATGATGTAATATTTAATTATGTACTACTAGCGGATACTCAGCGGTTTCGAAAAGCAGGCGGGTATCAGCTGGTTACTATATGTATCGGTGTTCATGATGCTAATTCTAAAATTCACCAAATCCAATATACTGGTGAGAAACGTGCCGAGGGATGAATGGCAGTGACTAAAATGTCATGTCGCTAGCACCAACCTCAGGGAACCGGGCACACCCTGTTGTATAAGAGCCTTACCCTTCTATCGGACCTCTGAGAGGGTTGACCGTTTTATTGTCCATTAGTCGTGGGAACAACAATGAAAAATGAAACTACAATTCAAAAAAGAGGAGATTGGCGAAAAAAAATTTATAGTTTAAAAAAACTTAAAAATCACGCTTTAATAGCGAACCGAACTAAAAGTAAAAAATAATGTTTTAATATTAAGATTTAACTCAATATAATTAAATGATTTTTAATAAATTTAAAATTATTATTATTATTAGCCGTTACTCGAGTCCGAGTATAGAAATGTTACAGTCGATAAATTGCGTACAATAAAAAACAAGTAAAAGGTGTAGTCTATTGTAATTCCCATTCATCTACGGTGCACACGACTATGGCTATAGAGGCCAATTCGGGAGAGCACATGTCGACCGCAATCAGGACAAACATAGACCTGGTTAGGTCTTGGATTCGGCCTTCTTGCAGCAACATTTCCTTGATAGCTGGCCACAACCCCTCGCCATTCGGTTCTGTCCGCTGCAAGTTGTTCCCATTGCTCGTCTGCAATACCGCAGGATTTTAAATTTTCATGGAGAGCGTCTTTGAACCTCTTTCGTTGACCGCCACGCTTTCTTCTACCGCTTAGCAATTCACCATAAAGTGTACATTTAGGAAGGCGGTTATCATGCATACGATGAACGTGACCTGCCCATCTTAGGCGTGCTCTTGAAATAAGCACCTCAATTGGAAGGCTGTTTGCTCTCCTGAGCACTTCCACGTTTGATATGTGATGGAACCAACGGATTTTCATCATACTTCTGAGGTGCCTTTGCTGAAAACGTTCTAATTCTTTCACATGACGACGGTAAGTGACCCAGCTTTCACATCCATATAGCAGTGTTGGAATGACAACTGCTCTGTAGACAGCCATTTTCGTTGACAAAGCAAGGTCGTGGTTGTCAAATACTCTCTCTCTAAGTCCCCAGAATGCTCTAGATGCAGCGTTAATTCTATTGCGAATCTCGCTGTCCATGTTTGCTTTGTCATTAACAACGTTGCCTAAGTAATTGAACTGATCCACCACTTCAAGAGAATTTCCGTTAAGTGTAATGTCTATTTGGTTCACTTGATGAGGAGTTGACATAATCTTAGTCTTTCCAATGTTGATTTTAAGTCCCAAAGAATCATAGCTTTGGGCATACACATCTAAAAGTTCTTGAAGCTCTTCCGGCGTAGAGGCTAAAAGTGCACAGTCATTCGCATACTGGAGATCACAAATGAATCGTGTGCGTGTCTTCGTGAAAGCTCTAAAGCGCCCTATGTTAAAGAGACCGCCATCAAAACGGTATCTGAGACCTATTCCTCTGACAGTCAGTTTGTTGTCAACAATAATTGTTAGAGCAGTGGTAAACAAATTAAAGAGTAGGGGTGCCAGGACACATCCCTGCCTAACTCCAGTGAGAGTTTGGAAAGGTTCGGTTGCCTCATTATTATACATAACCTGGGCGTTGTTGTTTGTATGTAGACTGCGACATACTTCCACAAATTTTCTAGGGATACCTAAGCGGAACATAATTTTCCAGAGCACTTCCCTGTCCACCGAGTCAAACGCCTTGGTTAAATCAATGAAGGCCATGTGAATTTCTCCTTGATGTTCGAGTGCTTTTTCTTGAAGCTGTTTAAGTGTGAAGATTAAATCCGATGTGCCTCGGTTTGGTCTAAAGCCACTTTGTGTTTCAGGAAGTAACTTTTCCATAACAGGTGTTAGCCTATTTGCCATCGCTTTAGTGAGTATCTTCCCTCCAACAGCCAGGAGAGCTATACCCCTGTAATTTCCACAGTCCGCAGCGCTCCCTTTGTTTTTGAAGAGGTTGATTAAAAGTGTATCACGAAACTCCTGCGGAGCTTGACCACTTTCCCACACGATATCAAACAGTTTTTTGAGGTAGGGTATGAGCTCTGACGACACAGCTTTAAAGATCTCAGCTGGGAGTGAGTCGGCGCCGGGAGATTTGTTATTTTTTAGCTGCCCAATGGCGGTTAAGATCTCTTCCGTTGTTAGTGGTTTATCTAAGTCTTCGAAGGTGTCATATTGAGGGATAAGATTTATAATATCGTGATCGGCTTGACTTTGCTGGTTAAGAATGCTAGAGTAGTGTTCTTTCCATCGGGCTCTTATTTCCTGGTCTTCTTTGAGGAGATTTCCATTTAAATCTTTAATAGGGCACATATTTTTCCGACTGGGGCCGTACACTGCTTTTACTCCTTGAAAGAAATTCCTGTAGTCGTGTGAATCGGCGGACCTTTGAATTTCGCTGGCCTTGCTTGCCCACCACTCGTTCTTTATTCTTCTGATTTCGCGTTGCGTTTCATACTTAGATTGGGTAAAAGCTTCTGCTTTTGATGAGTCGTTGGGGTGGTTGATAGCGTTTTGGAAGGCAGTATGTTTGCGGTCAAGAAGTTCTTGTATAAAAGCTTCATTATCATTGAACCAGTCCTCCTGTTTTTTACTTGCTGTAGTGCCAAGAATTTCCTCACTCGCACTTTTTAAACTGTCTTTAATTTGTGCCCAGGTAGCAGCGACAGAATTGGTTTCTTCTAGTGCACTCAAATTCTCTTGAACTTTTTGCTTTAGCTGTTCGACGGTTTGTTGGTCACGCAATTTACTAATACAGAGACGGAGTCTGCGTTTTACTTGAGTTCTTCGGTGTTTGGGTCTCATAACAATTTTCATTTTAGAGACAACAGGACGATGATCGGTCCAACATTCGCTATCAATGCGCGCCTTTGTAATTTGGACGTCCTTGAGATGCTTCCTACGTACGATAACATAGTCCAGTAGATGCCAGTGACCTGATCTGGGGTGACGCCAGGTGCCTTTAAATTTATCCTTTTGTCGGAAAATGGTGTTTGTTATAACTAGATCATGTTCGGCGCATTTAGTTAGCAGTAGTTAACCGTTAGCGTTCATGTTGCCCAAACCGTTCTTGCCTATGATGCCTGGCCAGGTGTCTGCATCTCTCCCTACTCTAGCGTTAAAATCGCCAAGAATAACGAGTCGTTCCGTTTTAGGTATTCTACAGAGGGTTTCTTCCAGCTGTTGATAGAAGCTTTCCTTGGTTTCGTGACTTGCATCCAGAGTGGGAGCGTAGGCGCTTATTAGATTTACCGCGTTGCCATCTGATAGCTCATAACGTAGCAGCATTAGACGCTCGGATAGGCCTTGTGGTACTTGTGTTAAGTTGGATACAAGTTGATTCCGAACGGCAAATCCTACTCCATGTAGTCTTCTTGAATTGGTGGGAAGACCTTTCCAATAGAAGGTGTAGTACTTTTCTGTGAGAGAGCCTTCCTCCAAAAATCGAGTTTCGCTGAGAGCTGCAACATCAACATTGAGTCGGTGAAGTTCTCTATCTACTAGAGCAGTTCTTCTTTCAGGCCGATTGGTGCGAGTGCTGTCGTTCAAAGTACGAACATTCCAAGCGCCGTAGATGAAAGAATTAGTTTTGTTGGATTTAACTTGTCGGTGTTTTTTCGACATTCGATGAGGTGTCCCTGTGGGCACCCTCCCCCGGAGATCCGATCGGGAGGGTATTTTACCTCCGGATGATTTTGTCCCACTTGAACGCTCCATCATTTTTTAAAAGCCTTAATCGACTGAAAACGAAGCTGCATTTGAAGTTTTAGCTGGAGCAGGTATGCAACTGACCAGCTCGGTTGCGGAAGGCGAGTGGTGTGGTCCCATGGCACAGAAGGAGACTGCGACGATGGGGTAACCAAACGATTCCAAAAGCAACCTTTGTGTGCGGTGGGTTATTTTTATCGCACTCTTCGTGAGAAGGTGGATGTGCTCACGGCAAAAGGTAAGGGTTATTCCGCCCTTACTCGGTCGTTAGAGCCTCGTTAGTGAAAACAGGGTGCACCAAGTTCAAATTGAACTCATCGCGAAGGTGAGGTTAACAATTGAGTAGGAGAGGCTATAACTTGCGCTTCACTACCCCATTTAAAATAAGAATGAAGTGATTGACAAGAAAAATTCATTTTATTGTAAACAGCGTTTTACTATATTATTTTTATAATTCTGCTTTTATCAACAGCTACAAATAAAACATTTATACAATAAAATGAATGTTTTTCGTCAATCACTTCATTCTTATTTTAAACTTATTAAAAATCATTTAATTATATTTTGGTGGATAGCCGAGTGGGTTAAGGCGCGAGGTGTCAATAGCGATTAGTCACAAGGACATCGCACCACCGGGTTCGAATCCTGGCTCCGGCACTGTCTGAGGAAATGGTTGTATGTCCGCGTTTTTTCAATGTGTAACCCTCTTCCGCACAAGCCTTGGCTTCTGGAATTGGGGGTTGTCTAATTTCTGTGGTGTTTATTTATATTATTATTAGTGGACTTTCTACCGCTGTTGAACAAAATCTTAATATTTAAAGATTATTTTTTACTTTTTAGTTCGGTTTGCTATTAAAGCTTGTTTTTCAGTTTTTTAAACTATAATTTTTTTCAAACAAAACTGTTGACGACATTAATGCACATGATATATCAGGTATATTCAAATAATACACAGGTCGTTTTAATGTTTAGTCTTTATTTAATTATTTAATTTTTAGGTCCATTGCATTGACGATAATAAACGTTGGAAATGTGCATTTTATCAGAAACGTCAATGATATGCAGGGTGTACCAGGTATATTGGCAACATTTTTGTGATATCTTGTATATCTTTATTCGTTTTGAATGATTTTTAGGTCCATTTAGAACAACGGAAAATGTGAATACACATGATGACAACAGCGAGATTGATTACTTAGATTCTGACTGTGACGATAGTGTGAAAAATGGAGATTTCTATGCAGATGATGAGGTTTCAGATGAGTCAAGTGATGATGCTGTAGCGTTATTTGTGATTGGAGAAGTGTTATATAGAGAACAAATTATTAACAAGAAAAATGTGGAAGTTACGGTAAAAAGGATGAGGTGTAAAGATGGCCCAAATTTACGAAAAAAAGGCAGGAAAGAAAATCAAAAGGGATACGGGGCAGGCGTATATTACTGCAAAGGGTAAAGAAGAAACGCAAGAAATATAAAAAATAGATACTGCAAAAACAATTTGGAATACTGGGCTTTAGGATCACGTGATAAAAGAGTAATTTATATTGCCATTCATTCTAAAACGACGAAAACTGCCGTTAAAAGAAGATGAAGCAATAGTCAAGGAATAATGAGGTAAGCCATTCTTTTTTCTTTAAAACTGATGGCTAACAAACAAAAGTGTTTAGAGGTTACTTTATGAAAACCTTAAGTGAGGCTCAGATGTTTGTTACTTTAGCGTTATATCTGGGGGTTCTTTATCACAAAACTGACGTTCTAAAGGTAGTCACAGATCAAATATTTTCATTTCCTCCTATGAATCCCACTACACTAGAAGAACAAATGGCAAGAAATATTTGGCTCCTCATTTAACTTTACAAATTATGTATGATTTGTACTGTGAGAATCGTGAAAAGAAGGTTTCTAGGCGCATTTACGAGATAGAATTTCATAAACTGACGTTGACTTTTAAAAAAACTAAAGTCGACACATGCCACAAATGTGATGTTTTGCACATGAAACTAAAGGTTGCTGAAGATGAAATTAAAAAAAATATAGAACGAAATAGATGAGTATCTCGCAGAGGCTGATAAAACGTATTTGAAGAAAGGTGCAGATAAAACCTCTGTTAAAGAAAAAGAAGACACAAAATGTTACACCTTTGAGCAGTGCCTTCCAAGGCCATATGTCAACTCATCAGTGTCATTTTATAAAAGGTAGTTATGGACTGATAACAAGACGTTACATGATACGGGCAATGGAGTAGTTACTTGCTTCATGTAGAATGAAGCAGAGGGTGGACGCAAAATAAAAAAACATAAGTCTTTTATTTTAAAAACATGATAATATAAGTCACATTTATAAATAGGTCCAAAATAGTACAAGTCATATTTTTTTCGCTAAAAATTGAAAATATACACGAAATTATATCCTGACATTCATTAATCTTACCAAATAAAAGTAATTTTCCTAAAATATTTCTGATATTAATAAGTGAGTTGATACCAGAATAAGAAATAGAAATGAATAAAGCAATAAACACTGTTTTCTACACTTTTTTGACTTATCCTGTTTTCCCACCCGTCATAGATTTATTGTACACGTTTTCATTCACTGTACACAAAAATTAGTTTTTTTTTAATTTGGCGGAATGGCGTGATGAAAAATATATATAAAAAAATTATTACAATTTTTTTATGTTATTGTTGCAGGACCTAATCGATTATTTTACCAAAAATGAATCACTTTAAGGTACATATTATACAAAAGCGAGAGGACCGTGGCTCAGTGATTGGAGCGTCTAGAGTATGAGTGCTATTTTTCTCAAGTCAATATGTTTCATGTCTAAACACTAAAACATTTGAACACTACACTGAAATACACTACTCGATAAGCGTTTCGCTAACATCACCGGGAGACGAATAAGACTATTTTACAGTTTTCATCATATTCTCACGAATATTATAATAATATATTAGCGAAACGCGCGTTGGCTAGTGTATTCGAGTGTAGTGTTCAAATATTTCAGCGTTTTGTAAAAGTGATTTCTAGGCACCAAAGATATTGATTTGTAAAAAATAGCCCTCATACGAAATTGTCCCAACCGCCAGTACTTGGACACAGCGTTAAATTGTCTCCTTAAACAAGACTACGCACCATATATGTTGAAGGAGATTCTCAGACGCCGATTGAAAAATTCAGTAGTTGGTCCATCAGTAACTTCTCATTTCTTTATCAGCTAATTTATACTCCGAAGTTACTCTCGATTGATTCTTTCCAAGCAAAATTAATATGTGTTGTTGTAAAAGATATATTGTTATTTATAATACAGAATAACAGTATAACAATAGTTTGATATTCTAGTTATTATTAGAAAAGGTTAGATTCTCTGTATAAATTAACTATAATTTCTTCGAGGGTCCAACAGAATATGAAAGTTTGTAGGCGCTTCTACGATGCAAATTAGAACCCATCGTATTCGATCCTAAGCTAAAGACCGCAAGTTCGCAAAAGCCTGTCCCCCAATCTTATTTTGATCTTAACTTGATCAAAATTCCTTTCATAACTTGAACGATCTAAAAGGATTCGAGCTTAATGATTGAAATTTATATGAGCTCTAAATTTCAATGTCACGTACCGAGACCAATTTCCAATATACGAGATATATTGGAGACTGTTGAATTATTAACGATAACATTCGATATTTGGCAAATGTTTCTATTTCATTCGTTAAATGTATGTTTGTTAATCAAATCTAAATCGGACCCCTTCCCCCTTCGTCAAAAATTGTCACGGTAAATAGTCGGTACATGGGTGCACATGTGTTAAAACTATCTATGATATCTATAAAAATAGAAAAAATACTATAAGTATTTTTCTATTCGCATTAACTTCAAATACCTTTGAATTTAAAATTGACTTTAATTAATTTTAATATTTATATGATAGTTCTCACTATTAAGTTGCTTCATATTTATGAAAATAAGTTTTAAAGCCCTAACTTTACCTGAAGTAATCTGCATCTCTAGTTACAATTTCCATATGTTGAGCATATTCGGGTCGTAAAAATAATAAATTGCAGAAGTTGCCATTACAAGTAAAAGTTCTTCCCAATGAAGCTTAGGTTTCGTAAAGAAGCTCTAAAAATATAATTTATATTTACATATAAGCCAGTCATCGTCAGGTAGATTAACACTTTTACGCAGTATTAATATTCTTAGAGTTATAGGCGGGGGAAGTCAAGCACCGTATCGCACTCACTCTGTATATCGAAACTTTCCTATACACTTCCACGCTCCACTTTTGAAGTTTAAATAAATATATTTATTATCAATTTTGAAATTACAAATGTCTACAACTATCGGTGGTTACAAACCACCTTGCGGTACAGCATTTGGCGCGTCTTTTTTAAACGATGTCCCCAATAGGCTTAATATGTCCTTGACATCGAGTACAAATAACGGAACATCTTAGTCCAGCTTTTCTACAAGTACATGCGGCATTGCAGTCTTTTGTACACTCCCAACTTATTGTTTTCAAATGTTCTTGTAGAGAGTCTTCGTTTTTGGTAGTAATGGGAAACAGATCATTTCTCTTTCATCCAACCTCAATATTGAGGCCTTTTAATATTGCCCTACCACTGCTGAATTTGATAGTATGTTCTAAAAGGGCGTTGGCATGCAGCAGACTCATCTGGAAGTAACAATGCAAGATTTTTGCCACTAACTTAATAAAGCATTTGTACCTGAATTCATTCAAAGGATGTTGCTCGAGTTCTGCTCTGTAAAGGGCTAAGATAACTTGTTGGCCTACTGTATCTATAATATCAGGGTGAGAACTGAGGTCTTCAAAACATTCGTATTTTTGTAATCCTGCAGATTTTTGTAATAATTTAACGAATGTTGCTTTACCTTTTCTAAAAATTGCAGAAATTGTGACACATTCACCGAATGCGCGGAGGAGTAATATGTTATCCACAACTTCTGTTGGATATATTGAGTTTGAAGAATAAATTCGTTCGTCCGTTTTCCCCTTGCTTAGCCTCATAAAATATATGTTTGAACAACGTGCGGATAATCCTGTTATAAGGATGAAAATGTCAACGTCGTCGCCAACTATAATTACCGAATCCTAATGTGGGCTGCTCAACAACGATACCTACAGTGGTAGGCTTTTTACGTAACAGTGAGATAAGTCTATTTTTATTTTGACCGTTTGATAGAAACTTCTCTTGTTGCATTGTTGCTATCATAGACTCGTCAAAATTTATGGTTGCAGAAACATTTCTTCTCATCATTGGCGCTCAGCAGATTTTGTGCTCTTATCAGTTAAATCCATCGAAGGCAATGATGCTATTCGCTCTATAATACTTGGGAATATGCTCTATATACTTCGCTAAGATAGAAGTGGATGTCTCTTGTTGACGCCACACAACTCTATGAAGTAAAAACCCACCATCTACGACGTGTATTTTATCGACAAAATTAATTTTATCAGTTTTGGTTCTAAGGCTTTCGCGGATGATCATACATAGTTAGGTTTCCGGGTTCTCTCCCGCGTTGATAGTTTTGAATAGTTGACGTTTCAACCATCTTGTCGTGGTCTTCTCTGAAGCGAAGTGAGCTCTGTTGGCCTGAGCTCCTCTATTTATAAGTATCGTCAATTTTTTTGGTCTCGCCAAATTTTATCCCGTGGCCGGTTGCCTTAGGGTGTTCCGTAACTGCAGACTTAGTGATATTACTCTAAGGATCAATTTTATTAGTGATTGGAGAAAATAAATCATGCGAACTCGATTTTCTAGTTTTTCGCATTCC